>VWZE01009160.1:95769-146328 GCA_013396675.1 Eubucco bourcierii | reverse complement strand
TAATGAAAATAAGGACACATGTGGAGTGGGACAGTCAGAGTACACATCTTGAGGAGAGGCACAGCCTCCAACTCCAATGAGGACAAGTCACAGAATCATAGAATCAGCCAGGTCGGAAGAGACATCCAAGATCATCCAGTCCAAGCCATCACCCAGCCCTAGCCAATCAACTAGACCATGGCACTAAGTGTCTCATCCATTCTTTTCTTAAACACCTCCAGGGATGGCAACTCCACCACCTCCCTGGGCAGCCCATTCCAATGACAAATCACTCTCTCTGTGAAGAACTTCCTCCTAATATCCAGCCTATACCTCCCCTGGCACAACCTGAGACTGTGTCCCCTCGTTCTGTTGCTGGTTGCCTGAGAGAAGAGACTGACCCCCACCTGGCTACAACCTGCTTTCAGGTAGTTGTAGACAGCAATGAGGTCACCCCTGAGCCTCTTCTTTTCCAGGCTAAACAACCCCAGCTCCCTCAGCCTCTCCTCACAGGGCTGTGCTCCAGGCCCCTCACCAGCTTCGTCACCTTTTTCTGGGCACGTTCCAGTATCTCAACATCTCTCTTGAATTGAGAAGCCCTGAACAGGACACAGGACTCAAGATGTGGCCTAACCAGTGCTGAGTACAGGGGAAGAATAACCTCCCTTGTCCTACTGACCACACTGTTCCTGATCCAGGTCAGGATGCCATTGGCTTTTCTGGCCACCTGGGCACACTGCTGGCTCATGTTCAGCTACTATCTACCAGCACCCCCAGGTCCCTTTCTGCCTGGTTGCTCTCCAGCCACTCTGTCCCCAGCCTGTAGCACTGCTTGGGTTTGTTGTAGCCAAAGTGTAGAACCCTGCATTTAGCTCTGTGAAATCTCATCCCATCGGCCTCTGCCCACACATCCAGCTTGTCTAGGTCCCTCTGCAGAGCCCTCCTGCCCTCCAACAGATCAACACCTGCTTCTAACTTGGTGTCATCTCAAACTTACTGATGATGGACTCAATCCACTGGTCCAGATCATCAGTAAAGATACTGAACAGGACTGGGCCCAGCACTGATCCCTGGGGTACACCACTAGTGACTGGCTGCCAACTGCATGTGGCACCATTCACCACCACTCTCTGGGCCCAGCCCTCCAGCCAGTTCTTGACCCATATCAGAGTGAATCTGTCCAAGCCACAAGCTGCCAGCTTGGCCAGGAGATTTTTGTGGCAGATGGTGTCAAAGACTTGGCTGAAGTCCAGGTAGACTACATCCACAGCCTGCCCTGCATTCACCAGGAGGGTAACCTGATCATAGAAGATCAGGTTGGTTAGGCAGGACCTGCCCTTCCTAAACCCATGTTGGCCAGGCCTGATCCCTTGGTCATCCTATAATGCTTTGTGATGGCACTCAAGATGACCTATTCCATAACCTTGCCTGGCACTGAGGTCAGGCTGACAGGTCTGTAATTTCCTGGTTCCTCCTTCTGGCCCTTCTTGTGCATGGGCATCACACTGTCCAGTTTGCAGTCTTCAGGGAGCTCTCCAGTGAGCCAGGACTGTTGACAAATGATGGAGTGCAGCTTGGCCAGTTCATCTGCCAGCGCTCTTAGCACCCTAGGGTGGATCTCATCTGGTCCCATGGACTTGTGAGGATCCAAGTGGCTCAGCAGGTCCCTTACTGCCTCCTCCTGGATTACAGGGGGTCTATACTGGTCCCTGGTTCCATCTGTCAGTTCAGGAGGCCAGTTGTCCTGGAGACATGTTCCTGCCTGCCACAGGAGAGCTGGACACATTTTAGCCTATGCACATCACTTCACTCTCCTGAGACAAGCCATTTTGACAAACCCTTAGGTTTGACTCTGTTGCAGTGAGCTCTGCATTTCTGAAAAACATTGTCTTCTGTTCTTCCATGGTTCTGCAGAAGCAGGACCAAACTCAACCATGAACATCTCTTGTCATTAAATAACCTGTGCAGTTATAATTACTTTCAGTACTGGACTCTACCCCAGAATCCTGAAGGGGAGAAAAAGGATGACTGAGTGCTACTCTGCATGGCAGAGGACCAGAGATGTTGTCTGAAGTATAAGTTTCAGATGTCTCAGACTCCAGCAACTTTCATAAGCAGCTTCACTTTTTATATAAAATCATCAAGAAGGATGATAAAGAAAAGGGGCTATTGATTATTTGCAGTAATATGCAGCTATTTTAACCCAGATTCTGGGTGAAGAAATAGGAAGGTACCTGCTAGACCTATTTTGTTGTCACTTCTACATTTTTCATCTTTTAAATTATATAATTAGTAGTGATCTTGTCGTGGTGATCTGGGTGACTACTGGATCTCTCTGCCAATGTCTGGATACTAGTTGATGGGTGCAGTACAGATACATCAAAGAAGATTACTTTAAAAAATGGGGACACAGAGAATTAGCTGAAGTACCACACTTAAGAGGCAGACATTTTCATGTTTGACCCTGCTAGATGATGTTCAGCCTTCTCTGATTCTTACATTCCAGAAGCTGAAATAACAGACACTAAATTGCTTTGGTCCTTGTACACTTCTGAAAGATCAGTACAACTCCATATCATAAGAGGAAAAATTAAGGTTGAAGAAGCATGCCGAAGGACAGGGAGTACATTAAGCGTCAAGGTGGAAACATCAGAAGTCCTAATTTCCAATTCGCAGTGATGTTAGTCAATCAGAATTAATTTTCTGCTACATTTGGTATTTCATGCCTAGAGAAAAATTTATTTGGGCTGCAACTTGAAGCAGTGTCAAACTAAAGCAGGGGTAGTTACCTGATCTTTGTCGGTGGCACTCACAGTTATGACGTGAGCACCTACAGGATTAATCATGTTTATAGAAGCGGAATAGGAACTCTGAGCAAATACTGGAGCATTATCATTCACATCAATCACCAGAACACTGACATGAGTAGTTGCCTAGAAAACAAAATGGTTTTATGCATTTTAGGCTATAGAATGTCTTACATGGTGATATTTGGGGTTTTTTTGTTACTTGCATATGCAACAAAGAGTATAAATTAGACTTAGAAAATGCTGTGGTAAAATGTTCTGTTAGCTTTAATTTTGTGAACTCAATATCAGGGATTGCTACATGATTTTAGCACAAGAGGCAGGAATTCAGCGTCCAAATACGAAGAGGATGTATTTAGGAGGCCAACATTTGTTTCTGCTGCTGCAAGATACGCCTAAGGGACCCACACATGTTCTGGTTCTGTTAAGTAAGCGTATATCATCTTGCCAAATAAAAGAAATGCAGCAAAACTAGAACAATTTGATGAAAATTACATTTTCTCCCATAAAAATTTACAGTCATAGATTGGTGTTGGTTGGAAGAGACCTTTATGATCATACAGCCCAACCACTAGCTGAACACTGCCAGGTCACCACCAAACAGCGTCCCTCAGCAACGCAGCTACATGTCTTTTAAATGGCTCCAGAGATAGTGGCTCAATCACTTTCCACAATGTCCACACTATCAGGGCACAACCTGAGGCTGTTTTGTCATGTCCAATTGCTTATTATCTAGCACTTACAGTACTAAAAGCAAGAGGCAAGAGCTCCAATTCTCCAGCACACGTTAGCCTGCAAACAATTCAGCGTCAGTTTCTACTATGCATGGTTTTAAAGTCTTTTAACTAATTATGGAGCTTAATACTACTTAGCATGGACAAAGGACACAAGGGTCTGAGCCTAAGCATGATTAGGTGGCTCATTTATTCTGCACAACTAACATTTGTGATACATCCCTCTTCCACTAATTGAAAATCCACTCTGTTCATTACAATAATTGTCTTTTACCTGATAGAAAGGGGCAGATTTATTGTTGACTGCATTCACTGTAAGGTTGTATTTATTCATGCTTTCGTAGTCTGGAGGGTACTTGATCTTAATCATGCCATGTATTTCATCTATTTCAAATACATTTTCTCCACCACCTAAGATACATATAAAGATTATCAGTGACATGCTATCTGTTTTGGCAATTCTGCTGCAGAGGTAAATGTGTCCAGTACAAAGGTGAAGAATAAAGCTCTCCAATAGTCCTCCATAGTGAGCTGGGTCCCTGACACACCTCTGATAACATTTACACCTGCTTTTTGTAGCTATGAAAAGCTCACAGTTCACAGGCTGAGGAAAGGCTTAATTTAGCAACATTTAATAACTGGCCTAGGCACAATGGATTCTACAAGGCAGGAATGAATTGTGAGACCCTTATTCCTCATTCAAGAAAGCTGTGAGCATATTCTTCATCCAAATAACTCCTGATGATTTCAGCTACAGCAATCAAATAACTAAAGATATTTTTTAAGCTTATTTTTAGTAGCATTAAGAGTATGATTAAAAGTGCAACAGTTTGTAGTTTCTGCAAAAGATATTTCTAATCAATCAGTTTGAAAGCTGTATGAGCATAAATTAGTAAAATACTGAACACTGTGAAACTGAATCTTCTGGGCTTACGTGGAAAGGGGTTAGGAGGTAGCACACATAATGCTGTTTATGCTTGGAACAGTATAGATGATTGTGACAGGTGTTCCAGTGCAGTAAGAGAGTTCCTTGTTACCTGTAAGGTTGTATAGAATAAAGGCATTGTCTCCTGTGTCTCTGTCTGTTGCTGTGATTTTTCCAACTAGAAATCCCACAGGCGTGTTTTCATTTACACTGAATTCAGTCACTGGATCAAAGACAGGTGGCCAGTCATTAACATCAGTGATCTTTATGACAACTGTGCAGTAACCTCTCTTCTTCTCAGGGATTCCATCATCTTCAGCATATATCACCAGCTGTAAGTTACACAATTATTGGTAATGAGAAATCATACATATAAATACTTGTATAAGGGTTAGAAAAATGTTGGTGAGTTTTAAACTTCAGAGTACTCTTAAAAATGTAAAGTGAAATTGTGGGTTCACCTCAAAATTATTATTGAAAACTTAATGAGTGTTTGGTCAATAAAAACACTCATTCTATATAGAACCAACACATTCACCAATAGTTTTGCTTGAAGCAAAATAAGATCACAAAAAACGTCCAGCAGTGGTAGCAACAATAAAGACGATTAACTGAAAATCTGCAAGGTCTCAGTCCAGCCTGGATTTGAGCAAACAGCACCAAACACAGGAGCTATCATTATGAAGTTAGTTATTCATGTGCTGAAGTGTTTGAGAGTTTGTAGGATAAATGAACAAGGGGTTTTGCTTGAATTTCACTGTAACCTAAGTGTCTTGCTTTAGTAATGCAACACATTTTGAAATGCTCTCAACCATTATTATTCAGGCAATATCAAGCTAAACAAAACCAAAAGTGTCGCCTGTTATCCAAGGGAAAGATAAAGAGCTCTGAACAACAAAGACTTAAGAAATCTAAAGCAAACCTGATACTCGGTAGGTTCCTCTTCATAATCAAAGGAGACAGTGGAATAGAGAATTCCAGTTGTTTCATTTATCCTGAATTTTAGTTCATCTCCTGATAGAATGCCATATGTCAGCAAACCATTTCTACCTGTATCATTATCCTGAGCTTTCAGATGGACAATCTGAGTAGCTTGTAAATTCTGTGGACAAAGAACAGATTGAAGCTGTCAGAAACTGGGTAGTTGCAATTTCTTGAATTATGTGAAAGGGGGAAGTAACAGATATTGCATACACTTACAACAGTAAAGACATTTTAAAAATCAAAATGGTGCAACTTGTTCAACTCAGTAAGAGAATCTCTTGTTCTCTTGAATTTACAGAAAAGAACTGAAGAACCGTTCTCCACCACCACCATTGTGTCTCTGTCTACTGCAGGAAAATCACCATGATTTCAGACAGGCTGAACATTGCTGTTGAGGAATTACTTGTGCTTAACCGCCCCTACTCCTACAAAAATGAATGAATGTTCTCGGATTCAAAATCATGTTTCTTTCTGAACACCATTTGGCTAAAACTACTTATTTTCTATTTGTTTTTTGTTTTGTTTTTTTTTTAAAAAAAAGACAGTTATTTGGATCAAGATTGACAGTAACTACCAGTGTTTCACTTGCATGGCCATTTGACACCTGATCTGAAGTTATTTGATCCTCCTGTGTAAATATTTCACATAGAAATACATTTTTAAGGTTAGAAAATGTGACTTTAGCTCTTCTCCATCAAACTAACTGGGAACATTAAAAATAGGTATAATATTTAAACCTATATTTAGCTCAATGTTAGAAATGAACCAGACTCTAAATCAGTTGTGACTGTTAACGAGAATGTGTATGAATCAGCTGGGAATCTCAAGGTACGAGCTGCATACATAACAGCACTTGATCAACGTGCTTTAACAAAACAACCAAAAAAAGAGCTAGTAGATTAAAGCATGAAAATATGTTTTGAAAATTGAAGAGTGAAATGCTGAACTGGGTGGTTTTTTGCATAACTAAATGCTGTGGCTCCTTTTGTAGGTTCTTATAGCAGCCACAGGCTGAAGTCTAGCTTACTTTCTGCTGCTGATTATTTTCCAGCAGGAAGAATGACAACAGATTGCACATGAGCAAGAGGAAAAATGTAGCTAAATTAGAGATTTTTGCCTGATAGTTCTCTCTATGAAGCTCCCTTACAAAATGCTGAGTGAGAGTATGAGGTACTCAGCACATCCAGTAGACTTTGAATGCACATGAATGTTCTCCGTGTACAAATAGGGTGGCTTCTTTTTAACTTTATGGAACCTCTGAGCAAAAGATTCATTTTTCATTATGTCCACACTCCCAGACCATTCTCTTTGATTATTGGGATCATAGAATCATAGAATGGTTAGGTTGGAAGGGACCTCAAGGATCATCTAGTCCCAACCCCCTGCCATAGGCAGGGACACCTCCCACTAGTACAGGTTACTCAAGGCCTTGTCCAACCTGGCCTTGAACACCTCCAGGGAGGGAGCAGCCACAACCTCCCCAGGCAACCTGTTCCAGTGCCTCAGCACCCTCACTGGAAAGAACTTCCTCCTAACATCTAGTCTAAATCTCCCCTCTGCTAGTTTAAACCCATTGCCCCTTGTCCTGTAGTTGCAAGACCTTGTAAATAATCCCTCCCCAGCCTTCCTGTAGGCCCCCTTCAGATATTTGAAGGCTACTATCAGGTCTCCTCGAAGCCTTCTCTTCTTTTCAGCTTGAAAGAAACTTTAAAATATTATATGGCAGAACATAATGGCAATTACATTGATATTATTATTAATAATTTTTAAAAATTGGGGAGAATTTGTGATTCAGTTTGGATAACATTTTCTTACCTCTTCTAATCTTTCTTCTATTAGAGCAGATGGGAAAACAGGGGAGAAATAATTTTCAACAATGACTTCCACATTCACAGCCACTTCATTAAATATGTTAGCATCAGATGAATCTGTTGCTCTCACATTGAAAGTGATTGGAAAATCTTCTGGATTCAAATTCTTTGTTGTTTTTACAATACCAGTGGATGGATGGATAAAGAAATATCCTGGGTTTGGGGAAAAAAAAACAAAACAGAGTGGTTTATGATTTTATTAGTTAAAACTGAAGATATAAACTCTTCAATGCCAACTATCTGTAATGCATATGAATATCATATGTTAGTTTTCTCCAAAGAACAAAATAAAACTCAACTTCTGAGAATATCAGATATATTCAGTGCTGTAATTACCATAACCAAATAATTCAGATGGTCAGATGGGAACCAAAGGGGAGAAGTTCACTTCACCAGTCTCCAGTCAGCTGGTCTTCCTCTGAAACAGTCAGTTTGTTCCTGTTTCAGCCAGAAATTATTTCACAGACTCAAAGAATCATTTAGATTGGAAAAGACCATTAGATTGGAAAAGCTGGACCAAGTCCAGCTGTTAACCCAGCATGGCCAATTTTCTATGAAATCCTGTTCTGATGAGGAATGCTGCAAGCAATTTCATGAAGACCATGACTTCATACAAAATGCTTTAAAAAAAAAAAAAAGTGGCCATGTTTGAGGATAGTATAAGATCATCTCTATGTTTAGTAAGAAATGACATGTGACAAAGCACTGATCCACTTGATTCAACATAAGTTCAGTCAACACATTCACGCCTGTTACAAAATTGTTGCTGAGTTCGTTTTTCTACCAGCAGTCTTTATGTTGAATTAGATATTCTTTCTCCATATTCATGGTAGGTCTAAACAGGTCAGAATAGGCCTGAACATGTCCTAGCTTGTCCAGACATGTTTTCTGCTCTTCCTCTTTCCATTGTGGGGAGAAGCAATCACAGGAAAGAGGACAAAGGACCTGGAGCCATTGAGTCTTAAGGACCCTGGCTTGCCCAGACTTGTTTTGCTCCTGTTTACATCCTGTGGTAAACAAGGTACATGCACTTGGCTTGTGTCTGCCTCGTGCAAGGCCTATGTTTTCCCAAACTTGGGTAAAGCAAGCCTGTGGTTTCACCTAACACGGTTAAGCTTGGTTAACTGCCATTCTGATTGGCTAATCTGTGTCCAAAGGCCCATTAGGTCTTGGGCTACATTGATAAAAAGATATGAGCAGGTAGAGACAATGTGCTTGCTTGCTTCTACTGCCAATTACCTTAACTTGTCTTCTGCTCCCGGCAGTATTCTACCTCACTGCTGTTCCATGCTGCCATGCTCCACAGCCATGCTATGCTAAGCTACAAGTTAGCTCTGCTGAATAACAAGCCCTGTGATTTGGGCTATTTTGCCTGTAAACTGCCTTGAGTTTACCAGGAATAGGCTTTAAATGCTTCCACGCAATCAGCCTGCATAGCCAGCATGACAGTTGTGCCAGGACTGCACATCTGCCAAGACATCCTGCCTACACCTGAAAGTCTCCTGCTGAGATGGGAAATCCTGGAGGGACACAGATCATCAAGAGGAATCGGGACCAGGTCAGAGATCATCTGCCTCCTTTCCCTAGCATCCCTGTAAAGCCTCAGAAGAATGAGAAGCCTCAGCAGCTAAGAAGACACCAAGAGAACCCTCTGCAAGAGTTTGGGTACTGTTTGAAGCTGTAGTTAGTCGGGAGATTAATACTTGTGAGCAAATACTTAAAGCCTCTTGTAATTCACCAATTGCCTCCTGCCATAAGCAGAAGGGAGCTTCCTGAGTCCATTGTGTGGAGAAGCAGTGTAATTGACTGCAAGAACCTCTCTTCCAGTTCAACTAATGTTGTATTATTGCTAGTTATTTGTTCTAGATCTAGTTATTCCTATCTCACATTAATTAATACCCCTCCATTACATCCTGTCACCATAACTTTATTCCTGATGTTTCTGTATCAGACACAAGAAATCATACAGTCAGTGCAGTTAGCTCTGTATCATGTGGCATCAGCCGATCTGACAGAAATTCATATCATGTGCCCACACCTCATCCATATCAGATGTGTACATCTGGTTGACACACAGCCAGTATTAATGGTTGTAGAACAGGAAATAAAATCAGCAGAAGAAGAAACAATCCAAAAGCTAAGTGTTCTGCAGCACTAGCTGTTTAACGCACCCTCTTCAAACAAACACACATCAATATCTTACCCTTTTCATCTCCAGAGACAATACTGTATAGCACAGGGGCCTGATACAACACGCTGATCTGTACAACAAATGTATCTGGCAGCGTCTTCACACTCAGAGGGGCAGGCTGATAGATGACTTCAGAGAACATTGGGAATGAAATGTTGATGGGAGCTATCACTACAGTCACCTGCAGAGAAAAGGGCACAACCATGGGGTTATGTTCTCATATTTGGCAGACTTCACCACTGAGGCATGCAACAAGAGAAGTCCAGAACACTGTCAGTGAGGAAAAAAACTACAATTGCTGCATGCTGAGTTTGTCACATTAGTGCCTTGAAGGCAGTGAAGGTTAGTGAAAAATCCCAGCAACCTCATCCATTTAGGTTCACCCATATGCTTTCCTTAACACAGAGAATTATTTCAGTTCATCATGTACAGCACATTTTAAATGACTTGACTTGCTAAACAGCTCTCAGTGAGAGGGACTGATCTGTATTTGCAACTGTTCCACTGGAGATGTATGACCAGAGCAGGAGCCTGTAAGTACAGTGATTCTGTTGAATATGATTTCTTGTCCTTTTTTTGTAATTCTGCTAAGCTGTGATATTTAGTAGCAGATCACTAGCCAGTTATGTGCACTGTGTAAGGCAAGTATTTCTTTAATCACATTTACAGTTCTCAGTCTTCAATTTAGAGTTTATTTTATCTTGCACTATAGGAAAATAAACAGAAACACATTGTTTGCTGTCTCCTGTTTATTCTATTACATACTTCCATTACATCCCCTCTGACTGTCCCAGTCTTTGACCTTGCACAGAAGCTTCCATATCTCTAGCCTTCCTCACAGTCTAGATTTTCTCTCTTTCTTTTCGGAAATTCAATGATTGAAACAGTGACGGGTGGTGTACCAGAAATTGTTATAGCAGCATAACCTTGTAAGCATTACCATCTTGTATCCTGTTCCCAGAAAAGAAATGGGACTCTGACAATGATTGCAGTTTTTCATAGTTTTGTCTCACTAATGGGTATTTTCTCTAGTGCAGGCACACTCCATTTAGAATAAAAAAAGACCCTAGGAAATAAACTGTGCAAGTAGAGACTAAGAGAAAAGTTTTGTTACCGTTACAGAAGTTGAAAGAGGTGGCAGACCCATATCTGTGGCAGTGACCGTCAAGGAGTAATGCTGGGGAAGACTCTGTTTGGATAAGTCTCTTGTTAATGTTAGCACTCCTGTGGTACTGGAAAGACTAAAAAGGCCTTCTGAGTTTCCACCTGAAGACAGAAAATGGTGGAGATGTTCAACAGAGCCAGCAGAGCCGATCAACTGAATCATAAGCCCAGGATTTAAGAGCTATGGATTGAAATCCTGATCTGTATGTGTGATTTGGAGCAAGACATCTGGCCTCTCTCAGTTTTGCATCACAAAATCATTTAGGCTGGAAGGGCCCTTGTGAGGCCTCTAGTCCACCCTCTTGGCCCAAAAGTGGGTCACAAATCAATTTAGAGCAGGTTGCTCAAGGCTTTAACACATCAGGTGCAGAAAACCTCCAGGTGGCTTAGCTGAAGAGCATGCAAGTGCTCCAATAATAAACACCCTTAAGATATATTTCTAACATACCTGAAACATTGTAGAAAATGTCTTCATCATAACCCTTGTTTTCATCTCTTGCATTGATATCTACTACCAGCGTGCCAGCTGTAGAATTATCTGGAAGGATCTGGTAGTATGAGGGCTTGTCAAATACAGGTCCTTCTTCATTGACATCTTCCACGGTAACTGAAAGAAGGCCAATGTCTGAGCATAAACATGAGCTCACCTAAATGGCCACAAACTATTTCTTCAGCTACTTTTAACCAGCACAGATCGTCGGAATTGTGTTGGAGCTCTCTCAGTTTAAAGCAGGTGGCAGCCTTGTTTTCTGTGCTTCAAAATGCTTGCCTTTGTGGATTAAATTATTTACTGCTCAAGCAAGTTTACCACAATGGCTGCATGCTGTCACTACTACCTGTCATGAATAATACCATCTTCTTGTTGCACTGGTGTCACTTCAGTTTACGTATTCATCTAGTATTCTGTAGTCGCTGGCTTAGACTGCAAGCACCTTAAGACAGGATTGCTTAGTTTTATATTTGTACATGATCTGGCACAAGACGGTCATGGTCCATAATTAGTAAGCTGACCATGCAGGAACATAACACAGAACAAGTAGTAATTAAAAACCCAATACTTCCAGTCATACAGATCAAAAGCAGGGCTGGCCAAAATCTAGGATATCACTTCACAGAAATCTTTTATGTTGTGTTGGGAAATTTTTAAGGAAAAACACCCAAACAAACCAACCAGCAATCAAGTACTGTTATTCTAACAGCACTAAAAATCACTATAAACATGTTTTTTAACACCCTGGAAGGAGGTTCTCAGTAAACAAGCAGAAAAACAACCAAATTCAGTTTTTTGAAATCTTTTCAATAAAAATGTTAATAGGTACCCAGAAAATGAGAAAAAAATTGTGAATACATTTAAGTAAATAATGTCAGTTTGTGCAAAAAAAAAATTCATTTTTGGTAAGCTGAACACATTCTGAGAAAAACTTAATCAGGCTGTAGTGAAAAAGGTCACATGTTTTCTGGTAACTTCAGCATACTCTATTACCACTGAAGGCTATCTTTATGCCTCGATTACACATGCTGAAATATTCTCTAAGGTAAATGTTCTGTGGTAAACTAGAGGTACCTGTAATGTTTGCTGTGTCCTGCATGTGTGGTTCTCCAGGATTGAAAGCTTTCAGAATAAACGTATACTGGGAATTACTTTCATAGTCCAGAGGTTGAAGAACTGTAATATTGCCAGAAAGTTCTCCAACGTGAAATAAAGAAGGTTCTCCAGTTATGGTGTAATGAATAATGGCATTGTAGCCTATATCTTCATCAGTGGCTGCTGCACTCAAAATCTAAATGAGAAAACAAAACAAAACAAAACAAAACCAACAAAAATCACCAGGTTTAGAGTAGCACAAAGAGAGTGGCAAAACACACACAAGACTGGTATTTAACTGTGTGGTGTTTATTGGTTTAATTGCTCATATGGCCATTAATTGCATTGCTAGAATACTGACACAGCATACAGCAGGGCTGGTAGCAGATGGTACAGGTTCTCAGGTGGAACTCCTTCCCTTAACTCCTGTGAATCCTTAGTTCACATCTGCAAGGCAGATATGGAACCAGAAGTCATGCACTGGAAGACAACAAAAAAGCTTAAGATGCTGGATACATGCATAATGCCTACAGCATCTTAAAACATGTTGCCCCTGAGTCCTCTGTGGGATCACTGTTGGGGACAGGAGGGAAAGTGGAAGAGTGGCACAGAGAGCTTTAGGAAGTATCAGTGGGACAGGCACTGCACCAAAAAAAAGCAGCAACCACCAAAACAGCATACTGTGTGATTTTAAAGACTCCACCAGGTAAAAAAATAATGTTCACCAGTGCACAGTCATCACAGATCACTGTTTGCAAGAACACAACTGCAAATTAGCCCATTTATTCCTAATGCCACATACCACGTGTGGAGGCTCGTTCTCTTTTACAGTTGCAGAGTACAATTTCTGAGGGAAGACTGGTGGGTTGTCATTCTCATCTTCTACAGTAATGCTTACAACTAAGCTTGCATATTGTGAAGGCTTGCCAGAGTCAGTGGCCTGTGAAGAAGCAGCTTGTCATTAAACGCAGTACTACATTGATACAAAGTTACTTTATCAGTTCAATTTTGCACCAAAAATTGTGAAACCTAGTCTCAGAGGTCTTTCTGATGAATCGGGTACAGTATGGCATGTTCACAGTCTAAAATGGACTCAGAAACGCTTTGCAGATTTCACAATAAAAGGTATCATGTGATTAAACCTGTAAGATCTGATGTTCATGGAGCATTTATTCACTACTACCAATTTACACAGCAGGAATCAATGCTCTGGGTGCGAACCAGTTGAAATGCATCAGTAAATATTCATGGAATTCACTAAGAGGAAGTATTTTTCTTGTGATGATTTGGTATTTTCTCTTTGTGTTGAGCATTTTGTGAACTTAATTCACATTTGCCAACTTACTATTATTTTCAATTCGTAACTGTCCATCGTCTCTCTGTCTAAGGATCCTTTAGTCATCAGCTTGCCAGTAGAATTATTAATGTAGAACATTCCAGCTAAATCATCTTGCAGAGAGTAGGTTATAAGTGCATTAACTCCTATATCCAGATCAGTAGCAGAAAAGACACCCAAGTCTAGATTAGCAGCATTCTCAGGAGCTGATAGTTTAGTTGGATTGGGTGCTAAGAAAACTGGAGGATTGTCGTTCACATCATTAACTCTCACGGTTACCTATATTAAAAAAAAAAAAAAAAAAAAAAAAAAAGTGAGAGAGAGAGAAAGAAAAAGAAACATATCTGAGCTGTGGAACAAATATCCAAAAGAGAATTTCACTCGGTCGAAGTCTATGGGAAAAAAAAACACAAACACCATAGGGATAGACAAAAGACATTTTTTGGCATGTGAGCATTTTCACCACTTGAGCATCACAGTATTTTTACCTTTTAACTGCTACACGTGATATGCCACGTACTCTAACTGGAAGAGATGAGCCAGAATAATAACCTGGGGCTTTTTTTGGCTCATCTGCCTCATGTATTTGACTGAGTTAGGCATGGAATCAGTTTCAGTGTTAATCAGCTTCTCCAGTTATGGGTTATTTATGAAGGAACTCTCAGTTAAGTGGAACAATTTGTGACGTTGCCTTTATACTCCTGGGGAAAATAAAAGGCTTTCAAAATCCTCATGTCTCCACAGCATGAGACACTTATGTGGACATTAAGGACATGATTTAGTAGTGGATTGGTAGTGCTTGGTTAACAGTTGGGCTTAATGATTTTAAAGGTCCTTTCCAACCTAAAGGATTCAATAATTCTGTGATATTGCTTAATTTAAAATATATTTGAAAAAAATATTTTATGTTCCTTTTTAATACAATATTTTTAAATGCAATATACTGTACCAAAGCAAGAGCTGTATTGGGTGGCACCACAGAATCAACAGCTTCTACAATGATGCTGTATAGGTCCTCTTCTTCTCGATCTAGTTTGACAAGAGCCACAATGTCTCCTTGGTCACCAACAAAGAACTTGTCAGTATGAGACTTCAGAGAGTACACTACTTGCACAGCTATGCTTCCAGTCAGAGCCTTCACAGAGCCAACAGCAGTCCCAGATGGTTCATTTTCTTGAATACTGAAGTTGTAGCTGGAGCTATCAAAAGTCAGTCTGAAGCTAGTGTCATTTACCAGCAAGTAGAGAGCAACAGAGGCTAACGGGAGAAAATAAAATAATGAAGTTGCTTCTAAAATCATTGTGATCTGTTGCTCTATGTTCCTTAATTTTTGAGGAACTAATGGAAAATGACAGAATGCAAGATGTAGGAACAAGGAATAAGAAAACAGAAATAAATCAATAGTAGTAAGGATTCTTATGTAGCACACAAAGTATGACGCCTTTTATACCTAACTAATGCTCCAGAGTAACCACACTTAACTGATTGCAACAGTGTTGTTTCGATGTGATAGGAAAGCAAGGATCAACAGTTTGAGGTTAATGGGGTATGCAAGTGTTTTCCACACCTTAAAAATCTTGTGCTAAATTGCTTGGTAACCGAAGAGAAGGAAGATACATAAAACCATATATATGCAAATTTTGTTGTGGCCATTCACTCTATTTTAAGAAAATCAATTGTTTTATCTGTTCATGACTAATCAAAGCTAACCCCTAAAAATGCATGAAAAAGTTACAGAAAATGCCATGTGACTGAATTCTTTGAACAAGCAGAAACTCACTTAAGGGTTATTTGCCAATTTCCAATTTGTTTAAATGTTTCTAATTGTAAGAAAATAAAATAAAATTTAAAGAGAAACACACATTATAAACATTGTTTTAACACATCTTTTTAGAGTGACGACTACTCTGAAGTCCTGGGTTTTGTTCTATAACCACCACTGCAAGAAATAAAATAAATTATATTAAAAAAAAAAATCTAACCAGAATTACTACACTAAGTTTTTTTATTAGTATAATGACTGGAAAGAAATCAAAGGATAAAAAGCAAATAGTCATAATTGCTGAAATGTAATACAGATTTTATCTATGATCTGTTCAGAACACTGATAGGATTAATTTCAAATGTTGATGTTTGCAAAGGTTATGTTTATGTGGGGGAAAAAAAGAAAGAAAGTGGTGAAAAGACATCATTTACCATTTGATGTAAGTGGAGGAATTCCATGATCAGTAGCAATAACTACTAGGGTAACAACCGTGTCAGCTGTGATATGGTCCAAGTTACTGCTGAGGATGATGTCTCCATTGTAGTTATTTATGTGGAAATCATCAGAATGGTTGCTGAGGCTGATTGAAGAGAAATCAGCACAACATTCATACTAATGACCTTGGAAGTAGACTCTACTTAATGTTACTTCTGCAACACTCAACAAACAGTATTTCCTTATTTGGCTAAGCAGTAGGCTTTAACTGTTCTGCCATTAACCTAAATATCTCAGCCTTTTTATTTCGAAGTATCTCTTCCATCATAGAAAAAGACAGCCTTCCTGCCTTCAGCCATTATACCCCAGGCTTCTGATCTTCCCACAAATAGAAGGTAGACACTGCATGCTCAACTTGCACATTCAGCAAAATAAGAAATCCAGTTGACATTCATCTGAAGAATGCAGAAGTGCTGATTTCTACTGTTCTGCAAACTCTTGCAGAACTGGACTGCTCACAAGGAAAGGTAATGTGTTCAAGGTAAAATGCCATCTGATAGCTGAAAACATTCTTTCAAGACACTAGCTTCAAACACCCACAGTTTACTGAGTCATTCACCTGTCCCTTTCAGCATCTACATTTCACGTCTGGGTATCATAGTTTTTTCCATAATATAGAGCTCATACGAAAACTGTTCTCAATTTTTTATGCATAGCTTATTATAATAGTGTTTCTCAATCTCCTTCTCTCAGTAAACAGAAGATATGTGGAAAGATGGTCATGTTCAGAGATTCTTGTACTGTCTACTCAAATTCAACATATTATTCAAAATTTTTTAAATTCAAATAAATTTTGGTTTTCAGTTCTTAGAATCATAGAATGGTTTGGGTTGGAAAGGACTTCCAAAGATCATCTAGTCCAACCCCCCCAGCAGTAAGCAGGGACGTCCTCCACTAGATTATGTTGCTCAGAGCCTTGTTGAGCCTGACCTTGAATATTCCAAAGGATGGGGCCTCAACTACCTCCATGAGCAACCTGCTCCAGTGTTCCACTACCCTCATGTTAAAGAGCTTCTTCCTTATGTCCAACCTAAATTTAATCTTCTCTATTTTAAAACCATTGCCACTCATCCTAGCACTACATTCTTGTTGCTAAGTTCATCATTTGATTGCATTCCCTTTCTTATGGTGTAATCACCATTGATAAGCTCTAAGTCACAGACTGACAACTGTGCCTGTTCATAAGTTTAAAAAATTGTTACTGAATTAGAGTGCTTGTAAAACATCTATTACCAAGCCTTATCTTCTTATGACCAATAAAAATACCTTTCTGATTCTTTAACAAAAAGATACTCATGTCACAGAAATTTACCTGTATGAAATAACAGAATTGTTCCCAATGTCAAGGTCAGTAGCAGACACAGATATTACGGAATCTCCTTCTTCTGCTGTTGCTACACGTACACTGGCTGAGTACTGTGCTTTTGTGAACCGAGGAGGGTTATCATTCACATCTAATACTTGAATGCTGATGTACGTGAAATTCTGGTGTGTGACAGGAGAAAGGCATGATTCAGAAAATGCACAGGTGCTGGAATATGTGAATAAAAGGAAGCTGCAAATGAAAATATATGAGTTCTTCTCTTTTACCTGCCTCTGAGGTACTCCGTTATCAGATGCCACCACCAGCAGCTCATACTTCTCTTTAGTTTCTCGGTCTACATAGCCATTAACCAAAATGGTTCCATTCTAGAGAAGGTAACATAGGTCAACACACAGATCAGTCTGATAACATTTGTACACCAGGTTCCCAAAAGAGATGAGGAATTCTTCTCCTTCGGACAAATATAGTTCAGATCCCAAGCACCATCTGACCCATGTGTCTTAGTTTTTGGACATCAACTTCTATCTCTAACTACAGAGCACATGTGTTGGCTTTGATCCTAGAATGATTACTGTCTACTCTTTTTACATGATGTATCTTACTATGTCAAGTAACTTCATGAAAAGCAGTATATAACTATTGTTTTCAGCGTAGTCAAACACTTACCTGTTGGATGCTATATGGATTATCCCCATCCTCAGCTGATAAATAATACATAATCTGTGCATTCTCTCCCTCATCCAAGTCAGTAGCAGTTACATGTCCAACTCTGGCAGCAGCGTCCAGTGTGTAAACTCCTTCTGGAACCACAAAACTGTATGGCTGCATCTGAAACTCAGGGTTATTATCATTGACATCTAGAACAGTGATGTGGAACAAGGCACTTGAAGTAAGCCCATTTATTTCAGCATCAATTGCCCATACCTGCCAAAGCAAGAAATAGAAGTGGAATTTCAGTGGACTGCATTGCCTTTTTAACTATCTGATGAAGATACCACCCCCCCAAAAAAAAAAAAAAAAAAAAGCCAAATCTGGCAGAATTTGTCCCCAGATTTACTTGCAAAGTGAATCCAGATGTAGTCTCTCTGTCTAGTTCTGTGTCGTTCCTTAATGAAAGTATTCCAGGCACATCTACAGTGAACAATGTACTGTTACAGATAAAGTGTCCCTGAGAAAAGCCAGCCTAAAAAGAAAACAGAGCTCATTTAAGATTAAAATGATGACTTAAAAATTTTAAAATAATTTTATTAATATTAACACCTGACATTTCTACAAGACTCCTCATTACAGAAGTTAAGTGCTGTGCAAGGCTTAATAAACAATCTTGCACTCCGAGTTACAGGAATAATCAACATTTTTGGCAAACAGAAACTGGGAGAAGGGGAAGCTCTAGTGAGCTTCCTTATTTGGGGTCTACACATTCCCTCCCTAGGGCTCGCTAAGAACTGGTCCCTATTGATGCGAGTAGCAGCATCACATAGGTTCAATGTAGTTTGAACTGGGAGAAGCATTTATGCTTCTTTAACACTAGCAAGAATATCATAGCAAATCAGAAATCCCTTCCACAAAACCAGCTCTGCAGTGCCACGGCTATATGCAAAATTTCTTTTTAAAACAAAGAGAGACAGAAACAACTCTTCTATGTAGCTCTGTAATTTCCTAACAAAGAAGAAACTGTATCAAACTTTATAAATTGCTCTTCTCCCTGCCTACACTAAGGACAGGTTGACTGCATTACAGAAACACACTAACAAATATTCTCAGATAGAAACAAAATACCAAGCAATATTAAACCGTCCCTGGAGGCATTCAAGGCACGTTTGGACATGGCACTTAGTGCCATGGTCTAATCTTGAGGGCTGTGGTGATGGGTTGGACTTGATGATCTCTGAGGTCTCTTCCAACCCTTGCAATACTGTGATAAACCAGAATAAATTGTTCTGACATAATAAGAAGTAACACAGAATTTAACAACCTGGTATCTCTCTGGCATGACATCCATACATTCATCTCATATGCATGGGCACGGAAACAAACTACTTTTCCTGTCCTGGATTACATCTTGGATAGGGAGAGCAGCTTTGCCTAGCTTCTCTGATATAGACAGCAAACTATCATGTACAAGGTCTTAACTTCATTAAGAAAGTTTTATTGCCGGGTCCATAGAAAGCAAGATGAAGTTTCTGCAACCTAAAGTGTACTTACTGACAATCATTTAAGAAATTTCCCTTTACCCATCTACTACTCTGCTTTTTTCAGATTAATAGAGAAAGTCACATCATTTTCATTTATCAGGATGAGATTAAATTTGGTACCTACCTCATCCTTGTCAGTAACACTGAATGTGTAGATAGGACTACCCTTTTGTAGGTTTTCAAACACAAATACATCATAAGATGCCTGATTAAACTCTGGTGGGTTATCATTGACATCAAGTACATGCACAACAACACGTGTTGTAGCAATGAGACTTGGTTCCCCTCCATCTGATGCCTCCACTTCTACTTCAAATTGCTTTATGGTTTCATAATCCAGCTGCTGGATCAGACTGAGCTGGCCCGTGGTCAAATTGACAAGAAACACTGGTGAGGAAGTTGGAGGTTGCTGGCTAACAATTCTGTACTTCACAAGGGCATTAGCTCCAGCATCCGAGTCAGTAGCAAATACTGTCAGCAGTGCCCTTCCAAGCACTTCATCTTCAGGGACTTCCAGTTCATATCTGCTTGATGAGAAGACTGGAGGGTTGTCATTCACATCTTCGACAATGACAGTCAAATTGAGAACTGCAGACAGCACAGGCTGGCCTTGGTCACTGGCAATCACCATTAAGTTATAGATGCCTTGTTTTTCTCTATCCAGTTCCTTTTCTAGCAAAATTGATCCTGAGGTGTTAATATCCATTTTCCCTTCTCCACCTTTCAGAGTATAAACCACTATTCCATTGAAGCCCTCATCCACATCTGTAGCTGACACACTGGTAATACTTGTTCCAGCTGGCACGTTCTCCAGAATGGTAATGGTTGTGTTGATTGCAGCAAACACAGGGTTGTTATCATTAACATCTGTAACTTTGATAAACACTGTAGCATAGTCAGTAGCGTTTCCATCTGACAAAGAGATATTTAGGATGTAACTATTCTGAGATTCATAGTCAAGTTTGGTTTTTGTTGAGATGACTCCTTTTTCGTTAATGTCAAATGTAGCAGATTCTGTTAGTACTTGAAAGGTAACTGGTATATGGGGGCTTAAAGACTCGTACTCCACCTGCGTAAGATACAGCATGTTATCCATAAATTCATTAAAACAAATAAACCACTACCTAAAAACAGAACACTGGCTTTAACTATATTCAAGCTTATTTTACAGGCCAGTAGTATGCAAAGCTCGATACACATAAAAGATAGCATCTACATACCCATAATCAGGGGAATGTAGGCATTTAGAACACATATCACGGGATTTTCTACTAGCTGCCGCATCCTACCACGAGTGATATAATAAAGTTGGTTCTTACCTTCACTACTTCAACAGGACTAACTAGCTCTTCTTCCATAGACACATTATATATTTTATGAATAAACTGTGCTCCAGAATATCCAACTGCAATTATCTGAACAGGCACAGAAGAACTTCTTGGAATTGTTCCACCTGCAAGGAAAAGAAAATCTCACAGCAGACGCAACTTTTGTCTTAAAAATTGTATAATTTACTTCTCCATTGTTTTTCAGGGGTGTTTTATTTGTTTGTTTGGTGTTTTTGGTTTTTTTTCCTTTTCCCAATCCTTGGTGTTACTATTATGGTACTACGCAACATCAGAGTTTCAGATACAGCGTGTTACACCTGTATATATGAACCTGAATACATATGTGATGGTTTGGGAGTTCCCTGCCCCCCACCCACTTTGTAAAAGCACCCAAACTAGACTCAGCCAGCTAAAAGTTAAGAAATGAAGCTATAATTACAGCTTAGTACAATATACAAGCAGATACATACACAATATACAGGAATATTGACAGAAATATACAAGTTAAAGGTAATACAGAAACACAACACCCCTCCCAGAAAGTAGAGACCCCAGAAGGGGCTCCCAACCACACTTCCACCTTCTCCCCACTCCTCTACCTTACCCCAGAGTTTGCCTTATGCACAAGGTGAGTCTGGAGAATTGGCCAGGGTGGGTTAGAAGCAAAGTGGTTAGTTAGGTTACTCAGCAGAGGGAAGGCAAAAAGCTAGAGTCCGAGACTCTCCAAGCCCGAGAGTGTCTTATCTATGTTTTGTGCCCTTGTTCTTATACATTTCAGCAGGCCTATGAGTGAAGTAAACATCACCATTGTTTTCCTTTCACAGCCTGTAATATAATTTTCTCCATTAAAATATTCCAATTAGCCTCAAACCAACACGACATACAACATGAGCACAGACAGATGAAGGATGAACTTGCAAATGTGATAACTGTACCCTCTCCAGTACCCATTTTATCCACGTGACCGTAAATTTGAAGATATTGAGCTCATACTGACCAAATAGGGGGAAAATCAGGAAGGTAGAAAACACTTTGTATGCTCATGCCACCAGGAGTGGGGTGCTGTTATAGGTTGCATTTATCTCTATAGATTACATTATTCTCTGTCCTTATGAGTCACATTTTACTTTCATTTTACTCCCTGTTGACTGATATCTGAGTTACAAATTCCTATCTTGTGCCTGAAACTCTGTATTCTATATTGTGCAACACCAGGCAATAATTAAGTTAATGGAAGGTATGAGATGTATGTTATTTTGCACATTCTCCTCATAATCATAAATAAAATGGAAAAATCAATGTAACAGCAGGAATCAGTTTTACCAAAGACAGAGCAATTAGTTTGGAATAATAAAACATCTTTTTTTGTTACCTTCAATAAACAGTAGCAGATAAAAATATATGGTGTTTGTTATTAAAATAAAGTCTGGAAAAGTATTTTGACAGCATTCCTTTAAGTAAAGAAAAAAGCAAGCAAACAAACCAACCACAAACAAACAATAGAAACCCAAAACTCATCACCAGGAATAGCTGTGCTGACCTGTACAACGATCTTGTCTTACCATCAATAGCTGTTATCCACAAGACAAACTTCATAGACTGGTTGATTTTTAATGGGATTACCATCTTTAAACTAATTTGTCCTGTTGTTGTATCCAATTCAAAGTATCCTTCTTCATTGCCACCAGTTAAGATAAAGCTTATCTCTCCATTTGCACCATCATCTGGATCATCAGCAGCAACCTGGAGGAAAAATCCTAATTTACTCTAGTTTCTTGTGCTGTTATCCCATAACACTAAAATGCGTTCAGGTAGTAGATAATTAGGAATTAGTTTGGGGGTTTTTCCTCCCCTCTCATTTATAGCATATAATAGGTCTGAATAACTTTTTATGTATATGAAAACAAGCTAAATATAGCCACAGTAAAAGTCAATTATAGCTCTAATGACTATCTACTTCCTATATGATTCCAGGGTTCAACTTCAGCGAAAAGTGTGTTTGTCTTTGATGCACACACAATGTCGTTCCAGCAGCAAGAGGGAAATCCTGCCTCCATGGAACTCATGGGAATGACACAAAGACTGTATCTTGGAAAGTTTGTTTCAGAGTAATTCCAAAGTCACTGGAGGTAGACTGTTTAACAGATTACATCGTAAGTCATTAGATCAGTACACCTGGGTATGAGTTTTGACAGTGATTCCCTATGTTATCATTTCAGGAGTGGAGATGTTACCTTGGTTTCTTCTTTTATTTGGTTAACTGGTTTACTATCTTACAAAAGGCATATTGTATCTAAAAACTATCCACGATGTGTCAGCATTTATCAGCCTTCCAATTTTTTTTACTACTAGTTCAATTTGATTAAGTATCTTAGAAAATAAAATTCTTAGATTTAATTGTTGTGTCTTACGTTTGCGGAATTCAGTATGGTGCACTGCATCTAAGACCAAGAATAAAAATACTCTATCATTTGTTCCCCGATATGATTGGACCATCGAGAACATTGTCATTATGGAATACTAACAGGTGTTACATTTTAAATGAAAGGTGGATTGCTTCTAAACTCAGAGGAGTGCAGAAAAGATCCCCTACTTAACAGGACCATATCACAAGTTTAAGCAAGGACTCACAGATACATTCAACTCAAAAACGTCCCTGTTCTTTAGGACTTCCATTACCTGAAGAATGGGCATTCCTGCAGTCATGTTGACGAAAATATGTTGCTTATATGGTGTGCCTCTAAAAGTTGGGTTGTTGTCATTTTCATCTAGCAACATGATGTTGATTGTAGACTGTACCTCATCGTAAGGTGACAGATGATCTCTAGCAGTGACCTTTAAAAAGGGTGCAGTAACATTATTGCTTTGTTCAAGTGTGTGTTCTATAAGTAATAAGGATGAGCAACAATTACAATTACAAAAAATATATAATCTGAGTAAATGCTATCGCCAGTGATACTGTGCTCCAAATGGCTCTAATGGGAAAGTCTGGATTTGATTATTCAAATAAACTGTTGATCCGTATCAGGAAGTCAGATTCTTGCCAGGACAGATCAGATGTCAAGCTGTGTGCCTCAGGTTGCTTTGGAAAAGAGTAGCCTTATTTTTAATACCTGTAGGTGAATAGATGGCATCTTTTCCCTATCCAACAGAGTGGAGTTCCTCACAGTTAGGATCCCAGATTGACTTAGCTGGAAGGGACTGTCAGATGGAGTCAGAATGAATGTTCCATTGAAGCCTCCCTGAAGACAGTAATATTTGTTATTAAATACACAATCACTAAGCTAGTGCATAGACAGCCAAAATTGATGTTCTGGTTGCAGTACTCTAGCCCTTAAAGAAGTGAACTTGTTTCTTTTGCTTAAGCATATTTAGGTAGTCAAAAAGAAAATAATCTACAGCATTATACAGGTATCATGAACAATGCAAATGCACTTTATATATCATTTCAGAAGTGCAGTATCGAAAGCAACCATAACGGCATTGGCCTTTTACCTCATCTTTGTCAGTAACTGTTAGTTGAAGAACTTCCATCTCATTTGGGAAATTTTCTAGAATTGAGACGTTGTAACTTGATTGTGAAAATACAGGAGGATTGTCATTCACATCTTCAATTGTAACCAGAACTACCGAATCCGTTGTTTTGAAAATGTTGTCTTGCTGAGCTGCCTAGAACACAGAATTTTTAGCTGCAAATGCCATACCCTGGTACCAGTGACCTGTTATAGTTTAACACAAGGATATCACATGACTGTGTATATTTGATGAGTGAACTTTTCCTTTATTTCACAGAGTCATAAAATGGTTTGGGTTGGAAGTGGTCTCTGAAGGTCATCTACTCCAATGCTTCCCTGCAGTAAGCGGGGAGTTCCTCAACTAGACCAGACTGCCCAGAGCCCTGTTGAGCCTCATCTTGAATATCTCCAAGGATGGGGCCTCAATTACCTCCACAGACAACCTATTCCAGTGTTCCACCACCCTCATGGTAAAGAACTTGTTCCCAACATCCAATCTAAATCCACTCTTCTCTACTTTGAAACTACTGCCCCTTGTCTTATCACTACAGTGCTTTGTAAACAGTCTGTCTCCATCATTTTTGTAGGTCCTCTTCAAGTACTAGAAGGTCTCCATTAGGTCTCCCCGGTGCCTTCTCTTCTCCAGGCTAAAAAACTCCCTCCTGTCTTCATGGCAGAGATGCTCCAACCCGTGATCATTTTCTTGGCCCTTTTATGGATCCACTCCATCAGGTCCATGTCCTTTCTGTATCAAGGGCTCCAGAGCTGGACGCAACACTCCAGGTGAGGTCTTACCAGAGCAGAGTGTCAGAATCACCTCTCTGGATCTGCTGGCCATGCTTCATCTTCCGTTTCAACAGGCAAGATGAAGCCTTGGTCCCAGCTGCCCTTAAACATTACTACGAAAACCAGAATCTTAACAGTGAAGTATAAATCACTACCTGAATGCCCACAACAAGATATGGACATTCTTCTCTGTCAATAGCAGTCTTCACTTCCAGCTCTTCAGTGTCTGCATTGAATAACATGGTGTTTCTGTAAGCTGGGGGATCCACTGAAAAGTTAAAAATGCAATGGGTTAAGTGAAAGCAAACACAAAAAGCTTGATCTGTCCTTTAAATGACTGGTACCTTCTCAGACATAGCAAAAACTGACAGACATTCCAGATAAAAGGCTTTTTTTTTAAAGACTCTGTCCTCAAAATGATTTTTAGAAAAGTAACTTGTACTTCAAGCATCTCAAATTAAGCACCTCGTGACCTTTTAGCAATTCTGCCAGGAGAAAGAAAAGCATCCAATGAAAGTGATTTCTCTAAAGGGTCCTGAATGGAAATCTTTTGATCAAGTGCAAGCTTCTAAACTAAACTAGATGGAGGTGAAGAACATCTAAACTTTTTTTAAATGCTTGGACCCTGCTTTAATGACTGTAATTTAGCCAGTTTATCTCATGGAGCAGCATTGCAGGGAAGATATATGCAGCTAAACATGTCTGACTATACACTGCATTTTCTTTTCATTCTCTTCAGTAATACAGACATCAGAAATCACTGTATAAATGCCTAGAAGAAAATACAAGCTCTTACCTAGTTTGATGCTGTAAACTACTTTTTCATTTATACCTGTGTCTCCATCTTTCGCCATTATCCTCTCAGGGAGAATAGACAGAGGACCCAACTAGAAAACATACATTAACTTGAAAAAAGTACTCATAAACTTACATTTTTTCATTAAGTCACTTTTGATTAAAGAAACAAAACCCATGTATTTAATCACTGGGGGAAAAAAAAACCAAACAAACTGTCGTACATGCTTTACAGAGGAAAGCAATGAGCAAAATACTTGATTGATACACTAGGTTCAAGAAAAAACTGACTATGAAGCATCAGTCACTGATGGAATTCTTAAGTACCTTGCTTTTTTCAATTTCATTCCTCTCTAGGAAAACAATATGCATGCCTATGCTGCAGTCTTAATAAAATCCGTAAATTTAAAAAGATAAAAACATTTTAGAATATCTAAGATGATTCCTTTCAGACAATTAAGTATAAACTTCTAAGAAAAGCAACGCCAATAGCATAACACCAAAAGTCTATGTGGCTTAAAATACATTAACATGAAGATAATCATCAAGAAACAGGGATAACAAAGAAGATAATTAACTCTTTTAGTTTTAGCAGATTACTCTGGTAATACTATGCCTTACAATTCACCAGTTAGCACAACACAAAGAAGCCCTTCACCTTAGGCTTGTCAATGATGAAGAAACCTTGTGGACAGGAATAATCTATCTATATTTGCAGCATTCCATGAAAAGCTTTTACCTTGTTTTCACTGATTTTTCCATAATATACAGACTGAGTGAAATAAGGGTTCAATGTATCATAGTCTTCTACATGAATTAGTAATGATGCAGTTGCACTGTTGTTTCCAAATGTTTCCTGTATTCCAAGAGAAGGAAGAAATGAAGAAATGTTGTAATAAAAGAGCCATTTCTCAGTGGAAAATGCATATAATATGCGTTTTGTAGTGCCTAAGAATTCTTAACCTAAGAACTCTCATCCTGTAAGATTTTTTTTCATTTCTAGAAACCTAATCCTAGGAATAATCCTATGAAAAGGTAATTGTTCTTGATTATTAAATTTAAATCAGGCAAGTTGTACATGGTAACACATAGAATGTAATAACTACATTTGCTGGAACTCTACTGTTTATTCTACTGATACTACAATAAATGTGGCAGAATTACTTTCTAGTTCTACAAAGAATGAAGGCAAATATATATTCCAATCTCAAAAAAATACATGCAAAGAGATTGCAGGTGGTAAGACGCAGCAAAAATAGGATAGATCCACCAGAACAAATAGGCAAATGTATGTTAGAATAGTGGAGAATAAATATGTACAATATATATACTTAAAGAAATATTGAGAGAAAGAAACTTGGGATGCTATTTGAGGTGAGACTTCAACAGTGACTCAAATATCAAGAATGTGTTGCTTCACAGAAGGTGAGATGCAAACAAAACTCAAGTGGTAAATTTGTGAAAACAGTAATCTTATAAAAAAACAAAGTATCATTGTAGGACTATTTTGGTTCTCATCTTTCTTTTAATTTAGATCGCACCTTTGCCTGGACTGTTAAATTGAACAGGTTGATCTTGTTGTAATCCAATGTCTTATTCACCATGATGTTTCCATCTCCTTCTCTTATATAAAAGTAATCAGAGTTTGGACCCTACAAAAAGAATAAATCACATGCTTTACATTATTAACAACTAAATAAATTTTCTTATCTCTTACCATCTTTATTATCAGGCTATTCTTCATAAGGGACCAGGAGTCTTTCAAATGCTACACCACTAGAGAGGAATATGCCTGTTCTCTTCAATACCTATCTACTGCTTCTTTCATCAGCACTATTAAACTTTCTATTTGGTTTATGTCATCCTATGGTCAAGAACTAAGGCAGGTTAGAAGAACGGCATCACCTTCACCAGCTAGAAAAGGGGCAGAGATAGCAAACTCAGTTGAAATAATGTTACTTCAGGTGGATGACATGTATAGGATCTCAGCAGCACTGGAAATGAACAGCAAAGTAAATGCAAACTTGGGAAAGAAGGGAAACAGTTTTGCTCTTCCTTCAAGAAAAGGACCACCAAGTTTCTCAGCTATAACCAAGGAGTGCCACAAAACATTTCACAAACATTAAGAAACAAGATTCAGGACTCGCTGCATGTTAGGCTTATCCTGTGGTATGACTTCTAATTTTAAACTGTCTTTTTGATGCTAGCTTTTTACAAATTGGTAATCTGAACTGCACAGTCAATACAGCATACTTGGATCAGGTCCCAGGTTGTATTTTGTATGAAACAGAGACTGGTGTCCACAGGTTCTGACAAACATAAGGCACTCACCCAGAGACTGTAAGTAAGGAGGCTGAACAAAGGTGAATAATCTTTATCCACAGCTTCCACTTTTATAACCATGAAATTTATTGCAGATACCTAGAGGAATAAAGATCATAAGATGCTCAGTCATGAGTCCTTTTTGGTATCTTCCCCAACTTCTGTCAGGAAAGCTGTGCCACCTCCTTAGCATTGCTTATAATGTATAGCAAAGTCACGACAAATTATTAATTGCAAAGTTTATTTGGCTGCCATTCATCTAGTGCTGGCACCCACCCACCTAGATCCCACCATCTCTATACCTGACTGTTCTTCCTGATAGAAAACTGATAGAGAACATGTGTAAGAAGTGCAAAAATTGTTTCCACTTAGCTGTGCCACCTCCTTAGCAAATTACTTCCAATGTCCATGTTAGATTGAATAGCTGAACGTTTCTACTTCGCCTATGCCTCCAGCTGTACATGCAGCCCAGTAATTCTTTTTCACAGCCACAGGAAGGCATAGAAAAGTCCCAAAGAAGAGTACATGTTTTGAACTAGTATCAGTGTAGCCGCATTATAACCTCATATATTGTAATTATAAAGTATCACAAAAAGTATTAACATTTGCCATAACCCACCTCTGATACTGAGGCGCTATAGCTAGTTTGTAGAAATTCTGGAGAATTGTCATTTATGTCTTCTAAGTCCAAGATCCGTACATTCTCTATCTCATTAACCTTTGGAATAGAAGCAAAAGACACATTAAAAATGATGGTGGCGAGGCAGCAGCATACTGCTAATGTTTCATTTCAGCATATAAAATGAGATCTTTGGTGACACATCCTTTCTGTTTTGAAAGCTAATGTGAAAGCCTTAGACTGCCATTTCTAATAATGAAGTAGAAAGTTTCTGGGAACAAAATCCTTAAATGTGCCAACTAGTATGAGTGAAATACATCTTCTACAAAATGCAAGTGCTCTTAACCTCCCGCACCGTACCTTTAAATGGAATAGTATGTCAGAAAATAGTAATTTCCCTTAAACTTAGACAAAAAATGCAGCTGATAAAGCACGTCTTTTACTTACCGTCCCAGTCCTTTGGCAAACAACAGCGTAAAAGAGACGGTCACTCTGAAAATTCATGAACAAGCAAATAGGATTGTCAAAGAATGTTCATGTCAAAATCATAGAAAAAACTTCTGGCACTTGAATCCTCAGGTATGCTGTACCAAAGCATGATGCTTATAGAAGATAGCAAAGTCATGACTAATAATTAATTGTAAACTTTATTTGGCTGCCATTCATCTACTGCTGGTATCCACCCACCTAGATCCCACCATCCCTGTGCCTGACTGTTCTCCCTACTACATAATTGACAGAGAAGTATAAAAAAAATGTTTCAACCCATTTGGAAAAGAGCCAAATAAGAAATGTGAAAATAAAAGGTGGAAATACATTTTCATCAATTAGAAGTCTTGATTGTGAGTTTTAAGATCTGTAAGGATCAATTCTGTCATAGTACAGTGCTACTCCAAAATAGTACGTATATTAAACAAACAAACAAACAAAAGCCTCCACTTACTCAGGACAAGGGGCAATGGGTTTAAACTGGCAGAGGGAAGATTTAGAGTCGATGTTAGGAGGAAGTTCTTTAGAGAGGAGTTCTTTAGAGTGTGGTGAGACACTGAAACAGGTTGCCCAGGGAGGTTGTGGATGTTCCCTCCCTGGAGGTGTTCAAGGCCAGGCTGGATGAGGCCTTGAGTAACCTGTACTAGTGAGAGGTGTCCCTGCCTATGGCAGGGGGTTGGAACCAGATGATCCTTGAGGTCCCTTCCAACCTTACCATTCTATGATTCTACTCTGCAGAAGTAGCCAGGAACACTATTAATATTACTTCATAGATCCCTGGTCATTCTGGAGAGGAAAAATGGCCTCAGAAGGACCTACCCTTTTCTGCATCAACCACCAGAAGCCAATGGATCAAATCATGTGAAGCAAAGCACTTGCATAAATATTCATATGATTAAGGACCATCTTCTGCCTAGTCAGATCTGATCAATCTTGCTTTGACAACATGATGTATGTTACTGAGAGAAGAGTTTTAAGAAAAGTGATGCCTATCATCACAGCATATTTACAACTTCCATTACAAGTGAGAACACACGATTAGGAAAGAACCTGTCTGTCAGATGCCAGGTAAGTTTACATTTGTAAGAAACTGAGGACATTCAGCATATTAACAGAAGTAGATAGTGAAATCCAAGACGCTCTTTCTGATGAGTCACTTTTAAAATACCAACCTGTACCATGAGACTACAATTAAAATTTATGTCTTAGAGCTACTGTTTTCACCTGCCACTAAAATCTTTATATCAAGGTTTTACATGCAGTGAAAAGAATACCTTAAGGGCATCGACATCCAGTGTCATCTTAGTCTTCACTGTTGCATTACTAGATCCAGGACTATATATAAGGTCCACATATGGTAAGTGTTCAGGGAAGATGTAGTCTTTTAATGTCAGACGTGCATCAGATGGGATATTTGTAATCCACTCTATATCACCTGTAAGAGAAAGTGTAATAAATTACATTGCTTTGTGGGAAAGAAATACATGGTTTCATTTCATAGATACTGACAACTAGATTACATGATACCCTTGGTTATATGTTGTATCATTATAGCACTTTCAGCTAAACGATAAGACATGCTGAATTCCCCTTAAGAACTATGCACAAGTGTACTGATGTCTTCAAACCACATAAAGCCATTTTTTCAAATGCATTCACACTCTAACAATATGTTCATAATTAAAAAAGCTTGGCATTATTTACACCTGAACTCCTACTATTTTCTTGAAATAGATTTATGGTGCAACACTTTTTTTTTCACATTTATTGTGAAAATGTAATCAAAGCAAATCAAAGTCAGGAAAAGTCAGGAAATGTAATCAAAATCATCGAGAGGCTAGCCAGGGCTGCGTAGGACAAATTTTAGCATTTTACAAACACGAGGACATTTCATATCTCTTTGTTGAATCTATTAAGCAGATATAATTGAGTGTGCATCTGGATTCAGTCTCATGGTTGTTTAAATTGTGATTTCGATACAGGATGGTAAGTGTACAACCCCTCCTTTAATCTTTTCCTATTGGTACACTGAAACACAGAACACTGAAACACAGAACACTGAAACCTTTACATCGATTTGAATGTGTCTTTCTATAGCCATATATTTAGGAATATTAAAACTTGTTACATGCATGATTTATATTTGACTCACTATCGCTTCAATAAGTGTATTGCATGCTTGGTTAAACCCTGAATCTGTGTTTGAACTTGTCTTTTGAAATGTGTGCTTTCCGGCCATCCAGAGTGGTGCTACTGACAATTTTATTAGAGAGATTAAAGTTACCTTACTCATATTTTCAAGATGCTTGTGGTTATATATATCTGGTTAGAAGAGACCTCAAAGATCATCCAGGCTGACTGCCCACCCAGCATTGTTGGACCAAGACTAAACTATGCCTCTAAGCACCAGGTCCACAAGCCACTTGAACACCCCCAGGGATGGTGAGTCCCACCACTGCCCTGGACACAGTACTTATCTTCTCATGGAACACATTATCCGGATTGGGTATCTTCCAGTACCCGAAGGGATCCTACAGGAATTCTGGAAAGAGACTTCTCTTAAGGGTGTCTAGCAATAAGGCAGGAAGGAATGGTTTTAAGCTGAGAGAGAGTAGGTTTAGACTGAATCTTAGAAAGAATTTCTTCAGTATGAGGATGGTGAGACTCTGGAACAGGTTGCCCAGGGAGGTTGTCTATGCCTCCTCCATGGGGGATTTCAAGGCCAGGCTGGATGAAGCCTTGAGCAGTTGAGTCTAGTTGTGAGGCACTCCTACCCATGGCATGAGGCTGGAATAGATGATCTCTAAGGTCCCTTCCAACCTGTGCCATTCCATAATTGTGAATCCATAATCAAATCTCCTCTCCAATATTTTGTGATCATCCCAACTATTTTCCAAGATCCTTAGGAAAATTGCTACCTCTGTTTCTTTCTTACTCCAATGATTTTGTACTTGTTTCTGTAACAATCCTGTCTTTCATCTCCACAGAATCACAGAAACATTCAAATTGGAAAAGACCCTCAGGATCACCAAGTCAGCAACTGATAACCCTACTCTACAAGGTTCACCCTAAAACATATCCCCATGCACCACATCCAAACGACCTTTAAACGCATCCAGTGTTGGTGACTCCACCACCTCCCTGAGCAGCCCATTCCAATGCCTGACCACTCTTGCTAGGAAAAAATTCCTTCTAATCATAGAATGGTAAGGTTGGAAGGGACCTCAAGGATCATCTAGTTCCAACCCCCTGACACAGGCAGGGACACCTCCCACTAGTACAGGTTACTCAAGGCCTCATCCAACCTGGTCTTGAACACCTCCAAGGAGGGAGCAGCCACAACCTCCCTGGGCAACCTGTTCCAGTGCCTCACCACCCTCACTGGAAAGAACTTCCTCCTGACATCTAGTCTAAATCTCCCCTCTGCCAGTTTAAATCCGTTGCCCCTTGTCCTGTCATTGCAAGACCTTGTAAATAATCCCTCCCCAGCCTTCCTGTAGGTCCCCTCTTTCAAAGGTCATAGACTCTCCTTTTGTTCTTGAGGTCCAGCCAGGCTGGACACCTTCCCCAATGACTCATTTTTTTGGCACACAGGAACAGTTTGTTCCTGTGCCTTTAAGATTTCCCTCTTGAAGTACATCCAGCCTTCCTGGACTCTTATATCCTTCAGAGTGGCCTCCCAAGGGACTTTGTCAATCAGTCTCCTGAATAGGCTGAAGTTTGCTCTCTGGAAAGTCAAGGTGGCAGTTTTACTAACCCCTCTACTTGTTTCCCCAGGGATAGAGAACTCAATCGTCTCATGACTGCTGAGCCCCAGATGGTCTCCAACATTTCATTCCCCCACAAGTTCTTCCCTGTTCACAAAAAGCAGGTCCAGGAGGACACCTTCCCTGCTTGGTTGCCTCACCAGTTGTGTCAGGAAGTTATCTTCCACACACTCCAGGAACCTCCAGGACTGTTCTCTCCCCGATGCACTGTATTTTCAGCAGACATCTGGGAAGTTGAAATCTCCCACGAGAACGAGGGGGAGTGATTGTGAGACCTCTCTCAACTGCTTATAAAAAAATTCATCTACCTCTTCATCCTGGTTGGGTGGTCTATAACAGATTCCCACCACAATATTACTCTTGATGGCCTTACTCCTGATTCTTACCCATAAGGACTCAACCCTATCACCACCTTCATTAATTTGTACGGATGGTTTCAAGTGTGCCCACATAGACGGCCACTCCGCCACTTCTTCCTTGACTATTCCTTCTGAAAAGTTGTGGTTTTGGTTTCTGAGTGCTTAGAGAAAGAGAACCTTGTCTTCTTCCAACAGCAAGGAGTGTCTGGAATGTTGTCAAGATACCAGCTCAAAGATATTTTTGAACTATCATTGCGTGTAAGGATAAAGTCCAGACAGATAGCTCAGAACAACTGGGTTGTGTCTCAGGGGCACAGTGTTGCATAGTATCACACTATTGTGTGCTGTTTTGAAACACTTGCAAGAAAACATTCTTGGAAAACATCCCTCTTTGCCTGCTGATAACCTAACCCTCTATCCAGAGTTGAATACATTCAGACAAGAAGTGTCAAGCAGCTGCCTAGGAAATAGTATTCTGTCCAGTGGAGAGAGCTTAACAAAAAGGAAGTGCTGGGGAAAACTGAAGCTGCTTGTCTCACTTGCTTGTTCATTACAGATGTTACCAGCTACACTTACACATATGACATACAGAAAGGGTCAGACATTTGTCTACTTGCTTAAAAATTAAATGGAGATAAATGTGGGTGGAAGAGAATTCTTTTCCTTTCTATCTCAGTGCAAGAGTTAGACACAGCAGCTATGCTCTTACAACTTGAAAGAAATGTTCCAACAGTGGAAAACCTCACAGCTCTATCATAATTGTTTTCTGTACCTTGCTAACTAAAAGCCAGAAGCAGAGAAGTTTGCCTGTGGAATGTCAGCATGGACCTGGCACATGCTTCTATGAGATCCTAAGGGTTATGACATATCCTGAAAGGAACGTTTTGGCCATAACCTAACTCTTTGTGAGATTGCTGCATATCCATTAGGCAAGGCAAATTCCAACTGTGGTGCTGCCTTTAACAGATGGCATAGTCACAGACAACAGCCCTGCCTTTTAGCTAACAATAACCTCCCTGGTCAATGGTGGGAGAAAAGGAGGATGGAGTTACCCTCTACTGCATTTGCAATGTAAATACAAACCAAAAACGTAGTTTCTCTTCTGCATTATGCTCTATTGTAGCCACTGTACTTGCCTTAGTGTGGGATTTTGTTTTCAAGGTACAGTAACTTTTCAACAGTTAAACTAAGGAAGCTTAGAAAATTTGGGGGTAAATGAATTCTGTCAGGTTAAACAAAATAACTATGAGAATAACACAGAGAGTGCCACGCTAGCAAAGAAAACTAGAATAAAAAAATGCAAATACATCAAGTGGTCATCGCTGATCTTGGAATTCCCTGTACTTCAAGTTTGCTTGTACCTCCACACCCCACCTGCTCTTCTTGTTGCCTCAATAAATAAAAAAAATTGTCTTTCAGAAAGGATCCAGAGTCTGTAGCAATGCAGAGCTCTGGAAGCAAAGCAGGGTTGTGGTGGCAGTGGTTCTTTTTGATGCAGGAGGGAAGGAAGAAATGAGCTTTTGTGGGTCAACTGGAAAAAGAGAACTGTAAACAATTTTTTGATATTTGCTTCTTTTTGCCTGCTCTGTCTATTCAGGTAGGGAAAGCCTCGGGTTGGGGAATTTTGGGGTTTAAAGCATCCAGCCGTGAAAGCTATCATAAGTCAATTAATAATACAGATACATTATAAAACAGACCATTAGGGAGTAAATCAGACAATTCTAGAATAGAATCATGATTTTACCTGTATAATCATCCAAAAAGCCTGGTAGTGTGACTGGGCTGGGTACTGTGTCACAATTTATACTTGTGGTTTCTAAAAAGGAAAGGAAAAGTCATGTACAAACAACACAGGGACTATTTCAAGAGATAATACAAGGTTAAAATTTGTATGCTATATAAAACCACATGTACACACTAGTTCAAATTAAGTTGAAAGAAATTTATCACGTTGGCAACTTGATACACTTTTCAGGTTTTTAAAACAATACATTACAGGGAGCAGGTAAACACTAGTGACTTGGACTCAATCTGTCCTCACCCAAAAAAATTCTACAATGAAAGACTTCACAACTTAAAATGCAACTATGAAAAAAGATACGAAAATATCTAGCTAGAGGATTTCCCTTCCTTTGCACTCTGGCCTGTCTGAAACTTGGGTGTTATTGCCTGGCAATAATGAATCACTGTTGATTTCCTGCTGAAACAGTTGTTGAAATCGTAATTGAAACTACTTTTGTACCCTGGCCTTGAAAACTGTAAACATAAAGTTATTCACCATGGAAACATTAGCAAGAATCCTGGAGCCCAGTGTAAAGGTACAGTGGTTGATTTACCTTTAACTGTTATAGGAGTTAGTACTTCTGAAATGTATTTTTTTTTCCTGAGAAGTGGTTTTTATAACTGGTTTATTCTGTCTCAGTAACCTGCCTGGGTAGGCAGATACCATCATATTTGCACCACTCTAAGTTCTCATTTATAAGTGAGTGGTGGACACATTTCTACACAAGCATAACAGAATACTTCCACAGTCAGCAGCTGCTAGTTAGGGGTCTAGTTCACTGCCTCCATCTCAAGAGTATTCAAAAGCCTACTTTGGAAAGCAAGGCTCTGGACTGCTGGAAAAGATAAAAAAAATGGAAGTGGCTGGACTTTAACATCATAGTTGAATAAAGAAAATTCTTGAACATTCTTGTTGCTTTTATAATAATAACAGCAATCTTTCCCTCAGCCCTTCCTGTTGATCCCATGGAGCTCTCAGAAACAAAAGACAGACACTTGAGCATTTTCAGGCTGAAGGGCCCAAACGATGTTAAAGACCTCAAGTTTCAGCACACAGACACTGTTTCTGCTCCCAGATTCATCTAATGGATAGCTCAGTTTCCACTTTCTGGAAGCCCTCTCCTCAATACACCAAAGAGCAATTTTAAGGAAGCCCTTAGAAATACAATGAATGCCAGATGTAAAAACAGTAACCAGTCCAATCAGACCAGAATAACAGCAGCAAGGAATCCAACTGATCCCAGCTTCAAAACTACACATCCTCAGACTAAGTATCACCCTAAATATATTATTTAATATCTGCTGCAGATATAAGCAATACCACCCCTCTGGCCCCAAATCAAAGAGAACATCTAAAAACCCTCTGTACATAGAACAGTGGTTTCCAACTTGTGATCACTGAGCCCATGAAAGCCCACAGACAACTTCCATGGGCACCAGAAAGATTATTTGCTTAGATGTTATTTTATCAGTCAACAGGACAATGTATTTCAAACTTCTAAGACTGTAATTTGTATGAACTCAGCAAGTTTGATTTTTTTCCTTTTCAATAAAAGCAGGGACAGACTCACAAGCATTTATAAAAACAACATTACTTACTTTGTGCATCCAGACCAATGAATGTAACCCAGTTGATCAAAGCAAAAACCAGAGATCTAGAAAATGCCATGAGCACTGCTGAAAAAAAAGCCTACCGAAGGCAAAACCAGATGATTGTTTCTTATATACAATACTTGCAAAGAATAATTTCATTTACTACGTTCATTGCTGCCTTGATAAGTGCTGCAGTGAGAGCAAGGTGAAAGACTGGAATAACCCTCTGAGACAAATCTACAAATTATATAACATGTGTGTAAGTTTCAGCTGGCAAGTTCAAAGTCCCTTTCAGGCAATAAAACCCAACCAACAAGGAAACACCACTTTGTGCCATAGCACAAACAGCAAAATCTATTTTTATTTTAATATCCAACACAGAAATGAGAATGCATTAGTTAGTGAGATGCCCTGACCAATATGAGAGAAATCTATGTACTCCATAGGAAAAAAAACTAGGTGAGGTGTCAAAAGCCTAAAGGGATCAGCATTACTCCTTTTGATTTCAGAAAGATACGAGTATCTTCTCATAACTCTGTTCCATAAGAAATAATTACAGAATTCCTGCTGCAAAAACAGTAGCTACTATTGGATGCAATAAAAGCAGCACATCCGAAGTGTGCCTAGTATTTTACATACAGTATGCATTTGAAATAGGTTTAGTAAGCAGTTAAGACATTTTATTTTCAGTGAAGTTCCTCCAAAAGAAAATGACACTAAAAGTTTGCAGAGACTATTCAGAGACTACAAATGACACAGATAATTATGCAGTTTGTTTCAAGCATTTGGAGGTCAATGCACCTATAATTCAAAGGAGCAATTGATTATGCAGTAAGGAAACTGCTGCCTGACCAAGGTATTTTCGTGTTTGTGCTGTCATGTTTTGTCACCATGGATACTAAAGTAATTGCTACGGTTTTAATGAAAATGCAAAATACAATAAAATTGCCTATACTAAGATAATTTAGCTTTCCCAGGTTTACGTAATTGAAATGGAAAGGTGGTGTAAGTCGAGAAGTGATTTAAAAAAAATAATTAAAAACAGTTCGCTCATGAGCACCATCTCTTTGAACAAGGACCCCATTCCACCTTAATTCAGCAGTGTTTAGTCTAGAGCCATCCTCAGGCAGTTACCTTTCCTTTCTTATGTCCTCGACTGCTCCCAGGCCTTAGCAAGTTTATGTGACCAGCTGCAGAATACAGGTCAGCGCACAAAATACCTCCTCAGAAGAGACAATTTTCCTGACCTTGTTCACTGAAAAGCATCACGTGCCCTTGTGCTATCATAGCCAGGCCACAGGCTAGATATGCCACATTTGTACAAAAAAGTTCTTCTAGCAACCAAGCCTCTTGACAACTGGAAATATTTATATGCTGGAATCTTAATCCATGAAAAAAATCTGCTTTTAGGTATTCCAAATCACAGTGAAAGCAAAGCAACTTCAATGGTTTATGGACCCCCTGTTACCAAGAGCCATCTTAGAGAACTGGAAGCCAAATGATGAGAAGAGACTTTAAGAGGATGAAACTCCAGAATGACCTCCCTCACCTATGGGGAAGTAGCTTAGAAACTTAAGGAAGTGAATCATACACAGACCCAGTGCAAAAGGAAATACAAGAGGCCACCTATAGGTAGGTGTAGAATGAAAACTGGTGCTAGCATATAGTGCAATGCTATAACCTGCTCTCAGTAAGCTGTAACAGCTGTTTGGCTGGGAGGATTTTAGTTTGAGGCTGCTGTACAGGATTCCTTCTTCCTGTTCCATTGTTTTCTCAAGGATCAGTATTCCAAGTCCACAGAGAAGCATCATGAGAGTGTCAGCCATTGCCACTTGAGTGCATTGGAACCAAGCCTGATGACACTCGTTTGTTCTTCACACTTAGGTAAAGAGGGCGAAGATGTGCACATTTAAGGTGAGATGATTTGTAACACCAAACAAGCTATAAAACCAGGCAGGAATACAACCTGGCAAGGGTAGGGTGGTGGAAGCAGCATTTCCGGTTGTGCTTTAAAGTGGCACTGAACACCATTAACCAGAATACATTGACCTAGCATCCAGCTGTGACACTGAGGACAATGCAGTTTGCTGAGATCACAGGACACCACAATGCAAAACAGCAGGACATAATCTTCTCCCACACCAAACTGACAAGCGACAGGCACCTGCTCAAGCCTGAACCAAGGATGTTGCCTACCTACAGCAATAGTACCTATCAAATTAGTGTTCAAAGCCTACAGTAAAGGCTCATTCAGTACTCATTCAGTCCTGTGTGACTTTGTGTCAGTTGCTGCAGTCTTCAGGTTGGCTGATGGTTCCATCAACCTCCACCATCATGATGCTCAAAGACAGGATGGGACAGCAACCTCAGGGCCACAGCCATTCTGTGCTGTTTCTTGGCCTCAACCCTAGAGAAGCCTTATTTATAAATAGAACCCATAAGGCATTCAATAGTCAATCTATTCCTGCGGTACAGTAAATTCAGCATGAGTGCAGTCTTCTTTACTTCCTAGTTACAAAATAAAGAAAAAAAAAATCTCAGAACACAGTGGTATAGTTCATACAGATTAAATTTCACCAAGAACAGATGCAAGAGGAGTGTCTTCAGTGTATGTCTATGTCTCTTAGGCATCACTAATAGCTTCAGATTTTACATTTTCCTGGAGTGGAGAGGGTAGTGTCTAAATAGAAGTAGAGAACTTCTATGTAATTGCTCAGGCAAACATCTGATGCACAGGAGCAGTTTCCCAACACAGTAGAATATGTCTGGACACTGAAGGAGAGCTTTTGACAAAGAAAAGTGTCCTCTCAGTCATATCAAATGCCCATGCTACTCTGTTCTGTTTGCAGACTGGGGGCAATCATATGCCCACATTTCTCCTTAACATTTCTCCTGGAGTCATCACTGAGTTTAAAATCCTGGCCCTTTCTCCAAGATTTATGGACATCAACCAAACAGCTCCACAGTGCAGTGACAGCGTGTGTAGTCTTCCCAGTACACCAACTGCACAGCATCAGGACATACATACAGCATTTTCTAGAAAGCACATCATAGAAACTAATCCTATTTATAGATTAAACAGACAGCTTAAAGGGTATGATCAGCATTATGGCAAAGGAAGGCCAAGTTAAACATATTTTAAAAAAAGCTTAGTTTGACATTTTGCACACTTGGGTCCTTGGTAGTGCAGCTTATGAACTTTTCATCCAGTTTCAAAACACAACACAGATAAAAATTCTTTCACGTTCTGGTAGATTTGTGGCAGCTCTGTTTTCAACCATATCCTGTTCTCAACAGGTAAGAAGCCTGTACTATGACAGTGCAATTTAATGAAATACACGTGTGTGATTGAGACCATCAAACAACACTTATAGACTTAGTTCTTACAAGTATCTACAAAGAACTCACACACATCTTAAGTCAATAACATTTATTTCCATTGAACCAAGACAAATTTTCAAAATTAATACATGATAAAAATTCAAGGTGGTTGGCAAGGGGAAAAAAAACCCAAACAAAAACACTGCACATGATATACGTTATTATTATATGCCCAAAATAGTTTTAAATAAAACAATTCTGGCACATAGAACTGGCACTTTCCACAGAACAAAACCAATGGTATTTTCCCTTCTCTTCATAATTCTGTGAAAACTAAACACACATACATGCAGCCTGCAACTTTCATAGCAAAGGTTAATGTGGGAATTTGGAACAATCCTCTATCAGAAATCACAAAATTGTAGTAAAACACTTATTTTACTACACTTTTATACCCAGTGGATATTACTGAAAGGCCTCCCTTTTCCTCAGCAAACACCTATTGGTGTTCTGATGTTTACTTTAAGATCTTAACTCTGCAGTAGTACTTGCAAACAGGCCTTAGACATTAATGAAGCCTTACATATTTGATACAGAGCAAAGCACTCCTGCCCAAAATCAAAGCCATCAAGATACAGAGTTTTGTCTGTTGGTCTCATTGGGCTGTAAATCTGCTACAGCATTGGACAACACACACAAACAATACTAATTTTAAACTGTTTCAATAAAAGTCTTTCACCCTCAAAGGAGTATTTTGAAGTATTGCTATCTTAGTATTCTAACACCTACTGAAAATCCTCAAGAAACAAGACCAAAAAAAAAAGGCTGAATGAAGAGAAGAGTGCATTTAAACAACGATCCCCCTCATCTTACCTCGACCAACCCTCCCACCCCACATCTTGCTGATGTAATTCCAAACTTACAATTTATGGTTCAGCCATGGCCTGGAATAAGCTTTCCCTGAGCGCTCTTTTCTACCTGTTTCAAAAAGTCAGAATGTGGTTACTTGAATCCAGCCATTATTATTGCCATTATTGCCATATTCTTTGCTAATATGCAACATATTTGCTAGGCAAATCATTTCATTTTGGTAGCCCTGGATCTCACATGTAGACGACTTGTATTCTATTGCTCCAAATACAGAACTTGAAAGTGCATCTGACTTCTAAACAGTGTTATTCAGGTAGGTTTCAGAAAGTAACTAGACCCAGAAGATCTACATGCACAAAGATGCAGAATTAAGAGCATATCTGCTTGAAAATTTTGTGACAGTATTGTTACGAGAAAACTGCTTTGAATCCTAAGGTCTGGATACTAGAAGGGAACAAAACACTGCATTGTGCAAGGTACAGAATACGAATGAGTATTACAATTTCACATACAAGTAAAACAAGCATTTAATGTGCAAGATGCAGCACTGCACCATCATGGCATTTATACAATCTTTGGAGGTCCAGTCTCTACTTGCTACCTGCCTTCGTACAAATGGGAGTTGTGCGATATACGGAAGGAAGCCTCAGAGCTGCATCAAAATTTTGCTTACCCTAGTCTAGGTCACAGGTATTGTCATGGACCCTAAATGCAAATCCCTGGAGGACTGACCTAAAAATGTACCATCAAATACTACACAAAATAAACACACGAGGCAACTTATATTAATGTTGCTGATGGTATTCAGAATTCAGTAGTCTTGCTTTTTCCTTTTCAGTATCTCTAACATACTAAAAGGCATATTTGTGTCTTCCTCCATAAATAAAGTTCATCTGATAATTTAACTTTGTAGATTTATAAAATATTTTCTATGTAACTTAATGCAACAGCCTAAAAAAGCAATTCTATTTAAGAAATAGTATATTTACAATTAAAATAAATACAGACCTTATTGGATTTGCAGTCATTTATCACATAAAATAATTTACAAGGCTTAAAGTAATAAATAAGTCACTGGAAAGCTTTTGGAGATGTGCATTCTCCATATGTCAGAGTGCAGTACAGTTTCAGGAAGCAGTAATGATTTCTGGCTAAAGTTCTTTTGGGAGTCCTTATGCTGGACGGCCTTGAGCAAAACGAGATTTTGACCTGGAATAAGAATACAAGATGCATACATAGGCTATTACTGCTAGAAGTTCAAATTACTGTTCAGTCAGCTCTCTAGTACAGTATTTGTTTGAAATTACTTTCATATTAAATTGCCTTCTAAGAGAAGAAAAGGAAAACAAAAAAATATAGCAAAATCTATTATTGAGAAAATTGCCTTTCTGTCAGGATATCTGTACCAGCAAACTATATATTCCTACAAAGGAACACAGCTGAAAGAACTGTGATCTCAAGTATCTTCTTCTGAAATCACCAATTCTCCAGAAAGTCAAATGTATTTTTTTGACAAAGACCTGCAAGAAATTCCTGACAAAGTATTTGAAGTTTCTGGTACCTCCCTTCAAAGCTGTTCAGCAACTCCACCATAAACTTGGGCTCAAGAAGCTCATCTGCTGAGTAAATAATTGGCCCATTCTAGGCTCTACAACTGCACACTATGTGGCATTCAGTTTTGGTTTATCCATAGAAGACCAATATGCAGTAGAATAGGTTTTCTGGTGTTTGTTTTTGGAAGGAGGAAAAAAAAAAGGATAAAGAATCTTGGTTAACACTCTTCCAATTACTCATAATTTCACAGAAAATTACAGAATCATTTAAGTTGGAAGAAGTTTTTGAGATAATTTGAGTACAACCATTAACCCATCACTGCCAAGTCACCACTTGTGGTGTCTTAGCACTACATCCAAAAGTTTTTTACATACCTCTAGGGATGGTGACTCCACCACTTCCCAGAGCAGCCTGTTCCAGAGCTTGACAACCCTTTCAGTGAATAAATTTTCACTAATGTCTAATCTGAACCTACTCTGTGACAACTGTGGCCATTTCTCCTCTCCTGTCACTTGTTAACATTGGAGAAGGGGCTGACATCTATATTATACTGGATTAGCAGCCAACCTTCCAACGTAGAAGCTGTAAAGCATTTCTTCCAGCACGAGAAGAAAAGTTTCCTTCTCGTAACTGTAATTTGACAAACAGTTTTCACATCATATATGGCTAACCTGCTGAAAGGAATGCCTATGTAACACACTGTATGAAAGAAGACGTAAACAAAGCCCATTCATCCCCAAAATCCACATTCTGCTTTCTTTTCTTATTTCAGCATCTTACCTAGCATTCTTCTCAGCACTGTTTTGTCGTGCACTGACCTGCGCTGAGGCCTTTACTTGAGCTTCAAGTCTAGAATAAATGCCTCCAGCATACTGGAATCCAGAAAAAAAAAAAAGTGTTGACATTATTTCAGTTTGATCATTGACCTTCCATAAAAATCACTAACACTCAGCAGAACCTATAGCATACTTTGTTTCATTACCATGACACTGAAACCCTTCAAACCCATCCCATTTCCCATAACTGGTTTTTAAACATCATAAACTACCTTCCTCAAGGGATCATGATTGGAACAACGTGAAAATTGATAAAATTCCATTCTTTAGCTGAAGTCTTTGATAAAAGGCATTTTAATTTGTGTTACATATTTTTATTAACAAGGTTCACTTCAATTCTGCAAACGTTACATTGCAACTGCATAAATCTTACTTCTTTGCTGTCTTTTGACTTGATTCGATCAAGGTCTCCCAGTCTCATTTTTATTAAGTGCCCTGTAATCTCAGACATTCTTCTCTGATCTGTCAGAAATAAGAAGCAATATTTAAAATAGACATTTTACTTGCTAATGAGTACAAAGAGAGAAGAATTAAGATACACATTTTTGTGATTCTCTGTTTGTAAATGTAGCTTTTTTTTTTTTCTTGAGCAACTAGAATCCTAATCCTGACAAAACATGGCTTCAGAAGTGTTCTTGGCAGATGCCAGAATCAGCCTGAGGCATGACGCAGAGATTAAAACCTATGGGAATGATTTTGAGGCAGAGGTTTTCAAAATGGCAAAAACACACAAGTGTCTCAGTAGAGATTAAAACAGGTAGAACAACCAAACAGAATTCCAAGTATTTACCAGATTGCAAACAAGACAGAATTAAATTTTTTTTTCTCTGTTTATCTGTACTGACAACAAATAACACAGGAATGCATGAAAAATTATTTGCATACTTACGTAGTCAACAACTGACATAACTATAATCTCTGTAGGTTATGTGCTGACACTCCGCATAAAGAACATAAACCATGATAATATGTGCTTAAGAATGCATTTTTCCTTTTTCTCCCACAAACTTTGAACTCTTCTCCAATTATTCCCAAAATACTAAGCCAAACGCTGCCCAGTTACTTTTCAGTGTATGCAAGACTGCAACCTATAGTTTATACATTGGATTTTCTTTCCATTTTCCTAATACCAACATTTTTTTCTCTAGTAGAACAGATGAGATTGATTAATAAATACCAAGGAAATCCTAAACTAAGATTTTCAAAAGGAGTTCCTAGTTGTATGACTATTTTTGTACGGTTTGGAAGAGTCTGAGATTGACACGTGGTTTGGATACAGCTGATTACCTACCATTATTAACCTAGCTGAAATCTGTTCTTTTCCAAATGCAAAGCAACCATAAAAACAGGCACCCAACTCCCCCACTACTATATCTGAAATTAATTCAGCTAGAGGTTTCTATGTAGCTAGATGATATGAAGAAAATTAGCCATTTCTCATATGAAAGAACACTTTTCCTTGCATAATATTAATGGTATGAAAGGTTAACTCATGCAAGAACAGACCGTCTTCTCTTTGAGCATCTTGGTTGAATCTTAGTGACCTGGAGGCATCCCATTTGTTCTGCTGCATACTCACACTGGTTAGAAAAGAAAGATGAATGGCATTTTATCAGTAACAGTTTACTAAAAGAGATATTCCAGAACATGTGTTCAAGAGCTTCAGAATTACTTACATGAATGGAGATGCATCTCGGGAACTTGACTGTTGAGGAAAGAGAAAGCATGTTGTTCTAAGATCAAGTCCAAAATTTAAGAGAATTTCTCATTATTCAACTCAGAGAAGCTGACTAGCCAGCTCTGATTTTACCTTATCAGATGGCTTCTCCTTTTTCTGAACACTAGGTGAGGAAACCACTTTCCTTGGGTGCTTGTATGATTTCTTTAATTTCTCCTTTCTCCCTGCTAATTGAAGAAATATCTGCTTACACTGTCATTAATACTTTGAATTTCTCAAATACATAGATACAAAGGATTTTTTTCCCCCCTTCTGTTACTTTAGAGAGCAAAATAAAAGGCTATTTTCCTTTTGCTAACATTGCAGGCATGGTAATAGAGATTACTCAAAATGTTTTTCTCTGAGAGGCACACAGGAACTCAAGTACATACTTAAAATGCAGTGTGGTTGCACTTAACAGCACAACTTTTCTGTTGCAAAATTAAAAGTGTATGTATAAACTACATCTTTGACTAAATTACTTCAAACTAACATGCTCTGAGTTATACCAGACTAAATAAATTTGGAATTCAAATTTCTCATTACTAGAGTAAAAACAGAGAAGCTTGGGTTTTTTGCTGTGTTCCTAAACCCCTTCTTATATTAAAACACCAGAATAAAAATCATGCAGATAATTCTAGCATCATTTGCCAGTCATTCCACTATGTAACCAGAGGGATGTTATGCAAAAACCCATGCAAGAATAGTTGTGTAGATATTGTCTTGTCTTCCAACAATTATCTATAGCCTTTCCTGCAAAATACACCCTTGATGAACTCTGAGGACATCTCAAACATGAATAGTTACAGTTTTCCTCACATTCCAGCAATTTCTGACAACACTGAGTGGTGTTTCTAAGCAAAGAAAAGCTAGAAATAAAATTAAACTAAAAGGTTTTATTCTAAGAAGGCCTGATGTTTAAAATTTGTCTACAGAAGAATTCTTCAAGGGAGGATGACTGTAGAGATTTGTTGTACCTGGTTTCCTGCACACTTCTTCTTCATCTCCTACTTCATCCTCAGTGACCTCTGAGCCAGTGGTGTACTCCTCTTCTTCAGATAACAATGACTGCTGTTTCTAAACAACAGGAGGAGAAGGCAACAGATTATATGTGAGGCTCAATTCCTATTAAACAATACATTAAATCTGTCTTTAAGGAGCCAACTTCAAACGAAGCTCCATACGTTAGTGATGCAACTGTGTGCACAATTAGGTCTGAGAACATTATTCTCAAGTGTTGAGGAAGTAATTTTGAACCTTTGCTTCAAATATTTTGATGAATGGTTTTATTTGTTTTTCTTCCAAGTGGTCAAACATTGTAAGATGTTGCCCAGAGAGGCTGTAGAATCTTCCATCTTTGGAGATAATTAAGATTTAACTGGATGTGACACTGAGTGAAGTCACATAGCTTTGAAAATGTATCTAACTCTGAAATTGGCCCTGCTTGGAGAGTGGGAGGAAATACAGAAGATGACTACCAGCGAACCTTTCCAACTTGCATTACCGTATGATTCAGCATATAAGATCCATTGTATCGATGACTATATTATTTTTCTAATTACTAATAAAATACTATGGTAGCAAATGTCTGAGCTAGCCACATAATCAAAGAACACAGGAAACCACAAGTTTACCAATGGTTCTATTAAGGCTTGGTGTATCTTGCAAACTGCCTGAAATTGCTGAGTTGCTCAGTAACTACATACCATGAAAGCATGCATGTTGTAGTGCACTACACAGATTATGCACACCAGAGATATATGCACTAATGCAAGTTGGTCTGGATCATCTGGTTGGTTTTTTTATTAACTCACCCTAATAACCAAATTTTTTTTTCTATACATCTTGTATATCACCATAATCTGCAGGCTCCAATACTGCGATGGATAAGGTCACAATGAATAGTTCCTAACTAATCAGCACAGAATAATGAAAATATTAAGGCATGTAAAGTTTATATTGTTTGAATACATGCATACATGCACATCTTTTAAAGTAAGAGATACCAAGTCCCTAGTAAGCCATGAGAAATGGTGAAGCCTGACGTGGACTACAAGTTCAAAAAGTTTAAGAATCATAGGTTTGCGAGAACAGTCTTAGTATAGGACATTAGGAACATCAGACTGCAACAGAATCTGAAAAGCAACATGGGCAAGTTTTTGCTCTCTAGAATTTAAACACAAAGACAGTAAATTTTGTGACATCATATGCTAACGGAAGAAGACTTCAACATAAAAACAATGTGAAGCACCTCAGTCAAGCCATCAGACAGACACTTAAACTCTGATTTTAATGATTTACATATCTACATGTTAGCACAATGTACTACTAAGAACTGACATATGCAGTTCTTGTCCATTTTTTGTTGTAATTCACAAATTTTAATTCAGAACAAAGTAATGTTTCACATTTTATATTTTCCTATAAAAAGTCTTGCTATAGTGCAACCGCTAAATTAGAGTAAACATAAGAAAATACATTTTCAGACAAGTTAATTAGAAAGCAAGGCAAAAATCAAAGTTTGTTCTCTGCTAGGGCAGAAAAGCAAATATTTAGAATTATGAACGAAATAGTTTACTAACCAGCTGTAAAGCCCAGTTCTTCAGAGTAAGAAACTGTAGGCAGAAAGAGAAAAGCACAAGTTAAAGTAACAGTAATTTAAAAATAAGTGGAATTCTAAAAATAGGAGTGGTATGTTATACTACAGCAACATACACTGTTAAGTCCTAAAAGGCCTACTCCCAACTTTAACTATGTATTTTGCTGGAGTCACTAGCCTTGAACAAGTTGTGAACCACTGACTAATTAAATGCAGTGAATTTAGAGTCATGTTTTAAAATGCCTAATCTTAGTCCTTAAAATATTTACACTTCATTTTAACAACAACCCAAAACAACAATAACAACAACAAATCCACACAAATAAGCAAGCAAACAAACAAACAAACCCCCAAACCACAGTCTGGGAGAGGAGACTCCTAAACTCTGTAACAATCTACAATATTGGTATGGAGTCCAAATGTAATAGCCTCTTGCATTTACCACAGAAGAGCTTCCGACATTGTTTGAAATTCACACAGAATCAGAAGCATTGTGTTACCATAAGGATCACTCAGTTACCAGAAGATCCATGATGGGTGCAAAACTTCTTTACACGAAATCTCTCTTTAAAACAGAGGTAAGATTATAAACAGTTTCCTCAAACTTGCCTTAGAAAGTATTTCCCAAACTGACACACACACAGAGCAATATATATGCATCACAGTTCTGGGAAGCAAAATCTTTCACATATTAGGAAAAAAGGAAACTAAACAAACAAAACAAAACTAACACACATCCACTCTTCCCTCCCCGCCCCGCCAAAGAAAAAAAAAATAAAAATACCAAAACCCAAAAAAACAAGAGGAGAAAAAAAACAACAACAAACCGGTCTGAAACATAACCTAAGTTTCTGTCCATTCCTGGTCTTGCAGAGGCCATGTGGGCATACTCAGATACATCAACACATACAAAACAAAAGCAACAATCATTTAAGTACCTGCAACAATGTATTTCAAAGTAGGATTGGATGCTTAAATGTGAACAGTTTAAAAATGGGGTGGAAACCACAGACATGGAGAATTACTCCTGATGTATAGAAATATTTCCAGTAGACACGGGAACAGTTTTGTCTTTTCACCAAGATATTTTGTGCCAGTGCTATCATCCTGCAATGCACTTCTTCCGCCAACAACCTATGCTTTTTATTAAAAGTTGTCTAAAGAATTATTCAAGTATGCTTTTAAGAAAAAAGAGGAAAAACATTATCACTCACAGCATTGATTTCTCCAGTTTTCGGACCCCACAGTGTATTTGGATCTACCACTGCATCACATTCGATGCCTTTTTCATCACAGAGCCCGATACCAGAATCGCTTAAAGAGAAAGATGTGAAATTAAAATAATTTTTATTTCATAACTTTAGAATCAGTCTCTCTTTACTCATCACATACTAAGAGAGAAGATAATAGGAGTGAATGCATATGGAGGATGACTAAATGCCTCCTTGAAATGTAAAAGGAAAAAGTTATTTGTTCTTCCGTTATCAATTTCCAACTAATCAATCAAAACTGAATTACCTTTAAAATCCTATGTCTCTTTTTAAAACGGTAAGGAAATCAAATGTAATGTCCACATGTGTTACGTGTTGAAGGCTAAGTTATTTCAGTACACAATACAATGTTCTTACCTATTCTCATCCTTAGTGAAAGGAACAACAATAATATCTCTATGATGAAGTAGATCATTCAGTGTTCTAGCAGTTTGAGACTGTAAAACATCCCCATCTTCATTGCCTGAGGGTACATCTACCATGTGATCTCTCACTTGGCAGCCCTGTAATACATATGCACAAGAGATCAAATACCTGATTTACTGGAAGAACTGATTTCAGTAGGTACAATAACACAAGTTCAGCTTTTGAACTCTTGTGTCTCAAGGTCCAAAGTCTGCCTTCTGACCCTGCAACAATTTACAATACTTACTTTGGACCAGGCCTATAACACACTCACATACACAGCCCCCACCCTCCCATCCCCCACGTCTTAAGCTCTTTTAAAAGTAGTATTGAAGTACCATTGGGAGGGTTGTAGGATCAAATCGAAGTACTTTTTGGTTACAACAGGGATACACTCCTGTTCCGGATGAGCCCAGAGCACTTGCTACACCTGGATAGAGAACTGGTTGCGAGTGGTACTGGCAATGGGAGAATTCAGTACACAGGAAAGACTACAGTAGGAAGAAAAAAAAAAAAAAAAAAAGGGGACAATGAGAGGTGCGATTACTTCTAGAAGGTAGCATTTTGGACAACAAAAAATGTATACCAAGCTCTATTGCTGACTATTTTACAAACTGCTTTAATCCCTGTCTCATCACTCACAAGAAGGCATCTAAAGACAAATGAGTGAAAATATACTAACTTGGTTACATCTGGAGCAGGTCAACCAATTGACAGTCCCCCAAAGACGCCAATAAACATCCCGCCAAGATTTCAGTTCCTCATGAAGACAAATTAGGTACTCGTGGACTTCCCAGGTCTTGTCTCTGAAAAAGCAAAAGGTCAGATTGCATACAGTCATAAATCTGTTTCGACTCTACCATCAGAAGGAGTAGAACACCGCATGTTCAACTGGTGAAAAGCCTACAGAAAAATTTAAAACAGGAAGGATAAAACGTGGAACAAGTATTATTAAATTCGGACCAGACAGGAGAGTCTGCATTCTTTCACAACATCCTAAACTTACTAATCATAAAGAATTATACCTCAATTCATCCCAAGCTCTATATACTGCATAAACTAAGATAAATATCTAGCCTTTCTGGAGATCAGAACTACAAAACAACAAGCAGTTGACTTGCTAGAGGGCAGGGATGCCATCCAAAGGGACCTGGACAAGCTGGAGAGGTGGGCCCAAGCCAACTTCATGAAATTCAACAAGGCCAAGTGTAAGGTCCTGCACCTGAGTAGGCACAATCCCAAGCACAAATCCAGGCTGGGTGGTGAATGGCTGGAG
>VWZE01009160.1:69087-95453 GCA_013396675.1 Eubucco bourcierii | reverse complement strand
TGACAGAGGGGAGATTTAGACTGGATATTAGGAGGAAATTCTTTCCAGTGAGGGTGGTGAGGCACTGGAACAGGTTGCCCAGGGAGGTTGTGGATGCTCCCTCTCCTGGAGGTGTTCAAGGCCAGATTGGATAAAGCCTTGAGTGAGCTGTACTAGTGGGAGGTGTCCCTGCCTATGGCAGGGGGTTGGAACTAGATGATCCTTGAGGTCCCTTCCAACCTTACCATTCTATGATTCTAAGAAAATAAAAATGGACTAGAAAAACATAGAAATATGCATATGCAAACAAGTTCAGTCACAGTTTTCTGTTTTTAAAGTAATATGTTGCACAACAGAAGTGAAGTACTGCCATTCTGTTTTACATATCTGTGACACAATGGCAATCGCTTTTTGATGAGTATATGTACCTGAGAATACTCATCTTAAAAATGCAGACTTTGTTCCTTCCTAGTGATAAAATGGCACATGCTTCTTCAGAATTCAAAAGAGAATATGCAACTTACACTGGTACACACTTTTTTCAGAAAGAGCAGATAATGTTTTGCCCACAATTTTAAGCCCTGTCCTGAACTGGTTTTTATTATATATACACATCTAATACAGATTAAGAGAGCAGTACTTCATACTGGAAGTGAGATCTAGGCACCACTAGAGGACCATAAATACAAACCTATTTTTAAATCATTAAAGACAGGTTTCCATTATCTCAAAAGCCTAACTTCATTAGTGGCCAGCGTCACTTCACCTATGGAACAGTAAATGGATTACGTGTATAAAAGCAGTCACAAGTACAAGACAAATAATTAGAATCTAAATAATCCTTTGAGTAACTTTAAAACCCTGCACATATATACAGGAGGAATTGCATAGCAGCTACATTCAGTCAGCTTAAGTAAAGTAATACCATCAATGAGTTTTACGTGGCTAATCATCAATGATCCTAACAGGTCAGGACAGGATCACAAGATCTGATTCTGTTTAGACTGAGTCAGAGTTTTATTCACACTTGAGAATTTCTGGTGGAAGGTATCATTAAATGTGTTACCTTGGGAGCCGACACTGAACTATTTTGGTTGTTTTGAACGAAACAAATCTGATGAAAAAGGTCTACTGTATTAAATTTCCCCCTTGTCTTCATTAAAGGGGGCATGTGGGGAGGGTGGGAACTGCAGCTGATCACATAGATTGGTGTGGATTAAGAAGAGAATCCAGCTGTTCACAAACATGGATCAAACAGCATCAAAGATCAGACAGAATTGAGTTAAACTTCTGTGCCAAATACATCAGGTATGCATATGGAACAGGTCCTGATGGCTCCTCTGACAAATCACTAGAGAACAAAAAAACAACTGGCAAAGTTTATTTATAGTAGTCTTTAAGCAGGCTAAGTATTTGATTTGTCAGTATGAAGTCAGCCTAGGAAATACTCTCACATTTCTTCGCTGGTTGAAGTGGACCTATCATTCAGTAACAAGCCTCGTAATACACAGCCTTTAAATTAGTTTGACATCAACTATATATCTTAAAGCCCTCTAATGAAAGAATTAGCTGAGTATCTTCTATTTAAGGCAGTAGCACCCAAAATAACCCTCCCAGTAATTGTGGCTGTAGCTTTTCTACTTCCAGCAGCAGCACTGCTGAATAAGTTTAGATGCTTCACCTTATATGAATATAGACAATATTGCCGTGTTGATCTATGTTGATTTTTCCTGGTACACAAGGAATTCTTCTCTCAGTTTCTTTAGTTAGCAGCTTTTTACACAAACAACACCTAGAATATTAAAAGAAAAAAGAAAGAAAGAAAGAGAGAAAGAAAGTACTGGAGTAAAAGCAGGATCAATACATAGATGAAGTACTAATATAAAGTGACCATACCTGTACAATGTTGCTGCGTTTCCTCGAGAATCTGGATTTACATATTCTGGGTCAAACAGCCTCTCAATCTTCTTGCAGAAAAGTTTACTATTAATGACAGGAGAACAGCTCAACCATTAGAAAAAAAATGTTGATTTTTTTTTTTTTTATGTAAAGTAAGACTAAAAATTATATTCTGATATGCAAATTGTCCACATTTCTCTTTGAATCTGACTTTTTGATAGGATTTTGATAGTATTTTCCTTTAAGCTTTTTTGATAGCTGGTTCATGACTGGGTCATCTCTTAATTTTACACAGGTATGAGGAAAGAGATACCTTAATTTTTTTCCCCCCCTTTATTATGTTGCTTGCCAATATAAATCACCAGTTTCTACCTTGACTAAAAGACCTTTTTTGAATTGATCCTGTGAAATTACACTTAACTGTGATTCTAAAAGTTATGATGCCATCATGTCTATCGATTAAAATCCTTCCTTACTTGCACCTTGCTTGTCTGTCACTTTGCCCTCCAATAACTGGCCCTAACTAGGAGTGCATATATAAAACAGTGTTCCATCACAACTATTCACCCTTACAGACACTCTAAATTGGCTAAACTTCAGAATTCACAGGACATTGAAGCCAAACCATTTTCTATGAATTAGGAGCATGTCATTCCGTGAAAGGTTCCTTACTCTAATCCTGGCTCCCATGTGAGAACTCATGAATAATTTGTCCATGCCACATTTCTGCTGTGGCCTTTCCTTTTGCAAATTTCCTATAAAAAGATCTATCCTTTTGCTCATATTTTAATATAAAATTCTGAAGTCATTTCATGATAGCATGTGTTAAAGATGCATTATATGAGAATACAAATTGTGGATCTGTCACTTCAACCCCCACAATGTCTTAGCTGTTCTGAAAAACAATCCAAAAGCCTGACAGCAATTCAGTAGTGTATTACAGTTACCTCTTAAATTTGTCTCTTTTGTCCTTCAGCTCTTCTACTTCATTGTGTGTGAAGAGATCAGCAATGTGCATAACAAGATTAGCATTGATACAATTCATGTTACATGGTGTGGCTACAATGGCATTCATATTTTTGTGACAATAATGAATACATTTTTCTACCTAGAAAAATAAAACAGAAACATTAAAAATGTTAAGGACTTCTAAACAGAGTTATCTCTAAAGGTGTACTGTTAGCTTCAAGATCTTTATTTTTTAAAAAAACATACTGTTTTGGAAAACTATTTCAGTTCAACATAGAAATAAAACAAATCTCAGATTTGTCTAAAGGAGATTCTGAATTAACATGGCTCTGAGTTAGTTCAGCCTCCTTCAAAAGCTTTCTAAATACCATAAAACAAGTCCACAAAGGTTTTAACAAGTGGTACGTTCCAACTGTTAGTGAAAACAGAGCCACAATACACTTTATACAGAGTATTGTTTGGATCTCAACTTAAACGACCATGTTTACTATATATTGAATTGTGGGTCACCCCCACAACAGAACTTTTGACAAACATTTCAACAAACACATCAGTAGATATTCCTTATACAGAACTGGAGAACCAAATCCTAAGTAGCAGAAGTGTCATCTGCATAAAACCGATACAAAGTATTAATTGACTTCATAACATTTTCTGATAAAACCTAGCAGAAGTCAGATACTGATGTTACTCCAGTAATCAGAAGGCAAATTCAAGATGCCGCTATCACATTTAGAAATAATGTAGAATAAGTTTTCTTGCACTGAGATTCTGCAAATTAGATTGCTCTATTGAATAGGAAAGGTGGTAAAAATCTCAAAGCCCCATCATATCATCTGTTTATGTAATAGTCAAAGTAGCATTATTTTTTATGTTAGAATGGTAACAGACTTTCTTCATACTTACTAATGAATCCATCTTCAAAAATTCAGAAGAAATTAGAATTGATATGACATTTGATGGTTCTAAAAGGCAACACAAAAAAATTTTATTTTTTTTTTACATAAGTTCTTTTGATTGCTTATCACATCCATCTCTCTGTGTATTTAGTACCTGTATTGCATAGTCCTACACACAAAGCATTTTCCATCTTCAGAAACAAAGATCTGGTCTACTATTTTGGTGGCCAGAGTACAACTATAACAATCTGGAATTGATAAAAACTGGAAAAGATGGTTTCATAGGGATACAGAGACTAAAAAAACCACATGACATTAACTTCCATCTGCAGCCATCATACTCAGTTGAAATTCTGCTTAACATAACATTTACATTGCCAGCTATTCTCTTGGTTTGTTAAAATGGCAATGAAGGCTCAAAAAATAAAAATCTTGCCTCAAAATCCTAAAGGCAGAAGTTCTTCTACCATTGTATCAGATTGCACTGAAATTTTAGAAAACCTTGCAATTGTACTGACAAGGAGCAGAGAGGAAACAAAACCAAAGCAAATAATCATCAGTATTTTAAAACTACTAGTTTGTTTTTTTCAGAAAAGGTCTGAAGAATCTTAATTGAATACACCAAATCACAAAATATATTAGCCCTTTCTCACTGTGCCAGCTATGACAAGGTTTCCTCAAAACTGTCAGTGTTGACACATCAGAGACATCTGCTGCTATCGTGACCACAGGATCTCTGTTGCAACATTTTCCTGACAAACTGCAAGCTTCGGTGCAACAGTTAGAAACAAAGAGATTGGAACTGAACTGAATCAGAAACATTTATCTTGCATTAATATAGAACAAAATGAACCCACAGCAAATGATCTGTAGATTTTCTTTTACCTAAAGTGGGCGTTTCATTAGCTTCACAATCTTTAGTGTTCCTTTTAACGTATTTTATCAACCAGTCAAAGATGTGAACATCGCAATGCACTGAAATATCCACTTCCTCCCAGCGCTGGGCATCCACTGACAGATATTCAGCAAAGTATTTCATTTCTGAAATCAAAAGGTCTCGAGGACACACAAAATCTTCTTTGAGGTTTTTTGCTTCATCACAGACATGGATCACCATATTTGGCCTCAAAAAGAAAACAAGCCAAACACCAAATTAGGACCATAAGCTGATTAAAAAATTAAAATCGATCAACAAAGATCTCATCTCTAAATCTGGATCACACAATGCAAAAAATTCTCAAACCCAGCCCTAGTATTTCTGTATAAATATAAGGTTCAAAACTTCTTTATGGCATTTATTAGGATGTTCCCAGCTGTTTTCTTTCTGACAGTAAACAAGCACAGGCAATTTAGAGTTTTCCGTCAGTTCTATGATCCCCTGGTGCAGTGATTTTGGAGTGTGTGTCCCCAGATTAACCAGACTAACTCAGCCAGATGGAAGTTAAGAATTGAAGCTTTATATTTACAATTGGCACAATTTACAAGCAAAATATATACAGATATATTTACAACTGTATACAGTAATATGCAAGTAAAAAGTGATACAGAGATGCAAAACCCCTCCCAGCAGCCAGACTGCCCAAGAGGGGATCCCAACCACCCTTCCACCTTCTTTCCACCCTTTCCCTTATCTCAGAATCTCTCTTACATGCAAGGTGAGCTGCAAAGGTCAGCAAAAGGTGTTAGAAGCAGAATGATTAGTTGGGAATATGCAGGTTCAGGAAGAAGAGTTAATACGGTGACAGCCAGGCAGACTTTATGTCCTTGTTCTCATATGGCTCAGCAGAACAAATGGGTAATACAGACATCACTATATTTTCTTTTCACAGCCAACCATCTAATTTGTCTCATTGAAATATTCAAATCAGCCTCAAACCAGCACACCTAGACAAAATGCACAGAAGATTTTCTTACCCCTGACTTTCGTCAGTCGTTTCTTCACCTTTATGTCCAGAACCCTTTTCAGATTCTGAAGAACAATTCCTTGTAGAGGTAGTGCTGGGCCTTCCTTAAATGTAAGGAGAAAAGGTTGCATTAGAACAAAAAAAGCCTGACCTTTTGCCCTTCAGCATCTTGGAAACACAACTGAAGACAACTCTTTGATACCATAAGGGCTATTAGATCACCCAGATTTTTGCTGTGAATACCATGCATTGATAAATCAGACCAGCACTATTGCTGGATTGCCTTGACACTTGTCTGCAGACCTAGATTGGTCCTGCCTCAATACAGAACAGTAAGATTCATGCAAATCTTCAGCATTTCCTTGTGGGAATGTAATCTGTTCCTTCAGTTCTTGCGTGTTTTGTAGGATATGGGTCTACATCTCTGTTTTCAGGAAGCTTTGCTGCCAGGACACAAGAACTTGAGACTTACTCTGCTTCTTAATCATAATATGTTAGCTTTGCTTCCAAACAGAAGCCTCTTAATATGCATTTTTGCTAAGATTCTCAAACAAATGGCTTAAAGCAGTAGATTATATGAAACAGTGCTCAAAGAAAGCAGACCATCAAATTTGTGTCATCCTAGAGCTACATTGTGTAACTTATTCCAGGAATAAGGACAGCTGCACTTTAGTTCAAACAGGTCAATTTGTCAAATCTTGACAAATGCATTTTAACAGTGGAACCCAGACACAAACCCCAGTGAAGTCCAGGAGTTCTAGACACCAGCAAGTTCTGAGTCTAGGGTTAAGATGACCCCAGCATTCAGACACTGCAGTAATCCATTCATCAGTCAGAAAACGTACTCAATCTAAAGCTTCAATAACCTTACTTGTAAATCAGAAAGATTGTTATGTTTTTTAAATAATGGAAGGGCATATATCTGTTTTCCAGCAATGAAAACCCATAATCTGTGATTTTCCATAGTTACTCCTTACTCTCAGATTTTCAGGAAAACATTTCCAGAAGCATCTTCTCCCTTTTCACGTCCTGTAACGTATCCTTTTGAAGAGGATGAAGACAAACCTCTCATCTTACGACTACGTAGCAAAAGATAGACTGACAGCAAAAATTATCTGAAAGCCCTACGCTGCTCAGAAGACAGTAGTTATGCCCTTGTCTACTGCTCCAACGTGCATTTACAGGGACTTAACAGAAGTTTGCCTTATGATCAGCAAGTAATTAATGAGTTTTTATAATCCAGTCAAAATGAATTTGATCTGACTGCCTTTTCTTGCTGTTACTTATGTCTACAAATCCAAACAGGCCCCACATTCTTGATCCTAACAATAAATAGATGTGGATAATTCTGTTAGGAAGTAACTGAACAAGAAAAACATTTACAAATAGGTTTTTCTCATATCCCCAGTTCTGAAATAAACAAGTACCACACAAATACTAAGAAGTTGAGTTCAGCTGAGTCCATGAGAAAAAGTTTAATCATCCTAATTTCATATCAACAAATGACATGTAAAGAGAGAAAAAATATTTACCAAAGTTGCAAGGGAAACAAAAATCTCAGGCTAGGATCTGGTCATGGAAAACATTAGAGTACTTAATTGCATTAACACTCATTACATGTATTGCATTGTTAAAAAGAAAACATGCACTAAGTGTCTAAAGAGTTCTGTAAGCAGAGTTAGCTTGTTAACTGTCTCCTGGGAAGCTACTAATCTTATCAGCAGCCACCTGTAGGTGTAAGAAGCATTTATTCCACATCACGCATGTAACAGCTACATAAATGAACATTCATTGGAAGGATTTTCATTTAGATACTTCATATACAGTTTTAAAATATCTATTGACGAGAGTTATTAAAAACATTTTACTCTTTCTCCATCAAAGGTTTTCTTCTGTACAGGTAACAGTGATTAGAAAGCTACTGCAGTGAAGGACATTGTAACATAAAACATTGTTTAAGCACTTCTTAAGAATTAACACAGAAGTTGTTTACTCATTACTGAAGCAAATCTCTCATGGAACACATTTGCTAAGTTCTACAAAACACTGAAAACATCAACAACCTACAATGAAAACCAGAGAATAACCATCATACTGTTAGCTATAACTGCTTATAAGAGAAGTACTCAGGGCACAAATCATCTTCTCATTATTCCAACCGATGGCAGAGACATTGGATTAAGCAGCCAAATAGTTTTCTAGTATGTGGCTCCATGGATGGTGCCACCAACATAAGTTTGGATTCTTTGACAATGGTACAATCCATACAGCTTCAGGATTGTTGACACCAAACAGGAGACATCTCCTCAAAGGGGGAAGAGGGTTTTTGCAGAGCTCATTGACAGGGCTTTAAATGGGATGTGAAGGGAGAGGGGGGTAATGGTATCAGGCTTACATGTGGCAAGCTGTAGGAGGACACACCAGTGCGGGAGGCAACAGAGGACTAGTAAGGGCTCTCAACCTGCTACCCAGAAGCTTGCTGGGGACAAAATAATGCAGCTGAAGTCTTGCAGAGACGAGCCAGATCCCCTTCAGGTAGTAGCTGCCAACAGGGAAACATCACATGGTAATCCATGTGGTAGTGATGGTGTGAGGGGTAGAGATAAGCTGATAGCTGCAGAGGTGTCTGTGCATGAACAAGTGGGATCTGACCCTACATTTGAAGTACAGCCTGAGAAAAGAGCGCCCAAAGAACAGGATGAGGGGGAAAAAAAAAAAAAAAAAAAAAAAAAAAAAAAAAAAAAAAAAAAAAAAATCAGTCAATAAGTCAGCTCCAATAGAGGCACATATGAAATACTCTACACTACAGCAGGGAGCATGGGAACATAAGACATGGTGGGATGGATCTCATGATTGGAGTGTAGGAACAGATGGTTATAGACTCTTCAGGAAGGACAGTCAGGGTAGAGGGGGAGGGGGTGTTGCCCTCTACATCAGTGATAAACTAGAGTCCATGGAGCTCCACCTGGGGATGTTCAATGAATGTGCAATGATGTGCTTATGGGTAAAGGTTAAAGGGAAGGCATGGGAAGGTGACATCACAGTAGGAGTCTGCTACAGACCTCCTGATCAGGAAGGCGAAGCGGATGAGGCCCTTTACAAACAAATAGGAGAAGCTTCACGCTCGTAGGCCCTGGTCCTCATGAGGGACTTCGACCACCCTGACATCTGTTGGAAGGACAACACAGCAGAGTATCAGCAATCGAACAAGTTCCTGGAGTGCATTGATGATAGCTTCCTCCTCCAAGTGGTAGATGAACCCACAAGAAAAGGTGCTATGTTGGACCTAGTCCTCACCAACAACGAGTGGCTGGTGAGTGAAGTGAAGATAAAGAGTTGCCTTGGCTACAGTGACCACAAAATGGTAGAGTTTAAGATCCTCAGGGCATCAAGGAGGGTGCCTAGCAAACTCACTGCTCTGGACTTCAGAAGAGCACATTTCAACCTCTTCAGGGACCTCCTTGGCAGGGTGCAATGGGAAAAAACCCCAAAGGAAGGGGAGCCCAAGAAAGCTGGTCAGTGTTCAAGCATCACTCCTTCCAGGTCAGGAGCAATGCATCTCAAAAAAAGAAGGCGGCAGGTAAGAATGCCAGGAGGCCTGTGAGGATGAATAGAGAGCTCCTGGACACACTTAGATGCAAGAAGACAGCCTACAGAGTGTGGAAGCAAGGACAGGTAACCTGGGATGAATACAAAGAAATTGTTTATGCAACCAGAGATCAGGTTAGGAAAGCTAAAGCACAGCTAGAATTGAATTCGGTTAGAGACGTTAAGGGGAACAAGAAGAATTTCTTCAGGCATATTAGTAAGAAAAGGAAGACTAGGGAGAATGTGGGACCCTTCCAGAAGGGAAATGGAGAACCGTCAACAAAGGATATGGATAAGGCTGAGGTGTTCAATGACTTCTTTGCCTCAGTCTACAACGGCAAGCGCTCCAACCACAATGCCCAAGTCTCACAGGGCAAAAGTAAGGACTGAAGAAGGAAGATCTGCTCACTATAATTGAAGATCACGTTCGTGAGCACCTAAGGAATCTGAACATGTGCAAGTCCATGGGGCCTGACGAGATCCACCCTCAGGTCCTGAGGGAACTGGTAGATGAAGTTGCTAAAACCACTGTCCATCATATTTGAAAGGTCATGGCAGACTGGTGAAGTTCCTACTGACTGGAGAAGGGCAAACATAACACCTGTCTTCAAGAAGGGAAAAAAAGATGACCCTGGGAACTACAGACCAGTCAGCCTCACCTCTGTGCCTGGCAAGATCATGCAGCAGATCCTGCTGAAAGTTCTGCTAAGACAAATGGAAAACAAAAAAGAGGTGATTGATGGTAACCAGCATGGATTCACCAAGGGCAAATCTTGTCTGACAAACCTGGTGGCTTTTTATGAAGTCACAGCAACAGTGGACAAGAGAAGGGCAACTGATGTCATCTACCTGGACCTAAGTAAGTCATTTGACTCTGTCCCACATGACATCCTGGTCACCAAACTGGAAAAACATGGACTTGATGGGTGGAGCACTGCTGGATAAGGAATTGGCCGGATGGTCGAACCCAGAGAGTGGTGATCAAGGGCACAATGTCCACTTGGAGACCAGTGACAAGTGGCATCCCTCAAGGTTCAGTGCTGGGACCAGTGCTGTTTAACATCTTTGTCAGTGACATGGACAGAGGAATGGAGTGCACCCTCAGCAAGCCTGCAGATGAGACCAAGCTGTGTGGCACAGTCGACTTGCTAGAGGGCAGGGATGCCATCTAGAGGGACCTGGACAGGATGGAGAGGTGGGCCCAAGCCAACTTCATGAAATTCAACAAGGACAGGTGTAAGGTCCTGCACCTGGGTCAGCACAATCCCAAGCACAAATACAGACTGAGTGGTGAATGGCTGGAGAGCAGCCCTGAGGAAAAGAATCTGGGGGTCTGGGTTGATGAAAAGCTCAAAATGAGCCTGCAGTGTGTGCATGCAGCCAAGAGAGCAACAGAGTCCTGGGCTGTATCAAGAGAAGCATCGCCAGCAAAGTAAGGGAGGGGATTGTCCTCTTTTACTCTGCTCTCATGAGACCTCACCTGGAATACTGTGTGCAGTTGTGGAGCATCCAGAACAGAAAGGACATTGAACTGTTGGAGTGAGTCCAGAGGAGGGCCAGAAAGACATACAGAGGGCTGAAGCACTTCTCCTATGAGGACAGGTTACAAGAGTTGAGGCTCTTCAGCCTGGAGAAGAGAAGGCTTTGAGATGTTGTAGTAGCCTTCCAGTATCTGAAGGGGGCCTGCAGGGGGGCTGAGGAGGGACTATTGACAAGGTCTTGTAATGACAGGACAAGGGGCAATGGGTTTAATCTAGCAGAGGGGAGATTTAGACTAGATGTTAGGAGGAAGTTCTTTACAGTGAGGGTGGTGAGGCACTGGAACAGGTTGCCCAGGGAGGTTGTGGATGCTCCCTCCCTGGAGGTGTTCAAGGTTAGGTTGGATGAGATGTTGAGTGACATGTTCTAGTGGGAGGTGTCCCTGCCTATGGCAGGGGGTTGGAACTAGACGATCTTTGAGGTCACTTCCAACCTAAACCATTCTATGATTCTATGAAATGTCAAGAATATTTAATTGTGCTGTGATTGAGCTATTACGACTGGTCCTCTTCTGCCAAATTACTACCGGTAGACAACTTATGTATTATATGCCATTGCAAAACTGTCTTGCATCAAAAAGTAGTTATGCTATGCTCCAACTCCCATACACCCATCTTGTCACCAAGCAGCATGGCAACCACAAGCCTTCTAGCTGGAAAAGAAGAGTCTGCCCTCAAGGGATCAGCCTCTGCAGCTTTACTACACAAAACTTTATAATTATTTTAATAATGCATCTTCATGATTCCAAGTGGTTGTAGGTTTAACAGTACAGCACAGGGAATACAAAGAAGGAGAGTAATTATCTTCCCACCAAAACTCCTGAACAGAGGATTCAGTACAAGGATTTATGACTTTTGGAAAGACAAGATATTAAAAATATCTGAATAAATATCAGTTCTTAGTCTAAACTGTGACATCATGTCACAAGTGACTTCATGTATATATTATATTTACACTTAACTTTCTTTTTCAGAAATGGACAACTACTATACCTGGGTGGACTTAACACTCAGGACAGAAAAGCATGCACATACTAATTATAACCAAAAGAAATATATTTCAGAATGACTGAAAACATACCAGTTATAGTAATGGAATCCTGCCCAATAGCAGGCTCCTGAAACTCTGTCTGTGTATCGAGCAAGGAGGATTTGATGTACGTAGCTAAAGTTTCCACAGGACTCCCACCAGCAGCCATCAGGGGATTATATTGGTTGTCAACAGGTGAACTTCCACTGCTTTTTAGTTCATCAAACCTTTTTGCACACTGTTGCAAGATTAAATGATAGGACAATGAAGCAGTAGCTTTCAGTACATGCTTAATAACTATAATTTGAGATGGATATTGTATTTCATATCTTCTGCATGTGAATAGTTAGTGATACTGAACTTGTAATGCTTCCTATGTAGTTAGTGTTATCAGGAAAGTACATGCATATGTAAAATTCACCATAATTAAATAGTCTCACAGAAAAAATAAGACAGGATCTGTTTCAACTTTAATTTCCTTAAACCCTGTGATTTTAAGTGAAATTTTCAGAAGGGAAAGTTATGGGAAGAGTTTAAATCATAATTTCGTAACTAATTTTTTTTACCATAGACATTGTCAAACATTATCACAAGTAGCTTTAATACATAGAGTAAAAGAATACTAATTGTGAACTATGACTTTCATTCCGATTTGAATATAAGGAACTGGTGATTTCCACTGCAGTTCTATTAACTTTCCATTTCTTGTTTCGGTAAATCAAAAAGTCCTTCCATTTTGTAAATTTTTACTGATACAGTGACAATTACGTGTTTGATTCAGCAAGTCACAGGCAATTCACACATATAAGTAAGTCTATTTAATTTTACAAGTGATCCTGCTGTGACACAGCTTGTCAAGCTCCATTCATGCAGCTGGTTTTATTTCTTTCTTTTGAATTGAGCTAGCTGACATTGCTGCATGTCACCTGCCCCTTTGGGACAGCTGCACACAGTGACATCCTTCTGGTACTACCATAGCTCAAATCTATATACAACAGATAGAGAAAAGCAGAGAAAGACATTTACTTCATTGCCTTGAAGAGGTACTCTGCATGAGACATGCTTCGTTCTTTTAAATCACAGTAATCAGACATGTACCAATCAATCATTTTCTCTTAATTAATGAGATCTCATAGATACTTTAATAATTGTTTAATGTGCACTGTACTGCTTGCAAATTGAAAGGTAAACACTAGAGACCAACCTGCCTCTCTTGCCTTGCCAAGTACGTGAAAGGATGCAACATTTAACGGAAGCTTTTATTCCACATCATTCACTTTCATGTTCCAAATACAAGGTTACAGTGATGCCCAATAGCAAAGCTGTACATGCGAGTTGATATATTTGATTAAACTTGCAAGAAAATAAAGACTGCTGGTTTGGTTTCTTCCAGCTTTGCTGAATCACAAGGGCTAGAGGCTTTTTCCTCTCTTAGCTCTTTCACTTCAGAAATGAGAATCTTGAGGTTATTTAAAAAAAATTTAAAAAAAAAAAAATCCAAACAACAAACAAAACAAAACAAACACCCACAAGCACTTTACCAGTAAATGGAACAATTCAGAAAGATAAATTACGTAGAGATACTAAGTTCTTCCAACGCTGTTATAATCAAATTTCACATCTTGTAGGACCAAATAAATGTAACTGCACTCTGAACTACCTACAGGAGATCTGTCACTCATACTTCCTTAGAACTGTAACAAGCATAGAAAGTTATTGTGTTTGCTAGCAATGAGTATACTACAACCTACATGGGGTTAGTGGGTACTACTGTCATACCAATCAAAACCTTAACTATGTAATTTGAAGTATGTTAGCATAACTACTTTTTTTAATTCTCCTTATATATTTCTACTTTCCAGTAATTTTTGTGCCTATTCTGTATCAGTTGTAATGAAGCAAAGTGCAGAAGGTATTCCTTAATTTCAATGTTCAGGTTTTGTAGAAACAAAAATGTATTTTTAACCTACTGTTCATTTAACATTTTTGATTCTTAAGCATAAATTACTTCAGGAAAAAAAAATTCCTTAACTTCAATTTCCCTCCTTCCTCCAAAGGTATTTTCTGATTCATAAAATATTGCTCAAAGTACAAAAATACTTTTATTAGTAAAATCACCTCTTTGGATGTATATCCTGGAACTAGCCTTGCCACACTGTCCCAGTTGATAGGCTGAGGAACACCGACTAGGGAACACAGGATCATATCCAAAACCATTTGATTGTTGTCATATGGGAAGTTATTGTTTTCTGAATGTCCGTGACTCATCTTTGGCTACTTAGACCTAGAAGAGAAAACATTATTAATAAGTCTCACTGCATGGTTTCCTAAAGCTTGAGCTACTTTAACTGAAGCTCTCCGTAAATCGCTGTGGGATATGTTTGCCACAGCATTACACCCAAGTACTAATGCTTTATTTGACAAAATGTATGCATTCACATCTGCATCCTCTAAACCCTAGGGAGAGCAGCAGATGTCCGAACCACACCAAAACCAACCGAACAGCAGCAGGCACTACCCATCACTCCTTTGAGTTGTTTCTTTCCAGAAGGGATTCACACTACTGTGCCCTCAAATACAAACAAAATGCTTACCACAATCTCAGAATAAAGTGAACTACAGAGGGACATTTCAATTTAGATTTACATGCAAATACACTTACCTACTCCCTCAAACTTTCTTCTACTCAGTTTTAGTCTCCTCTTGCTCTGCCTATTTGTTTTGCACACCTGACTTCCACTACACAGAAGCTAACCCAGGGCACTTAATTAAGGGCCATCAACAATACCTCGGAGCCAGGAAAGGCCTGGAAGTCATGCAGCTCTCATCCTGAAGACCTGACTTCCAAGTTGTCCTAAGGCACTTAACTCCTGATTAGCTGGGACTTACCAGCTCCAAAAAACCTTCAGCTTTTAAGCTGAACACCAGAACAAAGCATGTAAGGACAGCAGTGAATGCCTTAAAAATGTAGTTCTCCTCATTTGAAGTAAGCCCTTTTTTTTTTTTTTTTTAATTTGTATGTATAGCATCAAGAAACACAGTAAACATTCAAAGCACTGTTTTAGCATATGCCGGAAGAAAAACACTGGCATTAATCAAGGTTTTCATATTCAAACAATGCATGGCCAGAAAGTTTAGTAAGGATTCACATTTCTGAAGTACCTTAAATAGATCACATAAGTGAACTTAAGAAATCATACAGAATTTTGACTTATAAAGAAAGTATTACAGAGAATTTCAGAGAAAACACACTTAGGTGGCAACGAATTTAGCTGATCAATTGTTACTAGAAGTATACTATACGTAGATGTTTCTTTTATGTTGCTCTCTAAAATAAGATAATTCAAAAATACACAAAATAGCACTGATCTTGGTTCTGACACTAGAAGCTACTCCAGCACTACTTGTTTTGCTTATAGAAACAGAAATCACAATAGCAAGTAACAGCAAGCTTTCACTCTCACAATAGAGCAGATGAATGAAACTATCAGAAAGAAAAAGTCCCAAAGCCAAGGTTATCCTAGGTTTCCTGTATCACAAGAATCACAAACAAAAGACAAGTAGATAAGTCCAATAGAAAATGTCACACTGTTTTAGCAATTCTACCTAAATGTGAAACCCACCACAAGGCATGCCAAAGACCCAGTTTTAAGGGACAAAAGTCCCTCACAGACAATACCAACCCAAACTTTTCAAGATGGATGCAACTAGGAGCTCAAGGTAGCTCAGTGCCTACAGTCAGAGTACCTCATCCTGATCGTACCACCCAGTGGTGTCACTGCAGTAATTCTAGTAGAGACCTCTCGCTGTCAGTGCCCAGACAGATGTCAGTATGAATTATATTTAAGCCACCGAATACCCACCATATCTGCTGTTCTGAAAAGAAATAACTGAGCCAGAACAGGTCAGCACCAGTAGCAAACTTGAGTGATTATAAAATATGAAGCTGACTCCTTGTACTACCTTCTATGCACACAGCAGCTGGCTTAAAAAATGTTTGCATGCAGCAAGTAAATGGAGCATTAGAATCCTATGGTTTTGCAATACAAAACACTTCAAGAAAGTAAGATTACTAGTAATATCAATATTACATAAATGACTATTTTAAGAACTAGTTCTCATAGTATGATTATACTAGGTAATCAAGAAAGAATTACTTTGCAATAATTATAAAGTCTACACTTCAGAAGGAAAAAATTAGTACTTTGTTGATAACAAGTTTTCATACACATCAGCACTGTGGACCGTGAAGTGACTAACCATGAAGTGATGGCAGGCACCCTAAAACATAATGACATCTTCAGAGAGGAATATGTCCTTGCTCTGAATACAGTTTAATGTATGCTTCTTACTGCAAAGATAAACGAAGAAGCATGCTTAATTACAAGCATACAAAAGTTAAGTCTTTATATTTCTATTCTGGAAAAAGCACGGGACTTGTCTTTGTGGCTTTATACAAGACCTTTAAAAATTTCCATTCTATCCTTTAGGAAATCTTGTCAGAATTATAGTCAAAGACATGCAAGACTCTGTCTCACGCAAGAACACTGTACTCCATATGAAGAGTAACATCAAGTCCATAATAAATTATATCATTAAGAGAGAAGGTAACTTCTACAGATTCTCTCCTGTTTGTTACTGCATATAAAGCTCAAATTAACCCCTTCCTCATCTATGAAGACTGCAGGAAAAGGTTTCAGTTATTTAATTCTAACCAATTCATTTGATATGTATAATATAGAGAAACCTGTGACAATAAACATTCTTATTAATACTTAGAATTCTAAATTAAGTGGAGAAAAAAATACCTAGCACTTTAATATTTTGTAAAATTGATACTATTTGAATAGTTACTTCATTATGCAGGAATTTATTTCCATTACAGAAAGGCACCACTTCATTTAAAACTGATTTTTTTTTTTTTTCTATTTGAAGGCAAGAATCAAACTAAAAACGAAGATTAGTGTCCCCATGCATATGCATAACCTACAGGAAGGTAAAGACAGGATTATGGAGAATGAGGTAAGGAAAGAAATAACATCAACTTTGATTGCTGCTCACCCACATACTAGTCAAAACAAAATAAGGCATTTAAATAAAACAAACAAAAAAAAAAACAAAGAAAAAAAACCCCAACCCACCCTGATCCCAGGTTTTGGGGCAAGATCCTCCTAGTGTAAGTAGACTCCCCATGCAATAATGTCCCGGCGGGATCCGCCCTCAGCAGTGGGGGACCTCAGCCAGTTACCTGAAGCAGTCCCTGCCGCTGTTGGGCACCCCTCATCCGTCAGAGGGGCTGGAGAGCGCCGGCGTTCCGGGACGGCAGGAAGCTTTCTCGGCTTCCTCCGGGCAAGGTGGGGGTTACCTGGCTATTTCCAGGTAAGAGCTCGGAGGGACGGGCAAACGGTGGTGGTTCCTCTTCGAAAAACAAGGGCCGCCGGGGCAGGCGGCGGGACGGCAGCGTCGCTCCCCTGAGGGGACGAGCGGCGCGCCGGGTGACCGGGGGGGGGTGGGGGACCCGGGCTTAGCCCCGCCCGACACGGCTGCTCCCGCTGAGAGGACCTTGGAAGTACCACCCTAGCTCAACCCTTAGCCGCAGCACTCGTGAGCCGCTGCCGCCGACCGTCCCCAGCTACCGTACTCGAAGCGCGGGACACAGACACCCTCACACGCCGGCGCTGCCCTGCCCGACCCCACCCTCTGGGCGAGGGAGAGTGCACGGCGGTGAGTGCCGTTGAAGGGGGCGGCAACAGCCAATCAGCGCCAGGCGAGAGATGGGGCCCCGCCCCCTCCCTATGGGCAGAGCCAATGGGACGGCCACGGTGGGNCCGCCTCGCAGCCGGCGTCCAGTAGCCTAGCAACGCGGAGAGGGTGGGATGAGCTCTCCCGCCTCTGCGTGACGCATCCGTGACGCCAGACTGCGCCTCCGCGTCGGCACGAGGCGGTGACGCCACCTGGCCTCCGCCTGCGCTTTAGTCCTGACAGGCAGGGTTCCCCCTGATGGTCTCACACCTCACGCTTATTCTCCCTAGTTTAGCGCGACGGTAAGCCAAGCTCTGCTGGCTGCACCTAAAGTCAGCCCAGCTCAGGCCTTTGAGCAGCACCTCATGCCACAAGCACAACTCTGACGCCCGTTCTTCAGTTAAAATCCAGGATTGTGTCCCCATAAGTAAAAACGGGAATGTAAAGGGAAAAGGTGGGCAGCGCTTGCCTGTCCAGCACTTATCGCTTTTCAAAATAATGCATCAGACACGAGAGTTAGTCTCACAATGCAAACACAGAAAATTGATTAAGAATACATCTTGAAACACTTTAGTAACAACTCCATCACACTCACAAAAATATGCTGACTGAAGATAGGCACCTTATTTTCAGCTATTCCCAGGCTTTCAGGAGCTCTGAATATTCAATCCACTTGTAACTACAAAACCAATGACAGAACACCTAAATCACAGCTTCCGTACTGTCCCACAGCAATCCTCATAATAAGCTAATGCTGCAGTAGTGCTATATTATGGTATTAAGTGATAACACTATGAATGGAAGCTTGATATGTCACAGAATTTGTGCTGTTCAGCAGAAATTTGGCCTCTCCTTTTTTTATTTTTTAACAAGAAAAAATAGTAGAAACAGTAGGTTGAGAAAAACCAGCATCTCAAATTTTACTCATTTGACAGTCTAGAGACTACGCTTGTCCAGTTAAGGGTAACTCAAAGGCAGTCGAACTAGCTTTTGGCATTTGAAGCCTTTTTTATTTCTAAAACCAACAGTAAAGACACCCTCTGACAGCATAAATACTAAGTATAACCTACTTGCGTCTTCAGTTTTTCAAGTATTATGACTTTTGGGGAACTTCAGTATCTTAATGTAGCATTAAAAACTGTAAGAGATCCAAGAGCACCTCACACTGATACTATGCCTGTTACTAGCTAAACCGGTTACACAAGTATACTTGCTTCAAGGAGAGATTATCCAGCTGCTTAAAGGCTGGGTTTGGTTTGGCCACAGCATCCAGAAAGCAATTTATCATCCCAAACCTGATTCAAATCCAGCTGCACAGGAACCAATCCCAAGACACAAATGGACACATGCAATCACTACTTGCCATTACAGGTCAAAAATGCTTGCCGACCCCTACATATAGTCATGCCTCCACGGATAAACAAACTGGAAGGAGCAAATTAAAATACGCTTTTGTGCTATCTGTTTTGTAAAATAAGTACCACTACCATTATGGAATATAGTACCACTATATTCCACTATGTTTTGTAAAATAATTTCCACTACCATTGTGGATAAGAGTGCTGCAACAAGAAAAATCCCTCTCTTGGCTCCCAATTTTGTATCTCTTAAGAAAAAAATTTCATTGCAAACAGATCAGATTCATAAGAAGCTGTAATTTCTTTGTATTTGCCTCACTAGTAAATCTCAGTACCATCACCAAATGAGTGAAAATGATCTTAGTAGCTCAGATGCAGTCTAGTTCTACAGGAGACTTGTTTGAACCTGTGCAAAAGAAGCAGGTAATTTTATTAAGTTCTACTACACAGAGAGTTACTTTACATTTATTGTTTAGAAATCTGAACAAAGCGTTGAATATGTGCGTGTTCACGTGCTGCTAGCACCTAACACAGCAATCAGAACTGGCCTCTGTTGTTAGTTCAGACTGTATTCAAACATAAAGTGGTTGGTATAATGAACAGTAGCAATAGATTAAAGTTAGATTAAACTAAAGTCTTATATAAACAAATGTCATAGGCCTCTTACAGACTTCTGGGTCTACTACAGATATGTAAGCCAGAATCCTCACGTGGTAGTGGTTGGAAAGGACCTCTGAGATCATCTAGTCCAATTCCCCTGCTAAACCAGGGTCACCTAGAGGACACTGCCCACCGTGAGATCCAGGTGAGTTTGAGAAGTCTCCAGAGAAGGAGACTCCACAACCTCTCTAAGCAGCCTGGTCCAGTGCTTCAGCACCCTCAAAGGAGATTTTTCCTATCGTTAGGTGGAATTCCCTGCGCTACAGTTTGTGCTCACTGCCCCATGTCCTATCCCTGGGCACCCACAGAAACAGACTGTCTCCATCTTCTTCACCCCCACCCTTTTGATATCGATAAGCATTGATAAGATCCCTTTTCAGTCTTCTCCAGGCTAGACAGTCCTGGTCTCTCAGACTTTCCTCATCACAGAGATGCTCCAGTCCCTTCAGCCCCTTTGCAGACCACTGCTGGCCTCTCTGCAGTACTTCCTTGTCTCTCTGGAACTGGGGAGCCTAGAACCTGACTCAGTACCTCAGATGTGGCTTCACCAGGGCACGGTAAGGGAGAAGGAGAACCCAGAAGAATTTCAAAGAATAGCATAACGGTAACTTAGTATGTACAGACCTTAAAATCAGTCAGTTGTCTAATGCTTAAGTTCAGCAATATTTCAACCGCTTCTCTTTTCTGATCTCCTCTTCTACACACTCCTGCTGCAGCCAGACCTGCTCTTTATAGTCTCCTTGCCTTGGACAAGTCTTGAGCAGGCTGTCACCTAGCCTCTATTTTCAGTCAGCATTCTTTGAGGTGTTTGTTGTTTTTTTTTTTTCCTGTAGCCTGATATACAAGAAGAAACACAGACAATGAAATCGTACAACTCACTTTTTTCCTTATGCTGGGTTGCACATTAAACAATAAAATCAAAATTCTAAAGCCTCGTATTTATTTTATCCCAATACATTATATAATACCCTTCTGCAATCAGTAGAATTAATTCTGAGTAAAATAATTTAATTTCTTCAGAGCCTATTTCCCCCATAATCATTAGATCGAATGGATCAAAATTCTTGTCAAGATTTAGCAGATGTAGTCATGACAGCAACTGGCAGACCAAGTCAAACTGCTATAAAGACAAATTGGTTAAATTCTTAATTATTAGGAGGAGAGGTTACTGTTTTCAAAATAGTATGACCTGAAAGTGAAATAAAATTCATCCTTTTAAAAGTTACTAAGTTTTAAAGATTCCTAATAAACATCATAGTATTGTCACCCCAACTTGTTCAGAGCTGGAAAAAAGCAGCCTACTTGAATAGGTACTCTACAAAATATTTGGGGTTTCTTTATTAACTTAAAGACTGAAATCTGCCACTAAGAAAAGGCTGACAGTTCGTTAACTAAATCTCATGGCAGTAAATTAACTCCCTCCAGGAATACACACTAAGTAGAACTGTACATTCGATATTCCCTCTCCTTCTTTTTCTTCTCTATATTTTATATTTCAGGATTGTCTGCTACTTTTATTTCAAGACAGATGTAATTTCCAAATGGAGATAGTTTTCCTCAATGTCCTGGTAGACAGGGAAACAACGTGCTGTTTTAAACCTAGTTTCAAGTTTCTCATTTGTCCTCTTTCCTTTTCCTTAGTGCTTGAAGAGCTAACAATTGAGTAAAAATTATTTGCTGCACCATCTCTCAACACATGAACACAATGATTTAAGTTCTTGATCTAAATGTCAACAACAGTTAGATCAAGATGCTTGATCTGTCAACATTTAGAGATTACCTTAAAGATCAAGGTTCTGGACTAATACGTATCTTTTCAGCCACATGAACATAACTGTGCTCACTTCTATTTTTTCTTGTCAGAGTTTTGTTGTGGTGAACAGAATTTTAAGAACTGAAGACCAGCAAATGCAATTAAAGTATAAATACTGAAGCCTTTGTTAACATAGGACAGGTGAAGATCTCTGTAGAAACAAACTGAAACTACTGGATCAGTTAAGCAAAGGCATGTGGCCTACCTTTTACTAATACTTCTGAGTACCTTGAAAAGAAGAAAAACTATTTTAATGATCAAAACAAGCTTTAGTTATTTTATCCATCATTCTAACCTTCAGAAGCGCAATATATTGTAGATATATATCACAAGGAAAAAGGGTTTAATTATTTTGGCTTCATTATAAAAAAAAAAAAAAGAGAGAGAACAAAACCAAACAGACTCAGTATTTCAATACAGAATTCTCAAAAACAATTATGAAGAGAATACTAAAGACTTTGAACAGCTTTAACATTTTTATAGCATTTGATAAACCGAAGCCCTCAAATGTTACGGGCATACGCAAAACCATCCAAAAGGCAGTGTAACTCCACAACCTTAGCTAACTGAGACAATGTTCAGAGGCGGAAAAGAGCAGCCTACTTGAATGGATGCTCTACAAAACAGTTGTGGTTTCTTTATTAACTTAGTTTAAAGACTGAAATCTGAGAAATGTTACCTTTGCCACTGGGATTACATTAAACTCACCCCCAACCCAATGCTTTTTTTACTGCACTAAAAGGCAGGATAAATATTTTGACATTCATCTAAGAACAATAAAGAATAGGAATAAATTGAGATGCTGATGGTAGGTAGTAAGATTACTGATAGGCAGTTAAGAGGTTTCAACACAAAACAGCTAGGATTGATGCAGTCAGAAGAGAGTAACAACTAATAAATGAGCTGGAAAGCACCTGACTGCAGGATACCCTTTATTTCAATGTTCGATAAAGAAAAGCGAATTGGTTGGAACTACTGCTGAAGCCTCATCACTCTTGCTTTGTAAACTCTACCTCTCCCTTTCTCACAAATCCCTTTTTCCTAAGGGCTCAGGTCTCTATGACAGGAACTCTGTTTCTTAGGAAAAGCAAGAAATTGTTCTATTGTGTCACCTAAATCTCTTGCAATTCTCCCTCTTTTCAGAGGGAAGCAAAGCACTGCTACTATTATTACCTTGGCATTTAGTTTTGGAGGGCATCTTACCCTTTGCACATGTATTGAAGGGGCCTCTTGTCAAAATGACATTTCAGTGGAGACTGGATATTATTCCCACATTTCACCAACAGCTTGTCTCAACAAGAATAGGCCATCAGTGCCTACTTTATTTTTCTGTTGTTTGATTTTTTAATAAATGTCTCAATTCTCCTGTCTCAAGATCTAAGTTGCTACCAGGTGGTTGGGTAGAATCACTAATGTACAGCCTTAGATGAGTCAAAAATAAATACTACATATTTGAGCAATCATTTATCCACCCCTCCACCAGTTGGCAGCAGCAAGAATTGGTACAGACCCATCAGTGTTCCACTACAAAGAGATTTTCAACAAATCCTGATTTTTTTAAAAGTTTATCAGTAAAGCACAGTTCAGTTGCTTTGTTGATGAAAGTGCATTAGAGTTCCTGTTTTTCTCCACTAACCACGGTGGATTCAGATGCAACAGGAACTTTATTACTTCCAGCAAAAACAGAATTAAAAGCAGCTTCCTGCTCCTCTAAAGTCACAGTAGCAGTGGATCCTCTAACAGATGTGCCGGAAAAGGCTGGTCGTTGCTCTGTAATCCTTTCCAGGTCTGCCGTTTTCCTACCTCTTCTTCTGCCCAGGATTTTAATGTAATTAGCTGGCACAAGTCCTGTTGTTTGGCCATCATAACTAGCCAAAAGCCAACCACGGATTTTGGGTTGTTGTTCTGAAGAAGAAAACACAAATTAATCAAATTACAAGACAATTCAAAATACACCAGAAGGTAGGTAATACAAGAGCTAAGCACACAGAGAAAATAACTCTTTGATAAAAAGCAACTACAAATTACTTCACAGGAGACAGATGTGACTAGGGAAGCATTAAGAAGGTAAGATGAGGACTAATGTGAATTGCAGGTAGTTCTGAAACTGATGACATCACCATATTGTAAATGCTCAGGGATCTTTATAGTTGTACAGCACATGAGAGGAAAAGGTAGCCATAAAATACACCCTGAGTATATTTAAGCTGTCATACCTCAAGGAAATTGAACAAAACTACTCTGTATGTTTTATTACAGTGAAAATAGCAAGAGAAAAAAAAAATCAGCGTGGATGAAGAGTTTGGTCAATTAAAGTCCTATTTTTTTGTTTTTATTTTCAGGTTTTAACAGTATGACTTACTTCACATGTGAAAAGAAGACAAATACAGAACTACAAATGTACCTTTGGGTGCCAATTTTAGCATGTCACCAGCACGGAAAGAAATTTCTTCTTCTGAGAGAGCACTGAAATCATATTCTGCTCTTCCAACTACATGATCATCTTCTCCACTCGCCCAGTTACTGGATACTGTTTCCAAAAAGAAATCAAAAGTTTATTTGTTTTGAATATAAAGTTTGGTGTTTTGGTTGGTTGGGTTTTTTGTTGTTGTTGTTGTTTGTTTTGTTTGGTTTTTGGTTTTTTTTTTTTTTGGGGGGGTTTTTTGGTTTTTTGTTTTAAGGAAAACTAAGAAATCACTTAATTTCAGCAGAGAAGTAACAAACAAAGTACAATTTGTTCAGCCAATCCATACAATACTTTCCTCCCTGCACCAAAAGCCACATCTAATAGAAAGGAATCATGATTTTGGAATCACACAAAGCTTACTAAGAAATTGCACCCTAACTCAACAATGAGCTACTTAACAGGTTGTTACTTGTATCATGTGCCTAAAATTCAGTATTGCACCCCAGTACCTATTAACTTACATATTACTGTAGTACGCAATTAATCATTACACATGTAATAACAAAAAGAACAATATACGTATCGCTTCTCTTATGCTGCAGATACTCTTTACCTGTTTCTTCATCACTGTATGTAGAAAGCAGCTTCCAAATCAGATAGGGACCTCCCAAGATAACAGCAAAGAACAAGAAAATGGGCCAGGATTTTGCCGAGTTAGCCTTGTCATCAATACCAACACGAGCTATTGTCCCCTCACTTTCAGCCCACAAATCCTCGTTCTCAGAGCTCTTCCGCAGACCTAATAATCGTTGTAAACGTTGGTACAGATATCTTATAGTTCTCACTAAAGCAAAAGCTGAAAACACCTTTGTGAAGTGTACTTTGAGGCGGGAGAAATGATTTGCTACATCCAACACAGCTCTGAAACTGTTGTACACAGCTGAAAAGGTAGCATCCATCATCATGCTGACCGAGGCAAAGGCATGCACAATACTTTCAATGGACTGGAATGCGCCTCTGCTGCTCTCTTCAGCCTGCTGAACAAACCTGCTGGGCGGAATATCATCTGCACGGAAGCGGTTATAACCCAAACCACCATATCCGTAACTGTAAGGACTATAGTTTCCATAAAAAGAGGTTCCATATGAACCATAGCCTGGAGAAAAAGAACTAGTATACGCTGGTCTGAAAGTACTCAGACTACTGCTTCCCATTTGCTGTGATGGTCTTGGCAAAATAGGTGGAGGTATTCGTGCAGCTGTGGATTGCCCAGGCCTGGTCAGCAGGTTATCACCCAAGTCAGCAGACCTAAACAAAATAAGACAAGCAAGATCAGTACTCAAAGCAAGTCTGTGTCTTCATTTTCTCCAACTATATAAATGCCACAGTGTGTTTCAGCAGTGCTAGGATAGGGAACCTGGTAGCCAAACACTCTGTACACTGTACAACATCTGTGGGAAGTAAAAATTCTCATCAGGAAATACAGGTCTTCCAGGGGTAAGAAAACCTAAACAAAACATACTGAGACATTTGGTGTAAATGAGGAACTGCAGCATATTTGAAGTGCACACATTGCGTATGTATTGTATTGACTAAGAAAGCATGAAATGCTAAATCTCAATCCATCAAACCTGATGCTGTAAGACCTAGGTCACCTCTCACACAGAAGCCTCTTACATGCCCTGTCAAGAATATTTATGCACTTTTCAATCTGAAAGGTTTATTTCCATCACTTGTTCTCAGCTTTTCTATACAGTAAGTCAGTGATACAGTAGGAAGAAAATTTGGAAGCTCCTTTAGATCCACCCTGAGAGAAAGTGTGACATGATCTAATTGAGAATCCAAAGAATTATACAATATTTGAAAGGGTTTTGGAACCCCTGATTTCCCCCTCAACCTGACCTATCAAATTACCTGTGTAGCATGTCAAGGGATTGAATCTATTACAGTTAACTGTTGGAAAAAAGGTATTATGAGCCCATTATTTGTTTTTTAGTTAACAACTTTATTCTTTGCATGTCTGTAAATTTAAGTAATTTTATCTTGCCCTTCATAATAAGACAGTAAGTACTAGATCGGGATTTAAATTCTGCCAAGTACTGTTCAGCCTCTTCAGGGATCTCCTTGGCAGGGTGCCATGGGAAGTAACCCTGGAAGGAAGGGGGGCCCAGGAAAGCTGGTCAGTGTTCAAGGATCACCTCCTGCAGGCTCAGAAAAAATGCATCCCAGAAAAGAGGAAGGCAGGTAAGAATGCCAGGAGGCCTGCATGGATGAACAGAGAACTCCTGGATACACTTAAATGCAAGAAGAAAGTTTATAGAGAATGGAAGCAAGGACAGGGGACATGGAACAAGTAAAAAGATACTGTTTGTGCAGCCAGAGCTGTGGTAAGGAAAGCTAAAGCACAGCTGGAATTGAATCTGGCCAGGGACATTAAAGGGAACAAGAAGAATTTCTTCAGGTATATTAGTGAGAAAAGGAGAACTAGGGACAATGTGGGACCCTTACAGAAGAAAAATGGAGACCTGCTGACAAAGGATATGGACAAGGCTGAGGTGCTCAATGACTTCTTTGCCTCAG
>VWZE01009160.1:48763-68444 GCA_013396675.1 Eubucco bourcierii | reverse complement strand
TCAGCACTGTGTGGCACAGTCGACTTGCTAGAGGGCAGGGATGCCATCCAGAGGCATGATCAGAGGGCTGGAGCAGCTCTCCTATGAGAACAGGCTGAGAGAGTTGGGGCTCTTCAGCCTGAAGAAGAGAAGGCTTCGAGGGGACCAGATAGTAGCCTTCCAGTATCTGAAGGGGGCCTACAGGAAGGCTGGGGAGGGATTATTTACAAGGTCCTGCAACGACAGGACAAGGGGCAATGGGTTTAAACTGGCAGAGGGGAGATTTAGACTGGATGTTAGGAGGAAGTTCTTCAGAGTGAGGGTGGTGAGACACTGGAACAGGTTGCCCAGGGAGGTTGTGGCTGCTCCCTCCCTGGAGGTGTTCAAGGCCAGGTTGGATGAGGCCTTGAGTAACCTGTACTAGTGGGAGGTGTCCCTGCCTATGGCAGGGGGTTGGAACTAGATGATCCTTGAGGTCCCTTCCAACCCTACCATTCTATAATTCTACGATTCTATGATTAAAAACTTAATCACATATTATCATCCTAAAAATCAAACGTTGTGACAATTTCCTGTGTTTCCACTTCATCCCATGACTTCCCACTTCTGTAGTCCATTAAATTCACAGGGAAAAAAGAAAAAAAAAAAAAAGTCGGGTTTGAATTGCTAGGGAGCTGCTGTCTTCTGCATTGCTTTCAGTGTGAAGCATGCTCGCTAAGCTATTTCCATATAAGGTACAAATTCCTCTCACCAAATCTAACAGGTTCCCACAGCAAAGAATAATATTTACATCTCTATAGTGTTTGTTTTGTCCGTTGCAGACATTCACTCCCTCAGCAGTCAAAAACAGATGCAAAAATCAGTTATCACAAAAAGGTACTGTAACTTACTAAGTCACACCACAGGTCCCTCCCCTGAAGTCTCCACTTTTAAAGCCGCTTGAAGCAATTAAAAATAAGCTAGATAACACCAGCAAGAAAAAAAATAACATTGAATCTCTTGCTCAGCAAGCTTCAGCTTGCAGTGAAAGCAGCAAAGTCTGTCTAATGTTTCAGTTTTGGGCAACCTTTTGCCCAGTTTCAGATCACTCTAACTGCAACCACTAGCTCCAAATCAAAAACAAGACCAATCTTCAGCCACCAGGCCTTCCTTGCTTTCTGACAAAGGATTTTGTAAACACTTTCCATACAGTATCCTTCTCTGTGAACAGGACGGATTTTCTGGAATAGACTGCTGGGTGACAAAAAGACAAAAACACACAGATGCATCTTTTCCAGTTCTGGGGATGACAACGCAGCTTTGCAAACTATATAATCCCCAGGAACAGACACCCACATTCTGTCGACTGGTGGCAACACGTACAGCTTTGCATTCACAGTAAACATCACAGCTTTCTAAAGGCACAAATAGGGTTTGACACCCTCAAACCCTATTTGAAACCCTCAAACCCTGCAAAACCCTGATTTGCAGAAGCTTGTCACGCCCTTTCTCCACTGAGAAGTACCCAACAGTGATCCTTCCCTGCCTGGCACAAAACCCTTATTAAATCAGGGCGAACGACCATACAACACCCCAGCAGGTAACTCAAACTCTCTCAAGCTCAGCTCAGCCACTAGCTCGCCGAGGCACTACCCGTCTGGGCCCGACCTTTGAGCTCGCTTCAAGGGGCGAAGGCCAAGGCGGGAGGCCCGGGCAGGGGAGGCGCTGCTGCTCTGAGGGGGGCGAACACCCAAAAGACACAGGCAGAAACCCGAAGGTCAGCGCACGCACTCACTGGAAGGCCGGCGCCACGGTACCCGCCAGCCGCCGATTCTCCCAGGGCTTAGGAGGCGGCGGCTGCGACGCCATGTCCGCCGCGCTGTGGGCCCCGCTCTCGCCCCGACCCGCCGTGCCGCGCTCCTCCGCTCGGCCGCCCACCGGCAGACACGATGGCGAGAGCGCCGAACTATTCAACAGGCGCCCGACGAGCAGGGCTTCCCGCCACGGGATCGCAGCGATACGCTCTGCCTGGCCTCTGCACAAGCCTGTCCCGACTCCGGTGGCGTACCCCGGAGAGGGGGGGCGAGGCCACGCGTGGAGCTGCTGTGAGGTGATCGTCGTTCCCCCGGGAGCGCACTGGGGCAGGGGAGTGGCGGCAGCTTGGAGCTCGCTTGCGTCTGCTCCGACCTTCCTAAGGGAAGGCGTCCCGATGCCGTGCTCTCCCCATCCCCCCGACCCCGATTCAGCCCGGAAGGGTCTGTAACGGGTCTAACGCTCGGGACGCGCTTGTGTGGGGAGGGCAGTTACGGACTCTGTCCCCTCCTCGAGATATGAGGCGTCGGGCTGAGAGCGGCGGTGCTGAGCTTCCCCTTGCGCTGCTGGGCCGGTCAGAGCTGGGCTGTCGAAATCCGTCTGTTGTGTCGCGGGGGCCGCGGCCGTGAAAAACGTGTGAGGTGCCGGGTGTCGGCTGGGGAAGCGGCTGCCGGGGCACTAGTGACTGCCAGGCGTCCCGCCCGTGCTGCTGGCGTGCGGAGGTGGTGTTCCGTCAGCCCCTGGGTTTCATCAGAAGCGTCTCAGTGTTGTTTTGGTTTTTTTCTTCTTGAATATCTTGGTTCAGACTATTAAACAGTATCGTGGCAGTATTTTAACTCTCATGAAGCTGAGTCGAACTAACAATACTTCAAAGTACGTTTGGGTTGTTTTTTTTTTTTTCCTTTTTAAAAGCAAGTTTGAAGTTCTCTATGTAGTCCTTGGTTTTTGCAGTTTACCGTAAAGAATCTGAATCCATCAGAAGCAAAATTGATTGCAGTAATAACTTCTCCCATCCATCCTCTGAACGTGTTCCATGGTTGAACTGTTTCTGTGCAAGGTACTTATGACTAGGATGAGACATGAGAGATGTGACATGGCTGGCGTAAGAATGCTGGTATATCTTGCCTCTACACCACTTCTTGCAATGGAAAATCTAGGTGGCTATCAAATAATGCTTGTTAGAGCCATATCCAAAACAAAATCTGGTGGTGCATCCATCAGTAGGTGTGTGAAATTCCTTGCCGAAGGATGTGGAGGCAAAATAATTTCAGAGACACCAGGAAAATTTGTTTACAACAGACAAACTACATGGGATCAAAGGAATCCCCCCAAACCAGAAATAACTGGAGGCAGAGGGATATACCCTGCACACACATTTTCCTGTATTTATCGCTGCCCTGGGTGATAGTAGACTGGGCAAAAGCTCAGCATAGCTTTGTCAGAACTCTTGACTTCAGGTTTCTCTAGGAAGCATAGAAACTTTTCCCTGAGTCACTGGTCCTTTTGGGTTGGTCTTCCAGTTCTGTTGTGCCTTTGATTTAAGTCAAACGTCTATCCTAAACTTCTATAGGGAAAAAAAAAATCCAGTTATGCTAAATATGATGTCCTTTTGTTCTTCAATTGCTGAATGGTGTTTATTCTAAACTTTTTTCTTTCCTGTTTTAATTTTAGAATTACACAGCATGTCTTCACTAACAGAAAAGGACAGACCGATTGTTCAGCTGTTACTGAACACTGGTACTTGCCCACGGTGTATTTTGAGGTTCTGCAGTGTGGGATCACAGGCACTTTACAGACGTGCATACAAGGTTTCTCTTTTATTCCTAATTAGAATGTGTGATCATAGGAATGCAGTGTTCTTTGTGCTACTTTGGAGGACAGGGTGGTTGGTTATATTCTTGTGTTCTTGGCCTGAGGAGGGAATGCTTTGCAACAACAGTTAAGAAAAATGGCTGCTGCTACACTAATTCTAAGAAATTACAAGAATCATAGAATGTAACAACTGCTCTGGGTTAAGTGTTAAGCTTAGCTGTGTAAGTTGCTATATGTTCCCTTAAAACACCAGAAAACAAGGCTTGTTAGCTTCTGCAGGACATGGCTCTATAACTTTTGAAGCAGAGCAGCTGTGACTGTTCCCTCTGCTCTTTTTACTTTAATAGAATAAGTACTAAAGGGGCTGTGGGAAGTGCAGATGATGCAGAGGGGGAACCATCTATGCTCCAAGCTATTTTGCCTCATATATCCTTCTTTCAGTAGAATTGGTAAAGCGATGTTAACTGAAGGGTTGCTGAGCACAGATTAAGGTTCCTTTTCAGTTAGTCAAACACTGTGTTATCGCATATCCTTTTTATCAGACCTTAGTGCTGAAATTCAGCATTCTTCACATTATTCTTAGCTGTGCACAATCATTCTTGCCTTTGACTTGTATTTGATAATCCTCAACTTGCTTTCAGCTATTTGTGCCTCCTCTGTATTGATTCTTTGAGACCTCTTTCATCATACAGTCCAAGTAAACATCTCCATTTATGTGGTCTAATCCCCTGTCTTTACAGTTGCAACTTTTTATGTTTGTCCTGATTGTTTTAACTTTGTCCGAGTTTAGACTCTTTATAATTAAACTTTTTTCTTCCTTGTCCGTTTCCATTTTCTATCAATCACTTGAAGAGCATTCATTCTAGGTGCATTCTTTTGCATCTCTACCTAATTTTCCTCTGAGCAGCAACAACACCGTAACTGCTGTCTTTGTTACTGAAGACTTTTTAATAAATCTTTCTTTCTGAACTTCTGAATGTCTTTCTCTCATCCTTCCTAAAATTCAGAGACATGCGGGTAATTCTTCCTCCTCACCAGCACATCGTTTAATTTTTGTAGACTTCTCTCTGTACATGAGATTCTTCTCTGTGTATTTAATTTCACCCTTACCTGAATGTGTTCTAATTTTCTTTTACTAGCCAATTCTCTTCCTTGTCATCTGGACTAATGCAGTTGGAGGTATTAAATTCTAACATAATCTGAATGACAGAAAGGCAATAAACATCTATTTTCATTGGGTAGTGATATGACCAAAGATAAATGCATTTCTGCAAATCAAGTCTATAAAATGTTTTCACTCTTGGATGATAAAAAGTCTATTCAGCAGATTTCAATTTCTGTAGCTAATGTATTGAGAGAAATACAGCTTGGAGGTTTTTTTATGGTGTCTTTTGGTATACATTCCAAGTTATTAATTACCATGCACTAAGGCCGAACTGGAATGGTCCTGCCTTTTAGAACTGTGTTTGTAAGCACTTGTTACAATGTTGGAGAAAGGAGTACAAACCAACAACAACAATTCCTCTCTTTATATTAGAATTTGATGAAGGATTTAGAAGAATTTCTGAGAAATAATCAAGAGAAAGAAGATAGGGTTTGTTTTGATGTAGTTGATCCACCATGTAAGAGAATCAGACTTGAACACATGGAAGGGCCTGATGACCCGAACCACAATGGAGCCCTCCAGCAGATTCCTTTGGTTAATGATGAAGCAGTGGAGAACTCAGCTGTGAAGGTTTGCAATGTGTGCTTGGGAATTCTGCAGGAGTTCTGTGAGGCTGACTTTGTCAAAAAGGTAAATACCTGTTCTTAGTCTTTATGTGTACTTTTTCTGGAGCTCGTGTATGTTGGGGCCTACAGCATAGAGCTGATGATAAAGAACATGATGCAGTTAAACAACTCGTGGAAAAAGTAGTGGAAACCGAAGGGAAACATTTACCTATTTTGACTGTTTGAAACGTAGAGGGCGCCATTCAGCAATGAACTGCTTGTCAGCAGTGTTTGCATCCCTCTTATGCACCTGGGAAGTAAAATCAGTTGGTTTGACTGTATTGTGCCCATAATGTAACCACTGCAGGTGCAATGGAATGGCTTCTAGAAGCACGTTTTCCTAAGAAACATTCTGACATGAATGTAGAAGATAACCTGAAGTTCAGCTGCTTAAGTTACAAGGAAAACCTCACAGTAAATGGTGACCTTTCCTCGCTTTTCTTTCATGAAGGGAAGTGCAGGAGACATCAACTGCTGTGCTCTTCACCTTAACTACATGCTCCTAATATAGCATGACCCTGTTTTTAAAGTGTACTACTATTTAGTAAGCCACAGAGAATGAAAACATTTTGACAGTGCAACAGAGTGTAGATGTTAGAGAAAATAGGAGAGAATTTGTCCATAATGGGTGTTGCAAACATCATCTCCGAGCAATAAAATTGCTTATGTGACAAACAGAAAGATAGATAAACCATTTGAGATGGTTAGCAGAGTTTTAATAGAGAGGAATTTGGTTTAATAGTATGGATATATCTAAAAATGGAACTAAACAGAAAGCATACCATATAGTTTCTGTTGCAGTGCATGATGTTTCTTTGTTTCCATTGGCAGAGTATGTATTTGTTTACAGAATCCACTTCGAAGACTTACTTCAGTATTGCTCTGTTGAGTAGCAATGGAGTATCTAACAGCATTTGTTAAGGCACCACAAAACCTGATTACTTTATAAGCAGATTTCCATATCTCAGGTGTTGATTTCACCTTGAAAGCTCAACATTCATATTTAACATCCACTAAAATCACTGATATTTTGGACCATTTCATGTGTGTTTGAGATTACTTCCAGTGAGGACATCTAGCTGTCAGCTCTCACTTGCCTGCTTTAAAATTACTGATGTGTGTTTGGGTTCTTACTTGATGTCCAGTGACAAACATGGGTTTTTTTGCGATGAAAAGTGATTATGAGTTATACTGTGGATATCTGTTTGTCCCTGTCTTATCTCAGGGTCTTAAACATGTTTTACCATAGAATTGTATCACTGTCACAAAGAAAGACATTCTGAGTCAGCTGTTCTAGACTTTGGTCACTGTGGTGTGATTTGTTACACTGAGATTTCTATATGCAATTTGTCTTAGCCTTAAAATACTGATTTTGGTGTTTCATAGCAATAAGGATACAGTTTGGTAGTAACTTCTTTCAACAGAAGAAAAAAAGTTTATGTTTCAGTAGGTTGTTAGAGATCACTCTGGTTTTATGTTCAGCATCTAAACCCTAAAAGATTATCAGCTCCATTGCTGTGGTTTGATATTAAATCCTTCTCTTACAGGTGTGCCAAAAGGTTAACTCTGCCGACTACCAGTTCACTAGTTTTGTGTTTTCTGTGTCACTACCACCACAGCTGTCTGTTAGGGAGGTAAGTGTGTACAGATACTTCTTGATAACTTAAATGTGTATTAAAGAAAGTAACTAAGGAATGTACAAGTTGGAGGTGATTTGATTTTTAGTTGCTGTTGCTTAAAAAACACCCCAAACCCAAAAACCACATTAGAAGCAAAGTCTGCTCTCCCCTTCCTTGTTGGTATTATTTTAATTAATAAAGTGTCTGAGTTGCTTCAATTTTCAGTTAGCACAGGAGTTCCTTTACATCTGAAAATCTAACAGGAGTTTCTTTAAACCCTTGGTGTATTGTTCCCTTTGGTACAGATGCCAACTCTGCTTTGTGAATCTTTGCAGAGAATGAACTGCACAGCTGGTGCCTTTCCTGAAATAAATGATAATTGGTGGTGCAGAATACAAATGAAGGAATTTGAAGAAACTCCTTAGCTGTTCAGCATTTTAAGTGATGTGAAAATGGACATTTTAATAGTCACCTGCCTTTGGCACTGTCGAAAGTCTAGATTTGTAAAAATACAATTTATACAGTCCAGATTCCTGAAGTTAGTGATCCTGATGGCAATTTTAATTGAACTTAAATTGCTTACATATCGGCCATTTAGTTACAGAAGATAATACGGAGCAGTGTATTAACCCTGGTAACTGATTCTTTTTTTTAATTGAGGGAGAATACTAAGCATAATATAACTTGACAATAAAGTGACAGCTAGCTTTTGCTTAGTTGTAAGATGTTTTATGACATTCCCCTGCTTTCTGATACAAAGTGATGCAAAAATACTATTCTAAAGGGCAACATGTAAGTATTTACAACAGATACAGGCTGTGGTAAGAGGTAGTAGAAGTATCAAGTAAACATGGTAGAAAGATGTGTCTTTGATTTATATATAAATCAGTGGTGAGGTCTTTTCTCACCCCACACAGTTTAATTGTCAGATAATCTACTACACTTCTAGTGCTGCTTTGTACCTTTAGTTCTGGCATCTTGAGCAAAATGTCAGTGTAATAGCTGTGTTGTAGTAACATATATTCTAATTCTCAGTCTTCTTGAATGTAAGATTTTCTGCTTGCCATCTGAATTTAAGCATAGTTGGTGTGTTTGCTTCAGCTGCCACTGTGGCTGGTAGAATAATACCAGAAGAGGCCTTGTGCTTTCTGTCTGGGTGAACTGCCGTTATTCCCATTTGAATTTATGGTCATCCAAAAAAGGAGATGTGTCAAAAATTCTCTTTCAGGCTAGGTGAGTTTATGGATGCACACATGTGTGTCCATGATGCTCTGTAAAACTCCAAATGTAGGTCAAATTTACTCCAACTTTACGGCCAGTGTCAGTTTAAGTGCTTAAGAAAAGAGGAGCCTTCTTATTTTCTTCTTCTCTCGTTACTGAAATCTCACTTACTCTATTCATTATAGCCTCAATGAGGAAAAAACAAAGTGATGCACAGAATTATTTTGGCTAGAGTCCCAGCTGGAAGTCCCATGTTATCAGGCTCTTAATACATTTTCATTATGTATCTTTAGCTTGACAGCTACAGTTTATCTAGATGAGAAATAACTCGGATTTTTGTTTGTTGTGTTTAGTCTTGTATTTGTTTTGGGTTTTTTTCCATAGCATATTTATGGATGGAGGTGAGGAAAGAAAAATGTGATGTTGCTATTCTTCCTATCCCTCCTCTTGAGTCTTTGCCAGAAGGCCTCGGTAGAGGGTGGTATTGCATCGCAGTTTTAGCTCACACTGATCTGAAGGAGCAGGACAAGTGTTTCTGATTTTGAAGCAACCTTGCCTGTAAAAGGCAGCAAATAATTTGGTTCGCTTCGGAGAGTTCCTCTTGCTGATTAAAATGATGACAATATACCGAGACTCTGTAAACTGGGAAAACTGACTTGGGAAATGCATTTGGTAGAAACTCAGATTTATGTCTTTTTAACATTTATGTGCAATAAATTACTAGTTTGATAAAAGTGATGAGATGTAATTTTTAACCTGTCCATCTGTTTCATTAAAGGTGTCTTCTCCTTATGTTCAAGCACACAAACAGTACTACAGTGCTTGCTGCAACCAAGCAAATAAAAGTTGTGGTGTTGGTCTGGAAATGAATAGATGGACATGAGGGAGTAGGAAGCTGCAAAACCATCTCTGTTCTCTTTGGAAACAGTTTTTGTCTAGGAGTAAGTCTGCGTTAGGAATTCTTGCTGTCCCTTCTCAATCCCTTCAGACTAGTCAGATGCTAAACCAGCTGCTTGTATAGCTCTGCACTGACTGAAGGGATGAAAAAGGATGATGGTGGAGAAGGAGCCTCCATAAAATCATGGGTCTTTATTTACCACCTACTCGTTTGCCACTTAAAAAATAATTGGTAAAAACTGTTCCTGTTACAGAAAAGAAGCAACTAATATAATATGTCAAAATATCTCAAGTATCTGAAAATGCTTTGTGTTGAAAAGAGGTCTTTTGGTAAACTCTGGTTTTAATTCTTTGAACTGCACCATTCAAGAACATATGTCATTTTATCATAAAAGCACACCTCAAAGACAGCCTCTGTCCCACTGACCTTTTGTATGACACACAGATTTTTCTCTGGCTTTTTTTAACCAACGGAAGCTGCCTTTTAATATTACCTTCAACTCATTTAATTATGACAGTTGTCATCCTCCCAAGTCTAAAATGTACAATAGGAGCTGAAGAAGAATGGGGCATAAAATCTGCATTTGCATAGTATTTGTATCTGTAATGCAAAGAAGCTATCACCTCTTTCCACAAGTAAGATATTTGATTAAAATAAATCATAAATTCTGGAGTCCCAAGTTTATGTCAGGCAACTGTATTAGAATATGAAGTGAGTCGTGCCCTTCAGAAGGGTGTCTGTTAGCTATGTCTGGAGTCTCAGTTGTGATCCATCATCTTGGTACTTGCTACAAGGACGCTGATGCAAATAGCATCTGTAGTCATTACTCCCTGTAGGACTGTATACCTCATCAAGGAATTCCCCATCTTGAAGCTCTTTTCTAATGCAGTGAAGAAATGCTGTGGCTGGGATTGCACGTGGTATTTCAACTGTTGCCACTGTGATCCCTCAGATAGCATTAGAATAATATCCTGCAGCTTGTAATCAATATGGTGCCTGAGCTAGTGTATTTCAGAAATATATTTGCTGTTCAGCAATGCCCTGCAGGCTTGAGCTCTGTAATGAGCATTTTTCATTTCCAAACCACTTCACAAACATAAAGTAATTATGAAGAAGAAGGATCTGATCCCTTGTTTCACATACAGCTGGGAGAGAGTAGAGCAGGGGAATGAAGGTATAGGAGTGGAGAAATTTGACTGCCTTGGTGGTTGAATGTAATTTGGAATTTGGGATCATTTGGTTTCTGTGCTCACAGAACCCTTATCTATTGTTTGCTCTAAACAGAAGGGCGAAAAGGTAATTTTTTTCAATTACCTTTCAATTTTGAAGTCAAGAGAGGAGTTGAAATTTGACACATGGTCTCATTTTAGCATAGCTACGCAGATGTGTAAGTTTTCTCTATTTTGTAACTGTACCCCCATATAACAGGGGAAAGAAGTGAGATTGTCCACCCAGCCGAGTACCAAACCTATATGTGCTTTAAATCAAGGTGTGTGAGTCTTTCAATTGACATTTGTCAAATGGAAATCTAGACTGAGTCTTATGGTTGTCGTGTTCTCCAGTTCAGAATTGTGTTCAAGGAATTTTAGTTGGAAACTATTTTTATTTATGATTTCATCTGGGTTATTATGCAAACAGGATTACAATATAGTTCATGGTGTTTTGTGAAGCTATCTTATTCATACTGTCTACATGTGCAGGATAATGAATCACAGTGAATTGGTTAAACAGGATTCCATCAGTGCAACTGTATTTATTTTGCTCAGTAGTGTGCAGTTTTGTGTACCACATATCAAACAAAGTTTTTGTCTTCTCTCTGCCGTCTCTCCCATTAATATTTCTAGCAATGTTTTAGGATTCCCTCATTCTTTTAGATGGACCAAAGGAAAGAGAAAACATTTTTTCTAACTGTGCTCCTCTCTCAGTATGTAAAAGAGATCTATGATGTGGTTCCCTCTGATATCACCAAAATGATAACACGATCCTGGCTCTGCTTCTGTGGCTAGGCAGTGACTGGCTTGAGAGCAGCCCTGAGGACAGGGACTTAGGGATGCTGGTGGACAAGAAGCTCAATATGAGCTGTCAGCGTGCTCTTGCAGCCCAGGAAGCCAACCAGATCCTGGGCTGCATCAAAAGAAGTGTGGCCAGCAGATTGAGGGAAGTGCTTCTCTCCCTCTACTCTGCACTGGTGAGACCCCTCCTGGAGTACTGCGTCCAGTTCTGGAGCCCATATTAGAAGAGGGATATGGCTGTCCTGGAATGTGTCCAGGGAAGGGCACAAGGATGATCAGAGGGCTGGAGCACCTCTCCTATGAAGAAAGACTGAGGGAGTTGGGGCTATTCAGTCTGGAGAGGAGAAGGCTCCGAGGTGACCTAATTATGGCCTTTCAGTATCTTAAGGGGGCCTACAAGAAAGCTGGAGAGCGACTTCTTAAAATGTCAGGTAGTGATAGGACTAGGGGGAATGGAGCAAAGCTCCATGGGTACACTTGGACTGGATGTTAGGAAGAAGTTCTTCCCCATGAGGGTGGTGAGACCCTGGAACTGGTTGCCCAGGGAGGTGGTGGAAGCCCGATCCCTGGAGGTGTTTAAGGCCAGGCTGGATGAGGCTCTAGGCAGCCTGGTCTAGTGTGAGATGTCCCTGCCCATGGTAGGGGGGGTTGGAACTGAATGATCCTTGTGGTCCCTTCCAACCCTGACTGATTCTGTGATTCTAAGATTCTATGATTCTTTAATAGATGTTTTTGGACCTCTTAGAATTATTTCCTTGAAAGTGGTCAGTAATTCTTTCAACACAATTATGCCTTTTGTTTCCCATTTTTGTAAGGGATGATAGCTGAATTTGTTTCTTTTAGTTTTGGGGTATTTAAAATTTGTATGTCAAATTAGTTTTCATATACCATGTGTTTAGGCACTTTTTCATTTCTCTGTATGGTGGACAACTGCTAGTTGCACTTCACTTAGGCCATCAGGATCATTTCCAGTTAGAGTGTAAATAGTAAGCTTAAAAATGTGTTTAATGCAGGCTGATCTTGTTTATTTTTAAGGCCAGATGGCATTTGAGATTAATTGCAGAGTGATGTCTTACAAATAAACCCAAACAATTCTACTTTGCCACTTCTAAAGGAAAAGTTAAATTAAAATCCTAATATGTCCTTCCTGTCCTGAGGTTTTTAGAACCTTTCCCCTTTTGCTAAAAGTATCTCAAATTGGTGTTTCTTTGTTGTTGTTGTTTCTGTCTCTGTCTTCTTCCTGGACATGGCTGGTAACCTATAAGCGTGCTGCTTGGCTGCTGGTAAAACAGGAAATGGGGTGAGTAATTTTTGTTTTGGCAACCTTCATACCACTTCTATTAAAGAGTTCTCCAGATTAGAAAAAAAGAGAGATACTATAACTGCATCTCAGCATAGCAGAATGAAGCATGATGAGAAACTAAATCATGCCATGGACCTGCTGAGACATGTATGTTAAGAGAAAATTTTAACCAAGCTTTTAATGCTGTATTTTTTAGATCAAGACACGTGGTTTCAAATGAAGGTATTTCTGATAACAGTTGTGGAAGGTATAGACTCACTTCCTATATCCTTGGCCAAGTTTTTAACTTGCTTCATGCCTTCAAAACTAAGCATGAAGAAACTGAAAAATGAGATGTGTTGTTGTTTTATTTTTTAGGTTTTTTTTATTGTTCATAGTTTTTGCTGTCTGTCTGACAAGAACTCTTTTATACAGACATCATTTGTCTATATAAATGTTGAGCAGGCAAGAAGTTGAGTTTATAGTCTTGTCCAGTTGTCCACTGGGAGCATTTTTTGTGTTTGGTTTGACCTTAATGGGGTCTCTTAACTCTTTTGACTCACCATGTGATCATAGCTAGGATGTGGCATTTCAGCTTGACTGCAGGCTGTCTAACTGTGCAGCTTTGCCTTAATGTTCCTGAGAAGTACCATGATGCCATCTGTGAGCCAGAACCTTCTTGTACACGGACAACATAATGAAATGTAGACCTCTTCTTTTTGCCACTGGATCTTACATTAACAGTGACTGACAATCATTGGTCCAATAATGGTGGAAAAACAATAGAGAGAAAGGTATTACTGCAGTGTGTTCAAGTTAGTTTTGACTCTTCTTTTTTTCATACATCAATGTCCCAGGATAATTTTAAACAGTTGATTCTTTGCCTGCTGTAGGACATTCTTACTCCTGGCCAAATGAGAACATATTTTGAACAGACAAATTGTCCTGTTGGCAAGAAATCCACTGAGGATACTGCACTGGTCTTTGGTGGAAGCTGTCTTGGCTCGAAGTAGCATTTCAGGATATTCATAGAAAGCTAGAGTAAATGATGGTGAATTACTTCCTATGTTTTGAGTAATTTAAAAGCAATTATTTCATTTAATTGCTGGAAAGAAAATGAGGCCCTGCAGGGCAAATACTGCCCACATAGCCTACCATTGGTGCCATTTGTGGAGAAGGACATGTGCTTTGTTCGGTAAGTTTCAAGTGAGTGATAGGAAATTGTGTGCTGGCATCCTTACAGGCATCCATACCGCTTAACTTCTTCTGCAGGCAAAGACACAGAAGTCAAGACCTGATCTTATACCTGCAGAGGTAGTTGAACCTGTCCCAGTAAGTTCATCTGAGACTGTCATCTGGGCTTGCTTTTCTTTTTAGGAATTTGTGCCCATTGAAGTTCATGCCCTCCTTTAATGAAGGACAAGATTGTCTTCTTAACAATACAAATAAGTCTAAGAAATTATTTATTAGTTGTTGTTTGTTGTTTGTCTTGTTTTTTTGTTTTTGTTTGTTTTTTTTTAACAAATAGTTCTTATTCATCTCTCTGCTTTCCTCCAGGTAGACTCTAGAAAGACTTTTTGCAACATTTGATCTACCACAAAGCTGTGGCATGAATTCCCTCAGTGCATGTTCTTGTACAGAGGAAAAAAAAGAATCTGTTCAAATGTTGGCAAAAGAAACACTGGCAAATAGAAGGAGGGCAAAACAAGACAATACTTAGGGTGGAAACTAGGAGACTCCTTAGCAAGTAGCTGTGTAGTGTCAGTATACAAATGCTGGCAGAAATGCAGAGGCAAAGACAGGGAGGAGGTAACATAGTCATCCTGTGCTTGAGCTGCCTATAGCTTAGGTATTTATCGGGAACCATCTTACTTAGAATCCTGGTCTGACCTAATGTTTCTTTAACACTTGGTTTGTTAATTCAGTACAAACATTCAGTGCTGGAATAGGAGGCCTTGGAACAGCCTTTCATCCTTTCATGCCATGGTCTATATTCTTAGTACTTTTGTCCTTTTTTTTAATTTGTGCAGTGCTTGTTTACCTGACACTAGTTACTTGAGTTTGTCTAGAAATGTTGTATGTCACGTATTTGTATTTGACAAACGTCTGTGCAAGTTATTATTTCTTTGTGATTCAGAAATCTGGGCCTTTCCTTGTCAAAGGATGACATTGTTCAGCTCAAAGAAGCTTATAAGTGGATTATTCATCCCCAGCTGTCAGAAGAGTTGGGTGTTCCTGCTGATGGAAAGGTGTTGTATAAATAAGAAAATACTTTTTTTCTACATTTATTTTCCGCCCTTTTTTTTAATGTGTGTGCGTTTGCATGTGTATAGTTATACAATTATATATATAAAGGGAAAAATAATACCTTCCCCCACCCCCCCTTATTAACAGATAAGCACTGATGTGATATTCATTGGAAGGGTGAAGTGCTTTTAATCAGAAATCTCCCAAATTTCAATACTGAGTGGTCCTATCTTCACTTTTCTACACATAGATCTTTGCATCTTCTGAAACCATTGTAGCCTTCTGCTAAATCTCTTACTTTTGGGTTGCCATCCCTCCTTTTATCAATGACCCATTTTCAGTTTTTTACATTTTTGGGCATCTCTGTGTTTTGGAGGCTAAGGAACACTCACACTTTCCTGCTTTGCTCTCCTGTCACTGCCAACACTGTTGCTATTCTGTGAGGTAAATCCTTCAGGTTGTTAGCACATTACATTAGCACAAAGGGATTAAAATATGTTGCTGAAACACGGTAAAAGAGGGAAGACTGGTCCTTCTTCGCTGTAAGGAACATTAGAGATAGGTATGTTGGAACCCACAATGCCTCTAAGGAGACAATTGAAATGTTTTTTCACACTCTGTTTCCAGCTTTCAGACTGACTAACATTCTTTAAAATGTTTCTGAAATTCATTGATTGAACGTGAGATGTTGCCAAATAAATTCAGAAACACAATCACCTTGGTGGTAAAATTACTGTAAACATGCTAAAACATCTGCTGAGGACGAGGCAGGCTGAAGTTTTTACTTGTCATCGGTAACAGGACTGACCCCAGGACTGGACTCACTTAGTCTTTACATCGATTTGTCAGCTTCCGTGATAGTTACAGATTGTCTTTTCCCCGGAGTGCTAATTGAAAGCATCCCTTTTTTTTCCTTAGTGAAGAAAGAAATGCTCAGTTGCGCTGAAGATGAACCAAGAAGAAACACACTTACATACCAAGTTAGCAAGGCTCTACAACACTTGGCACGGAGCCACTCCAGATATCATTGTATCATAGAAGTTACTTGTCTAGTGCTTTTTATCTACAAGGCACTGGAATATTAGCCAATCTTTTCAATAGCCCTCTTGAGGTATTCTAATATCTGAATAACAGAAGTAATGAGTGTTGTTTGCCCAAGGCCAAGAAGGGAATTGGGGGTAGAATTGAGATTACACTAGAGTTTCTGGTCTAGCTGTCAATCCACTAGGACATGTTGGCTTTCTTTGCCCCAAGGCCATTCACTCATTGCAAATGAAGCCCCTAACAAAATTTTACAGTGGTGACTACTGCAGGGTTTTATCTTGATTCCATGCTCTGCACTTCTCTCCCAGAAGGTTTGTGAAGTTTAGTGACCCTAATAGGCTTTGAACATACACAGTCTCTGACTCACTTCCCCCTGTGCAGAACGGGGCCAGTATCTATGATGTGTAGGTCACTTCAGGTTTTTGAAGCGCTCTCAGAAAATCTTTGGTTACTTCAGAAATGCAAATGCTATTATGGCAAACGTTTTAGCGCCTTTAGATGATGTTGTAGAATAAATGGGTTACTTCCTCTTTTGTCTCTCTCTTTACTGTTTTCTTAGTACTACGTTAAGGATGTTTGAAAATCTCCTCCCTATTTGTTTAAGAAACTCTTACCACCACCTTCTTTTTTATTTCTGTTTTTAAATACAGAGTTTGTTTGAAGTTAGCGTGGTCTTTGCTCACCCAGAAACAGACGAGGAGTGCCATTTCCTGTAAGTTTTTATATAAATAACAAAAGATCTTTATCTAAATACTGTGTAACATTGTTGGTTTGAATTTGCTACAGATGAGAATATGCAGTGTTTATAAACTAGAATGGGGCCTGCATCTGAACTTCCTCATACTCAGATGGAGCTGCAGAGCTTAAAGTTACACCATTTCTGGTCGATTCTGTGCATTAAAGCCAGTAAACAGTATCATCCAGAATTTGGATTTGAGCTGGAAGGAGAACATTCAGAGAAGTTCAGTTTCTGCCCTTTTCAAACTTGCCATCTTCTTGAATACAGCCATATAATTTTAAAAGAATAAATTCAAACCATATAATTGCAGGTGGGGGAGTCTTTTGAGGTCATGCCTAGGCTTTCTTGCTTTTATAGAAGACATGAGTGGGAGGGAAGGCTTTTAAGTAAGTTAATCCATCTTCACTGGTTGATTAAAACAAACACAAATTTCCTGGTTGCTACGCAGTTTTTGGCCTGGCCCAGTTAAGCGTCTGCTATGCATAGAGAAGCAAAATATTTCTGTGAATTTAGCTGTCATTTAATGTGATTTCTCAAAATCTAGCTGTAGTGTGTTCTGAATAATTAGGTTCACTCTTCCTGTTTGCTGATGCTTCCTGGAAAACATAATTTCAGTTTTGTCACTTGTGCTCCTACTACAAGGTAAATCTTAGCATAAAAGGAGGCTTGGCGTAGGCTTTTTTTGTTACACAGTGAATTAATTTCTTGAGACTAGAGATTTCCTTTCCAACCTTTATATATTTCCCTGATTGTACCTCTTATGGCAGTTTGTGGTCTTTGTTTGAATGCCCAGTCTACCACCTTGGCATTCAACAGCTTTATCTTTGCATACGTCTTAGGGTGGGGGATGAGGGTGCTTGGTGACAGACCAGGTTTTGGGAAGAACAGATAACCACTGTTTGCCTTCTTTCCTTTCCACCTCCTTCTGGACTGGGTGAAAGGGGGAAGAAGTGGTAGGGCCAAACCGTAATTCTAAATAATAGGACTAATAATCTTATTAAAACTTTGAGTGTTTCTGAATCCTGCACCTGTTTGTTCTTGCCTGCTCAGTTTTACTTGATCACTTCCTGGTTTTGGTAGTGCTCTTCCTTTCTCTGAAACCTCACAACTCTTATATTTAGCTCATCATCCCATCCTTTCTGTGGTGCCAATGTAGCCCTCCAAGAGGACTAGTTGTAGAAGTGACAGTTGTAAAGACATTCCATTCCACATTTCAACTACTCCGTTTTTTCCCAGGATATTCCTGACAATATCCCTTTATTTGCCTTCTCTTTTGTAGTGTACTTATACAGCAATTATGGTTTTAGACATTTTTATGAAGTATTACCTAATTTAATTACATAATAGTTTCTCAGGTGTCAAGGCATTCTGCATATGTGAATGGCTGGCTCTGGGCATATTCTGAGGCAATGGTTTTGTTTCAATGTAAATGTGGTAAATTTTGGCTGTTCTCACAGTTTGAGTAATGGTAGTCATGTTTTTTTGTGGAAACCCAGTAGGACATTGTCTCAACCCGGCCAAGTCCCCCCAGGTGCTCTTTTGGCTGGGATTTCCAAGCATGGCATCTGCAATTTGTCATCTCTCAAGCCATTCTTACACAATTCTGTGTAAGTAAGTGTGCTAAAATGACCCTTGATTTGACGTGGAACATTGATTTGACTCTTGTTAGTTTGTATTTGGAGATTTATGTTTAAAGGTAAGATGATAGGGAAATTCTGAAAGAGAGAATTTGCAGTGCTTTGTGTCACAAACTGGCTAGGCAAGTTGCTTTTATAGACCTGCTTCTTTATAGTCTACAGTACTTACAGAGGCTTTGAAAGGCACCAGTAAGAAATGACAAATTGTATTGTAGGCTTGAACTCATCTTCAAGTGCATACATGGTAATCCACTAATAGGAACAGCGACTTGCTCCACAGTACTCAGAAAAAGCATTTCACTGACTTGACTTTCACTTTTGTCAAACAACGGATAATTTCCTTTGAAGAGGCAAAGCAAAAATGGTATTGAACACCTGGAGTTACTTTTTCTGTAGTAAGTTGAATTTTCCTATCCAGAAGCAGCAGTGTGAATCTCTCTAGTTTGCTGTGTGCATTGTCTAAGAGCAGCAAGCTCAGATGTCAGATGTCAGCAAACCTTGCACAGAGCTTCAATGTTAATCACGACCTTTAGGGAGAAGGATTAGAAAAAACCAAAAAGCCTAATTTCTTCTTCACTTTTTCATCTCATCTCAAAGCTGAGACACATTTGTCTTGATCAGAAGAGATTTACACAGCTTTGTCTATGATTTTAAACCTTAAGGGTTGCCTTGGCTGCAGCGACCATGAAATGAACTGTTTAGGATCCTCAGGGCATCAAGGAGGGTGCATAGCAAACTCACTGCTCTGGACTTCAGGAGAGCAGACTTCAACCTTTTCAGGGATCTCCTTGGCAGGGTGCCATGGGAAATAACCCTGGAAGGAAGGGGGGCCCAGGAAAGCTGGTCAGTGTTCAAGGATCACCTCCTGCAGGCCCAGGAGCAATGCATCCCAGAAAAGAGGAAGGCAGGTAAGAACGCCAGGAGGCCTGCATTGATGAATAGAGAGCTCCTGGATACACTTAAATGCAAGAAGAAAGCTTATAGAGAGTGGAAGCAAGGACAGGGGACATGGGATGAATACAAAGATACTGTTTGTGCAGCCAGAGATCAGGTCAGGAAAGATAAAGTACAGCTAGAGCTGAATCTGGCTAGGGACTTTAAGGGGAACAAGAAGAATTTCTTCAGGCATATTAGTGAGATAAGGAGGACTAGGGAGAATGTGGGACCCTTCCAGAAGGCAAATGGAGAGCTGCTGACAAAAAATATAGATAAGGCTGAGGTGCTCAATGACTTCTTTGCCTCAGCCTACAATGGCAAGCGCTCCAACCACAATGTCCAAGTCCCAGAGAGCAAAAGTAAGGACTGGGAGCAGGCAGATTTGCCCACTATAATTGAAGACCATGTCTATAAGCACCTAAGGAATCTGAACATGGCACAAGTCCATGGGGCCTGACAAGATCCACTCACAGGTCCTGAGGGAACTGGCAGATGAAGTTGCCAAACCACTGTCCATCATATTTGAAAGGTGATGGCAGACTGGTGAAGTTCCTGCTGACTGGAGAAGGGCAAACATAACACCCATCTCCAAAAAGGGAAAAAAGGATGCCCCTGGAAACTACAGACCACTCAGCCTCACCTCTGTGCCTGGCAAGATCATGGAGCAGATCCTGCTGAAAGTCCTGCTAAGGCA
>VWZE01009160.1:37651-48492 GCA_013396675.1 Eubucco bourcierii | reverse complement strand
AGGTGGGCCCAGGCCAACCTCATGAAATTCAGCAAGGCCAAATGCAAGATCATGCACCTGGGTAGGCACAATCCCAAGCACAAATCCAGGCTGGGTGGTGAGAGAGAGGCTGGTGGTGAGGCTGCTGGAGAGCAGCCCTGATGAAAAGGACCTTGGAGTCTGGGTTGATGAAAAGCTCAACATGAGCCTGCAGTGTGCACATGCAGCCCAGACAGCAACTAAGTCCTGGGCTGCATCAAGAGAAGTGTGGCCAGCAAAGTAAGGGAGGGGATTGTCTCCCTTTAATCTGTTCTCGTTGAGACCTCACCTGGAGTACTGTGTGCAGTTTTGGAGCCCCCAGAACAGAAAGGACATTGAACTGTTGGAGTGAGTCCAGAGGAGGGCCACAAAGATCATCTGCAGTAAGGACAGGCTGAGAGAGTTGGGGCTCTTCAGCCTGGAGAAGAGAATGCTTCCTGAGACCTTATAGTAGCCTTCCAGTATCTGAAGGGGGCCTACAGGAAGGCTGGGGAGGGACTATTTACAATGTCTTGCAATGACAGGATGAGGGGCAATAGGTTTTATCTGGAAGAGGGAAGATTTAAACTGGATGTTAGGAAGAAATTCTTTACAGTGAGGATGGTGAGGCACTGGAACAGGTTGCCCAGGGAGGTTGTGGCTGCTCCCTGCATGGAGGTGTTCAAGGCCAGGTTGGACAAGGCCTTGAGTGACCTGTACTAGTAAGAAGTGTCCCTGCCTATGGCAGGGGGTTGGAACTAGATGATCTTTGAGGTCCCTTTCAACCTTACCATTCTGTGATTCTATGATTTTTCTCTAGATTGAGCAATGCACATCTTCTGCCATTTGAGTTTTAGGAAAAGATGAATTTTAAAATCTATTCTCTGCTAAGCTGTGGAAGCGAGATAGAGGGTACACTGATACATGGACTGTTTCTTTCTTTTTCTGAAAGAGCAACAGCTGATTTTTATTTCTGTATTTAGAGCCACAGCCTGCCGAGACTGTTTCAAACCAGCGAAGAACAAACAGGTAGGATCTCATCATTGTTGTATTTCTTTTCTGACATTCAGAATCTTATAGCAATAGCTGCAATAAAGAATTTAACCCAGGTATTCAATCACTGTTTAATGCCTGGTTTTCCTTCATCAGTAGTCTCTCTAGTTTTTGGTTGTCTGAAAGTAAGAGTGTCTTCTTTATTCACTCTACATTTATGTGTTTAGGAAAAGGAAGAGCTAGATGTTCATTCATTTTCTAGGCTTTGTAAAGGCCGTAATTTTAAGACTGTCTTCTCGAAATACCTTCCTTAAGATGTAGGAATTTGATCATCATTGATTAAAAATAGCACAAAAGACGATCCTCAAGCTCTCTGTGGGTAAAACATTTCAGATAAAGTTGTATTGTGAAGATGAGATTCCACAGCCAAAAGATAAATGATCACACTGCAGTTTTCCTGTCCTCTGATCTGAATGAAAGACACAATACATGCAGGATTGTTTTATCCTGATGGCTTCCAGAGGAGGGGAGGAAAGACCTTGTCACTTGTTGCAGACCCTGAGCCCGCACACAGTCATTGATGGAAAAGAGGACATGTAAGAAAGAATGAAAAAACGGTGGGACAGAAACCAATACAACAGTTGGTGTGATCAGAGGGAGAACAAGTAACTTCTGTCAGAAACCTGTGCAAGATATTGTATTCTTTGTGGTGAGCAGCATTTGTTAGAGGGAGTCTGACCCCAGAATGGTGCCTACTCAGCTCCACCTGGCCAATAAATACAGGCCAGGGTTTTGGTTTTTTTATAGTTGGATTGTATATAAGTTGTTGTATAAATGTTGTATGAAACAACAAATAAGTTGGTTGTGGGTTTGTTTTTTGTTTTTTTTCAGGAGGATTGTATTGTTATAACTCACTATTTGTTGCATTGCTTTCCTTTAGAGGGGTGAAAAAAAATCTCACATAAGGATCTAAACTAACGGGGCCTGAATGTTAAAACCATAGAGCAACAAGATGCAGAGGAATCTAAAAGAAAAAAATACCAACTCTAGATGTTCATCCTTACAAAGAAGCTGTGCCTGAAGCTTCAAGGGCTGTGTTAATCAGAGAAGTAGTACAAAATCTAGTTTCCAACTAAAAGTTTCTGGGCCATCTGTTTTAGATAGTTTTTTAAACTTACTGTTAGTTTAAAGATTTTCCAGCTAATCTGTTCCATAAGGAAGGGAAATGCTAATGTAACTAATTAATGTTTAGAAGGAGAAAGAGCAGCTTCCCTGGAGGCATACAGGAACTTGCAAAGATTTGATTTGTCCCACAAAGTGACTCAGAACTTTTCAGGTGTTTTACCAATTTGCAAATCCAGTCTTCAGAAAGGACAACATTAAGTTGGAAATTCAGCAGATAGCTATAGAGACAGGGAGTTGAAGTGCATGCTTTACGAGGAGAGGCTGAGGAGCCTGGACTACTTCAGCTTGGAGAAGAGAAGGTTTTCAAGAGGACCTAGCTGAATCTTCGCTTAGTAACAACAGAGACATTATTAAGAACAGGGAGCTAGACTGTTCATCACAGTGCATGGTGCAAGGAGGAGAGATAATCTGAAATTAGAGTTTTGGAGTAGATACAATCAAAAACTTTTTACCATAAGGACAGTTGGAGCAGGCTATGCAGAGAGGATGTGTGGGCTTCATCCTCAGAGGATTTCAAGACCTGACTGGATAAAACCCTAGTCAGTATGATTTGGACTCATGTTATGATTAGGGGGTTAATTTAAAAACCTACTGTCCTCAGCCTTCCAAAAGTAGGATTCTGCCTAACCTGTTATAGTGCTGGTTTTTTCCTGTTGTAAGAAGCTAAATTCTGTGTTCTCTGCCTTGTGTTTGCTTGAGTTATCAACAGCAGCACCTGGGTATGCTTGGAGGGTCGTGGTCTAAATAACTGTTGTCAGCGCTATTAGTTGCATTGCTTCCATGTTGTGAGTAAAATTACTTGAATAGATTTTGGCAAAATTACCTATTCCTCTTGATTGCCCTATTAAAGTTAGGGTTAAGATCACAGTGAGTTCTTGCTGATAGCTGCTTGTAGGTATTAGAAAACACAAGTGAAAAAAATCTGTTCTGTGAGAAGCACAGAATATGTGTATATTTTAGGGTTAGGTTTTTTCCTTCCTTAGGCATAGTCTTTCTCAGCTTCACATAGTTCTTGACTTGTTTTTTTGTTTCACTGTGCAGTCTGTTTTCACCAGAATGGCAGTTTTAAAAGCCCTAGAGAAGATAAAAGAAGAGGATTTTCTCAAGTAAGTACATACTGAAACTAGTTCTTAGTATTGTGTTTTTGTACAGAATTAGGATGAGGAGGAAAATATTAAGAAGATGAGTAGTGTCAAGATACCTATAAAATAACTTTTATTTGTTTAAATTCTGCTAGTTTACTAGTTAAATTGTGTTGTGTTTTTTGTTCTTCTGGTAATAGAATAGCATCCCAAGTCTTTTAATTAAGGAGTATTCTCAGCATGCTTAAAAAGGGGCAGAAGAGTTATGCTCACACACAATGGACTGGAGAATTGGAAAGATTAAATGGAAAGGCTGTTTACAACTACTTACGATGGTACAGAAGCTACAGTTCTATAGTGGTGAATATAGCAAAGCGTATAAAATACACAAATTCATATTCAGTCCTGCTACCTGGTTTTACAACAATCTCATTAGGCTAGAATCTTTCAAAGCCTTCTCCCAACCACGCCTCAGTTCAATAAGCCTAGCCAGGCTGCAAGCCTACCCCCTGAGATAAGGAAGCCTGTGCTGCTAGGGAGGGAGATGGGGAGGAGAAGGGAAGATACTGACTTTGCAGCGAGATTTATAGGCATGCAGGATTATGAGAAGAAATACAAAGATTACACTTTCCATTGCACCTCCTGGACCTCTCTGGCTCCTGGAGGTCTGTAACTTTGTGGCTCTTAAAAGCACATACAGGCTTAAACTGCCACAGCTTCTCTTTACAATAAAGACTTCTTCCTGTCTTTCCAAGATGGTAGGAATTGAGTTTTAAGGAAACGAGCTGTAATATGGTAAAAGTCACAGGCACTGCAAGAACATCAATAGACACTTTCTCTGTAGTTCACTTCCCAGGAAAGATTTAGTGATGGATCCTAAAGGTAGTTTTCATGCTGGGTTTGGTTTCAGGATTGCTATGGCTTTGTACTGCTTGTTGTCACACACAATGTTAATTGGATTGTTAGACTTGGATAATGTTTGGTGATAGATAGACAAAAGTGTTTGCAATGTGCTTGATGTTTGTCCGTTTCTTGGTGTTCCAACTTTTAACATGAACACGGTTTATACTCTGGCTCTGTTTTGTGTAACTGATGTACACATCATCTTTCATGCCATTATTACTATTGCAATCTTCCATTATGTCTTGGTATTGATACTAATGTTTAATTTTATTTTTTATACAGGCATTTTCCATGTCCCCCAAGTTCACCAAAGAACTTCTGTGACGTGCTGGAAATTCAGTGCAGTAACGGTGCAGTTTTCGTGGCTGGTAAAGCGATCCATTTATTTGCTCTCTCAAACATGACTTTTATAATGCTGCCAAGACACCCAGCAGATTCTTGCAATTTGTTGATTCCTGTAATTAAGTTAAAGGAGCAAAGAAACAAATCTGTTCTATCCTTGCCATTGTTTTTCTTTTGCTTTGAGAGGTGGAGTTCTCTCTTTTAGGGTTAGTACAGAATTATGTGAAGATATAAACCAACTTACTTTGTGCCCCTGTTAATTAAGGGGGCTTACCCAGAAGCAGTTTATGAAACAAAGTATTGTACCCTGTAGTCAAAGCTTGCTCTCTCCTTCAGAAAACCTTTATCCCTGCAAATCTTGCAGTTGTAATGTGTCCCTTCATAATAAGCAGGTGTTTAGAGAAAGGCACTTAAGCTCCCAGCAGTGCAGTTCACTTGTTTGGGTTTTGATCTGGATTCAGAAGTTTTCACCATCTGGACTTACCTGCTTATTATTCCATCCCAAACTGGCAGTCCTAATGGGATTAATAAAGGTTAATTTCTTGAAAGCTTATCTCTTTCCAGTTCCTCCCTCCAAACTAGGATAGCATATGCAGTAATTGGCTGAGACAGGTAATGCAACAACACCTTGGTGTCCCTGAGTTGAGATGCACACTCTTATCACCTGCCTGCAAGATTATCTATTCTTCCCCCAGTCCTGTGTGTAAGGAACCACTTATTTAAATACATGCAAATAGGGTTTTTTAACCCTACAATTTAAATCCAGCATTAAAAAGACAATACAAATCCTGAATAAAGGAAAATACAAAATTAATAGAAAAAAGGCAAAAATTAATGTTCTTATGGCATACTGTTCTATACATACCTGTTTTATAGCAATATGGTAATTATTATTAATTACTGATTATTCAGCTAGGTACACATTTTCATGAATCCAAGATACCTAGTGTCTTTTAGCCTAAACACACTGGTTTGTTTCGAGGTTGGTTTTTTGGATGTGTTTTGTCAGAATTCATCTGTCTGGAGAGAGAGAGGCGGGGGGAGAGAGAGAGACAGCGTTAGTTTTAATACTGATTTTTGTGATTTGTAATTTAAAGGTTGCTCCAGCCAAGATAACCCCCACAAACAAACAGGCAGAATGGTGTCTTTAATTTTTGAAGAATTAAATCCAGGAAAGAATGTCTAGAGCACAGTGCAGTTATTTTGCTATTATTGAATGAGATGGGACTTAGTTTGCAAGGACTGTTTCAGAGTTGATATTGCCCTCCTGACATTGTCTTTGGTGTTTAGTGATCACTTCCCCTTCCCACCCCCCAACTATTTTTTTAAAGGTTCAGGAGAAGCTGTCAAACCAAAAAACAGCATACGTTTGGGGTTTTTTTAGCCACTCTTGTTCAGATTAAAAGCTAAAATTATTAGAATGGGGAGTTGAAAGGAAAAAAAAATTATTTTCCTTTTTCAATTTTATGGAAAGAGAATTTAGCAATGTGAAGCTGTTTTCTGAGTGATTAGTCATAGTACTTTCAGTATTTGCCCCAGTGAAACAGTATTACTAAGTTTCCCCATTTATCTGTGTAGGTTTTTCTGCAGATCAAAATGCAAGGAGGAAACACTGTTAGAAGTAGGAAAATATGATACTGAAAACCCCAACAATTGAGATGACAGAGGCATGGTATAATATGCATGGCTCCTTTTGAACTCCTGTTTTATTTTCTGCAGGCAAGGTTTCAGACTGAAACATGTTTGTATAAGGGGATTACTCACTGTACTTTATGAATGAGTTCCTTGTTTTGTGCATATTTTCACTTCTTATAAAAACCTGTCAATAAGAAAGCTCTTTGTGATCATCTGTGTCAGACTCGTTGGTTATAGCAGTCCTCATGTCACAGGAGACATAACAAGTCCATGATTGAAATCAGAGGATGGCAGTCTCTTTACATGGCAACTTTTGAAGGTTTTTGAAGTTTACACTACTTTATTATTAAGACATTTTGCTCTCATGGTTTTCCTTGTAATAAGCCAATGTGTTCTACTTTGGATTTACTGAGTTCAGACAATAGCAGAACTTGGATTGAAACATGTACTAATTCATACAGGAGAGTGTGGCAGCTAGTTCCTTTGGACACCTATACATTGTATAGCGCTAGTTTGCGCATAGCGCTAGTTTGGCGTATGGGAGGCTGGTTCAAGATCATGCTCTGGTTACAAAAAAGCCCCACTTTTTCCATCCAGAATTTAGTCAGCTCAGAATAGGCAGTCGAACCTCCAGGTTTTATTCCCAGTTGTGTCAAGCTATATATAGTTTTGTTTCTGTGGTTATACCTGAGGGCTTGACTGCAGCAGTAGGCTCTCCAAGTGTAGCCTTAAGCTGGCCATCTTGGATACTGAAACTCTCATAGGTGCTGCATTGTGTGTTTCTTACTTTTGCTATAACGTTCTTGGCATAAAAGAAGTTTAAGCCTCTACATTTATTTTCACAAGGCTCCTATGAAAGTTAAATATGGTGTGCTGGAGCTTTTGTCCACTGCTTTAGAATGATTCTATGCAAGTTTTTTACAGGAAGATACAACAAATATTCAAGGAATTTACCTCAGACTCCCTGGATTATTGATGGGGAGCGGAAGCTGGACTCTTCAGTGGAAGAACTGATTTCAGAGCATCTAATGGCAGAATTCAAAGCAGATAGTAAGTATCCAGGAGCTTATTTACCGTGTATATTTCCCATCATCACTAGAATATTTTCTCTTAGTAGCTACTCAGAAAAGTCTGATGGAAAAAACATGGCTGGTAAACTTTCTTTAGCTATGGTCTGTGAGTAATTAGATGACCACTTTGGTTTTATTCAGTGTCTTTTAGCCTACTAAAGTACTCTCCTCAGTTGATCTAATGATGCAGATATTATGGTTGTGTGTGGTAGTATTTTTGCCAAGCCATACTTCTCAACAGTTGGCAATTCATAAAGGAATCTGTTACAAGAAGGTTTTGCCATTAGTGGTGCATATCTGCCTAGCCTTTGACCCTTTCATGTTTCTTACCTTGATTAATTTATTTTCTTCAGTGTTTAAAGTTCCACAAGCTAAATGTTTATCCAGGGACTATCCAGATGAAGTAATCGCTGCCTATCATTTGTCATCTACTAGATGGAGAGATAGAACACCTGAGGAAAAATTGCATTAAATATTAGTTCGGCAAAAGCACTACTTGCCCCTCCTGTCCTCCCTCCTGCCAGTGGATATGTTAGTCTGAACGCTGGGAAAATCCTCAAGCTGTGTGTTTAGGCCAGGTGCTATGTCATGCTTGATTTCAGCCTGCAGAATTACCACAGGTGGCTAGCAGAAGTATGTGTGCAAAACTGTTGTGAGGTAAAAGAATAGCGAGAACTGTTATAGTAGGTCAAGGGAGGTGATCCTTGTCTATTCCTGAGCACTGAGGAGACATCTGGAGTACTGGGTCCAGTTCTGGGCTCCCCAGTACAAGAAAGACATGGACATAACAAAGTGAGTCCAGCAAAGGGTTGTTGAGATTATTAAGGTTCTGGAGCATCCCCAACTAAGAAAATTCTGGTAGTGTGACCAGAGAAATGCAAGAGAATAAAACCTGAGGAAGTCTTTGTGCATTCTGTATGGTCCCTATGGAGGAAAAAAAAAACTGAAATCATCATTTTTTTCAGAGACTCCTTGGAACAGAGCTGCAAAGTTAGATCAAGTACAGGGTCTGGGCCCCCATTCCTCCTTCAGGCAAAGCTTAAAGGTGGAAAGGGTGTGAAGGAAACTAAATACCCAACAATACATCTTTGTGGCTTGAAAAATGAGAAGGGAAAAAAACTACACAGAGGTTACTTTTCAGTTTGGACTTGAATTTTCTTTCTCTTTTGGTCAGGTGTGATTAGCAGAAACTTCTTTAGTATCTTTAGAAACTTAGGTGTATTTAGGATTAAAAGTAGTGTTTTGGAGAAAGATAGCTCAGTTTGATTTTATTCATAAGCCTGAATTATCTGGATAAGAAAAAAGCAATTATTTAATAAGTGGAATTTGTTTAGTTTGGTATTGGTTTTTTTTCTCAGACATTTTCAGAACTGTAACAGTCTTGTTCAGGCCAAGGAGCTAAGAACGTTCGTTGAAAAACTTGTGACTCTGATGCAACAAAACAGTCTCTATCCCAGATTTGTTCAAACATGGTGCAGGCTCTTTGAAATAGATTTGAAAACAAGTTTATAAAGAAAGTATTTAACCTTCTAAAAGCTGTAGAGATTATCAAAAACATAAACTAAAATCTCACCTGCCTTGTTCAAATCTGTTATAGGCTTTAATTTTTCTTCCTCTGGAAGAGAAGATGTGGATGTAAGAACATTAGGCAATGGTAAGGCTTGGAACATCACTTGGGAAACACAGAAACAAAATGGTTAACCAAAGCTACCCTAACAGATCTTGCTGAATGCAAAGTGCAAAAGCAAGTAACTGGGCATGCTAGAAATTTTCTCCCTGAAACATTTCAGTGATAGCTATGCATTTTTTCCCAAAGACAAAGTTTCACTGAAAGAAGAGCTTTTTCTCAGTGGCCTTGGCTGCCGACATGCATATTCATTTCCTGTTTTTAAGCCATTTAGGGTAGACTTGATTCCTACATTGTTTTCTTTTGGGTCTTCCTGCTTTGCCTCACTGTCACTGGTTGAGTGTAAAAACCTTATTTTCTTTCTGAACTTTCCAAGATGCTGAAGCTGCTGTGGGCAAAGGAGGAATGGAAAGAAAAAGTGAAAATTAACAATGCTGTGTCTCAGTTGCTGTAGTGTAGTTCTTGGCATTGCTTATACTGGGGATCATCCCTGGCCCTGAGCACAAAAGTGCAGCTATTGCAACAGATGTTTAGCTGAGGGAATGGGATTTAACATCATCTTGCACCTGGGCATTGCTGTAGGTGACAGAAAATAAGCTAATTAACTGTTTTTCTTATTTTATTTTTTAATTAGCACAGACTTGTACAAGATGTCTTCTGGGAAGTTGTAATTTGCACTTATTGCTGATACTGGGGTTTAGTAGCCAAAAAAGGTCCCTTGTTTCTTTTCTTCCATCTGATGCTACGTCCCTAAACCTTCAAGTCGTCTCCCTGTTTGCATAACAGCAGATAATCTTCACACCTTCCAACCTTACTGCATAAATTCAAATGTTAATTTAGAACAACATGTTTTTATGTTTTATGGCTGTGCATGTTGCCAGGAAGGCCCTTTGCAATTGAGCTTGTGAATCCTCATAGAATACATTTCACTGCAGAGGAAATGAAGGGACTTCAGCAGGTAAATCTTTTGCACCTGATGGAGCTCATAAAGCATGTGTTTCTTCTCTAACTGAGCAGTTTTGCTAACTGATTCTTTTCTAAATATCACAGACAATTAATAACTCTTCAGACAAAATACAGGTTCGAGATTTACAGCTTGTCACCAGGTCAGTATTTATCATCACTGTCAAGAATTTCAAAGCGATGCTTTAGGAGTCTTGTAAGCCTTCTTGCTCACAGCCTTATATAATTATGCTTATGTGAGTAATTAATTTCATTTGTTTAGAGAGGCCATTGGTCGTATGAAGGAAGGTGAGGAGGAAAAGACGAAGACTTACAGTGCCTTAATATGGATAGACAAAGCAATACAAAAAGAAGATATTGCATTTCTAGATGATATTAAGGTATCTGTAGCCCTTTTTGCTGAATTATACAGTACCTCCTGTTGCCTTACAGGAGAGTTTATATACGTGTACCCATGGGTGCGTCCCTCTCTTTGTGGTTGTTTTTTCATCAGTTTCTTTTACTTTAGGGGCTTTCTTGCCCTTCCTTTACTTCACTAGTGTCATCCTAGCAGTATAGCCAAGACAACAAATCATTGTATAATACTGACCTTCCAATAGACCAAATAATAAAAGGTAGTGAATGGAAGAGGAGGAAATCTGGTGCCTACATTCCTTTCTTTACTTTAGATAGTGTTTTGATTAAGTGAAAGGAGCAGAGAAGATCTGTTGTGCAAGTTCCAAAGCCATTCTTACACAGCCACAGCAAGTGGGAGTTTGAAACATCTATGGAAAGAGGCCTCACTATAAAGAGTAGCAAAGAAAATGGCAAAGAGTGCTGAGAAAAATGGCAAAAATAAAATGGCCAAGAGTGCTTAGCATAACAAGCACGTTGCCTTAACAAGGACTTTCTCAAATGCTGGTCAGGGATGTACTGCTGATTGAGAAGAATGTTCAGTGTTTGCTGTGTTGCACCATTTCCTAGGAGCCTTGGCCACAAAATCATTCTCAAAGCAGGGACTTGAGCCACTGCAGTTCAGGGAGACCACTGGTGTGAAGCTTTTTT
>VWZE01009160.1:339-37611 GCA_013396675.1 Eubucco bourcierii | reverse complement strand
TTTTTTTTTTTTTTTTTTTTTTTTTTTGAATGCCACTCACTTCCTGAGAAGATGGCTTTCAAACTGCTGCATCTCATTTGGGGAAGGAGGTGGGGAATAAACGTCTTAAAAACTGTTAGGAGATCTAATTTAGGTTTGTTTTTTTTCTTTTCTTTCTAGGAGGTTGGCTGTAGTTTAGACAAAGCATTTTGGGGGTAGAATTTTTTGTCTCGCTCTCTCTCTTTTTTTTTTTTTTTTTTTTTTTTTTTTCCTCCTTTTTCAATTGCCTTAAGGCTCTCAGTGAGCTTCTAAATCCTGGAGTCATTCCAGCAAAGGACTACAGAGATTTCAAGGTCATTCCTCTGTATTTGTGATTCCATTAGTTTGTGTTCATATGAGGCCTTCTCGTTTAGCCTTTGAGATGACTGGGGGTTTTTTTTGGTTTTTTTGCTAAAATGGAAAAAATCAGAGTATTTCTCAGCTACTGTAACACAGTATTAAAAAGATGTCATTGCTAATGATAAATCTGACTCTTACCATGTGACTCTTATGCAGTATGTTTGTATTTCCTTCCTCATTTATTTTGTTGCCTCTTGTAACAGGAATTAAAACTTGACCAGAAGACACCTCTCCGGGTTCTTCACAGAAGGCCACTAGCTGTAAGATGTCGGCTCATTCACACCATGAAATCAGAGTACATAGATGAGCATCATTTTCGCCTGCACCTGAAGACTCAGGCAGGGACGTATCCTTCGGTGCTGTTACACAATGCGTTTGCTCAACTGCTGGCTGATGAGAGCAGTTTGGGTAATGGGAGGTTTCCTGGTTTTTATGGCTAGGGTATTTCTACATCCCTGCTCTCCAGCAGTCATATGTTGCTGCATAATGTTTGCTTCTGTGTCAGAATTTCGTGTTCAGGCCTTTGTTCAAAAATTAAAGTATGTGGCAGCTATAAAAATGTACTGGTTCACTAAAGCTGCTTTTTCTAACTTAATGTTTTTCCCCTGTCTTGATAAACTTCTCCACAGTGTTTCGTGCACTGCAATGCAGACTGTAGATTGCTGCTACTTACCACTTAACATGGCCTTGTCATAAAGTTGTCACTGACTTTGGAATAAAACAGAAAATATGGGTCAGTAGTGCAGATTGTGGCATTAGTCAGAAGCGAAGAACTGGAAATCATTTGAAGATGGCTATGGGTGTAACAGGACCGCTGCAGATTGGCTTAGGAGTAGAAAAAGACACTATTTTGGCTTTGAGTGTTCTTCAACGTATTCTTTTTTTTCCTTTTGTTTTGCTGGAGGTAAAGCAGACCTTTCCTTAGCCAGTATTTCTAGCTATATTAAAGAGTTTGTGCATGGAGACTTTGGAAGAACAAAGCCCAATATTGGCTCCCTTCTAAACAGAACTGCTGACATTCTGGAGTTGGATGTAGAAGTAAGTTGTTTGCTTTTGACAGACAGCTGCGTTTGTGAGATTGTTTCAGTGGAATGGCTGTAACTGAAGCAGTATTCCTTCCCACAGTTAATAGACTGATGTTACTGCAAAAACAATGGTTTGTACCACATGCAACAGGCTTCCTTTGCTGAATTCATGCTGGGGAGGAATAGCAAGATGTACCATGCACTGAAGACACTTGGTAGTAGCAGCCACTGGAACAGACTTTGGTGATGTTACAAGCATCGCATCATTTCTTTTCAAAGCAGTGTTGGATGAAAAGCAGGAGAGCTTTTACTTCCTCTTTCAATGCTAGTTCACACCCAGCAAGAAATTTTCTGTTGACTTGTTTTGGTTAAAAGAGTGTATGTAAAAATGCAGATTTAATATTTAATCTAGTGGTTTGGTAAAGCTTAGTTAAAATAGGAGGTTTCATTTCAAGTAGCCAGTGATCAGCATATTTGTTCATACATTATTTCTGGAAAGCTGCCCACAGGTGATGTTTGGCAGAAAAAACTTGCAGTTCTTTGTGTACCTTTTGTAGGATAATACAGAAAAAGTACTTGGTGAGGGCACTTTAGTTACCTCTGAAAACAGGAACGCCTGACTTGGGGCTCAGGGTGATGAACATCACTCTCTTAAGGATAGGTGTCCCTACAGTTGTTGGACATAACTGTAAAAAATGTCTAGGGACTTGAAAATAATTAGTCATAATTAATCATGCATTTTAGCTTAGCCTGGGAGCCTAATCCTTTGACTGTAGAGTAGGGAAGGTGTGGGTACGATTAATGTTGTTGCTGAGTCTCGGTGCTGTGACTGCAAACAGTGATACTAGAGTAGTGCAGGGTGTGCTGCTTTTGGAAGAGCAAGCAACAAGTTTATACACAAAGGGCAGCAGAGATGTGGCCTTCGGGAGGCCAAGGAAGAAAGGCCTAATCCCAGATGCAGTAACAGTAATATTGGCATCAGGCATGCTCTGTGCCTTTTGATTAACGGTCAAGAGGGCTTGCACATAACATTGAACAGCTTATTCTTTTAGTCTATCCATCCTTGCTTAGAAGACACATTTTGGGACAAGTGAGTTTTGTACTCTAATCTTGCCTGCATTGCCCAGTACTCTCTGGCATTAATAATAAAACCATAGAATGCATTAGGTTGGAAGGGACCTTTCAAAGTCATCTTGTTGAACAGCTCTGCAGTGAGTAGGGACCTGTTGAGCTTGATGAGGTTGCTCAGAGGTTATTTTTACATAATAGCTCATCTGTAGTATGGGTAGGAGATGAGATGATTCACGTTTTCAATTATCAATTCTGGACAGAATTCTGATACCAAGTCTCTTTAGGTATATAAAGTAGAAACACTTATGATTTTACTTTGTCTTCAAACCCCTTGCTCTTCTAGTCTGTTGATGTTGACTGGCCTCCAGCTTTGGATAATTAACTCTTCAAGCCGGGACAACGAGAAAGCAGAGCTCCTGTGTCAGCAGCTGGTTACTGAACATTGTACAGTACACAATTTGGGTGCAGAGTATTTCCACTGAACACTTGGATCATGTTGATCTGCCAAAGGATACCATTAACTTTGAATGAACCTCAAATGCTCTGGAACAGGTAGTATTCAGTCAGGCTCTACCCTTATTTTCATTTCTTATATTCATAAAAAGACTTTTGGTAAGATCATTGATAATGTTTTTTCTAATTTGCTTTTTAAAAAACAAGAGAATGGGTGTAATGGGCAAGTGGTGTAGTGAGCAACTATATCAGATACTTTCTGCAGGAGTTTAAAATGTTTTAATTTAAAATAACCCTCAAGACTTTTTTTTTAAAAAAAACAAACAAAAAAAAAAGTCTTCTTTACATTAGATGCTGTAGCTTTCTTATCTGGATGCAGGTAGAACTGAGTTACCTGAAACTCAATTCTAACTTTCTCTGACCACTGTTCATGCAGGAAATCCCAGAATGCTGGGAAATTTTCTGGAAAAAAGGCAGCACTTCACTCTGCTGACTGCCTTTTTGTCAGCATCAGTTGTAGAGACGGGCAAATCTGTCTCCAGGACAAAGTACTTTGCAGAGATAAAAGGAGTTTTGAGTACTTGAGACCTCAGCAGCTCTCTGGCCTTGTTACAGTTCTCTCTAGATGTATGATTTCCCCAGATGAGTCACCATATCAAAAAAAAAGATTTGGAAGTGGTGCACAGTGGATATCTAAGGAGAAACAGGAAAACCTAGAACCTCAAAGTAGAGGCAAACGTAAAAGGTAGTGAAGAATGTTGGTACCGAGGACAAATAGAGAAAAAAAGCTTTGGTTAGTAGCATAATACTTTTTTCCTAGTACCTAGCCTTGGGGGGAGGCCTGGAAAAGTTGAACATTGCCAAGGAACTTGCCTAGAATAGAGAAGATCAGAAGTTTTACCTTCCCTTTGGTGATTTTAAAAGTTTCATACAAAGCATCACTTACAGTTGTAAAGAGACACTTTTATGCCTCTTGTCATGTTACACCATTAGAATGATGCTTGTGCTTACCTGAAGTACAGAAGGGAATTAATCAGCAAGAAATTAAGGTTTGGAATTTCAGGGCTCTTCATTAATATTTCAGAAACAAAGAAGGTAATATTTGCCAAGACAAACCAGTGTGGCAACAGAGTGGTTACATTACTGGGATGTCTTAACCTTCAATTCAGTGGTGCCAGGGCCACACAAAATAGAACACCTGCATTGTAACTTTAGCTGAAGGCTCAAACAAGCATAATAAATACATTTTCCAAAGAGCTCCTAAAACCCAGTGTTGAAAAATTAAGTCTAAATATTATACACTCTGCCTGTGATGGGCTGTCAAAGCTTGTCTCTCCTCATTTGTTTCCTGTTCTTCTGTAGCGTTAAGTATGGCAGCGACTCAGAAGCTCTTTGTTTTCTAACACAAAAATAAAAAGGAACATGATTCAGGCAGCTGAAAGAGTAAAAAGAAAAAAATAGTTATGAGCAACAGATTCCAGGAGCAGTTGTCTCTGATAAGAATCTGTACCCAAAAAGGAAGTGTCATGAACAATGGAAAACTTAAGAAACTGAGTTTAGAAAATAAAATAGCATTTCAGTTTCTGATTTCTTGCAACTCACTGTGAGCTAAAATATGATTTATAGATTCCATAAGCTGCAGGGGGGGAAAAAATGCAAACAACTCTACTATGGCCATGATATACATGAGAGAAACTGTTCTAAGGGGAAAATGGGGCTAAGAAGGGAGCAGCAGAAAGGACTTCCTGCTCCTGCCACAATGCAGAGACTCACATCTCTTTCTGCACTATGTTGTACATTAACATGGTGACAATGTAAATTACATGGGAATAACGTAAAGAATCAAAGTGCAGGTAAAGACAGGTGTAAGTGTGTTAAAACACCTGCTAAAAAAGTGTGATGAGTCTAATCTCTTCTCCATTCAATGTAGAGAGGTCCACCAAAAATTCCCAGTTTGCTTAGTTTTATAAATGCTAAGTATCCGGGGGGNGGGGGGGCAGGAGTGGGGTAAGAGGAAGGGAAGTGAGTGATGCAAATATCCTGCAGCTCTTTAGTTACTATTCAGCAATTGAAAAATGTGAGATGTCATCTGTTTTTTTGAACTTTGTTTGAAGTCTGCACTTTCCAATACAAGGTAAACACTTTGACATGTCATAATCTGTAAAGAATATTGCAGCGATTATTATTTATGTTGTACTTTGGCCTTCATCTTTCTTTTTTTAAGCTAGAATACCTACATGTCAGTACTCAAAACAGATGTTTTGTCAGCAGATGATTTCATCTAGCTCATCAAGCATGTGTGAAAGACAGGTATTTCTAACACGTGAAAAATACTTTTAGAATGAGATCTAGTGTTCCTTAACACCATAAGCCTCTGCCCTGGAAGGATTCAAAAATAAAGCCATTGTACTTCTCCAAATAATAAGTGTGGGACATTATAGGTGACAAACTGTTTTTGCATCAGCTCAGCTGAACCTGGAGAAAGCTACCTCTGTAACAGTGCTCCAGGTGAGGTGAAATCTCTCTACCCCTCTGAGTAAAATCTCAATTGCTCTGCCACAAGGGATGGCTGAGCCCAGATGAGCCCTTAGCTGCACAGTGCTTCCGGTTTTGCAGTGCCCAACAATCACTGTGAGCAGAACACACTCTAAAAGGCCCCAGGACAAGCAAGCTGTAACCTACCTTCTCCCATTTCTCTGGATTTCCTGTGGTGAGGGATGTCATGAATCTGCAGAGGTGTTGGGAGCCAAGTACTTCGTATAACCAGTTTTTTAATTACCAAACCAACTCGTTTACAAAGGAAAACAGAACTTGGAAAATATTTAATTATACAGTGAAAACAAATTGTACTATAAAGAGCTTTCTATGAAGTGAGTAAAATGTTTACATTTAGTATACTTAAAATTGAGAACTTCAGAAAAAAAAAAAAAAAGAACTGAATAAACAACACATTTCAAACTTCCTTTGTGTTTCTTTGGTCTTTCTGTTACTTAAGACTGCAGAGGAGCTACGCAGAAGTGATGGAAAAACTGCTGTAAAAGGGGGAGAGCCAATTCATTGCCTTATGCACTTGGGAGTTGGGGGAACCATATTCTGTCAGACCTGGGTAACTGGTGTAATGTGTTACAGCATCAGTCTCATTGCTTTGAATGACTGCAGCTGGGAGTCACTGCTTTACTATAAACCACAGTGTTCTGAAGCTCCTCTCTGCCTTGTGTAGGCAACTACGTATCTCAAGTGGCTTTTTGATCTGGGGTTGTTTTGGGTTTGTTCTGGTTTTTTTTTTTTTTTTTACTGCTTCTTTCCATGGTGCAGTTTTACACTGCCAAACTAACAAACAGATTCTTAAGCCTTATCTGCTGTAGGAAACAGCTGTAGAACTTAAGAAATAACTCTAGATTTTGCTGTGTTGCTTACAAAAAAAAAATATATATAGCAAAGCCCTATAATGCAGAATAGAGTGTCTTACCTAGCCAGTTACATTCACACATGCTGTCCCTGAACACCTCCCAACTCAGGCTAAGCAAACACTGGGAACCAAGTGAAAGGGAGGAAATTCTGGTTCCTGATACAGAGCATAAAGTGGTGTTTTAATTAGTACCAACTGAAAGGGTCTTAAATTGTTAATAGAGTGCATCAAGATGAGGCTGCACGAAGACTCTAAGACTGCCACTGGCTTAGTCCCAAAGCTTTCTTGTGAAGGGTAGGATCTGAGCCTTTTAAGCAGTCACTTGCATAGCAGGAAACTGCCGGGATACCTGAGGAAAGAATAGGTAGATACTATGGCTCAGCATATTTGAGTTCAAAATAACATACACATCACACCTACACACATACAAAAAAGAAAAAATTCCAGAGAAATAACAGCGTGCTCCATTCCTAAAGCAACAGGGGTTTGTCATTTCAAACAGTGCACTTTGGATGAAGTGCAGAGAAGTCCTTGCTTTCTGTTTGTACTTTTGTGCAGTGATTCATTTACAACAGAGCTGGACTATTCAAAAACTCAAACCTTCCGGTCTTTTAAAATATATCTAACAATGACATAGTCATTAAACAAGTTTTAGAGTAAATTTGCTTTCAAAGCAAATGGAGTGTGGTGAAAATGTGGAAAAAAAAAAAAATCAATGTGCGATCTTATTTTAGGAGAGGAAGATTTTATATGGAAGAGGGTAAGAAACCTAAACCTTTCAAGTAAGTGGAGTAACACTTTAACACCATTAGGTGACTCTGAACTAGAGTGCCCATGTGCAGGTTTTCTTCCTAACTTCTGTCCTATGAAATTCAAATCTCATTTCCATAGTAAAAATAGTTATTTTTTCCAACAATTTTAACACTGTGAAGTTGGAAATTTTAACTCTTCTGAAGATATCAGGTTTTGTCCCCAAAGATAAGACTGAAGTGTTAACAGTTCCAACAGTGTTAAATTATGGATACAAGGTACTTTTAAGATAGAGAACCCCAAACCCTACTCCCACCTCTCTTTATGGGCACCAGTCTTTGGGTTGTAATACATAACCTTAAGTTATAGTATGAAACTTGCATAGTAACATTCTGAAAGAGAAAGCAGGGACTCCAGAAGGGTAAGTGACTCCTCTTCACACACAGCTAGCCATCAGAAAAGCCTTATGTACCCACCTCCATCCCAACACTGCTGGCTCAATGATTATTGCTTTGCAACATGGTTTCAAGTTGTAAAGACTGATAGAGCTCTTCAGTGGAGACACCAACAGTGTCACAGTACTGGATATCTGCAATGTTATTCTGATGGTTTGGGATGGGGTTGGCAAATGGTCTTGATTGGTTTAACACTTGGTCTAGAAAGCCATAAACTGCTGGATCATCTAAAGTAGAGTGTGAATTAAAAGGTGCACTGCCTGGGGCTGCTACAGATGGGCAAGCTGGAGGTGCCTGATGAAGTTGCTGCCTGTGATTGCTTGTGTTTAACACTGGGTTATACTTTTCTAAGTACATACTGGTGCAGTTCATATCATCAGTCTCCATGTTCACGATGCTGGCTGTGGAAGTGCTGGTGAGACGAGCCTGTTGTGTGATGCTGTTACTAGAAATGCTCTGCAAGTCTGGAGTTGACAGCCCCACTCCCATCCCACTTATGCCACCTAAATTCCAGTCAAAACCCGAATCCTTCTCATCAGGCCAGTTCAGAGGATTCTCGTGGTAAGCAGGGAGAGAGCTTTGAGGCAGCAGGCTGTGCTGTGGGTGTGTGTTGAGCAGGCTACCGGCTGAAGAAGAGTTGCTGTAGAGCTGATGGCATGAGGAGAGTGTGTCCTGTTTCCCTGGCCCCACCGACGCAGGCAGATGTGCGAGCTGGCTGCCCACAGGGTACATCTGACTAGGGTTGTCCAGGGTTCCTAGCCCTGGCATCATCAGTGTGGATGGACACAGGTTTGGCTCTATGGAAAGAGATGACTGTATTTTAATGTCATTTTTTCATCATTGCAAAGATTAAAAATGGTAAAAAGCAAACCAAAACCCATGCTATTCGAGTAAGATTAGATGTGCATTTGCACTTCCATACTTGCTGAACTGCTCTCCAGAGTGGACCACAGACTTCCAGACAGAAGCAAGCCAGCTTATCCACCTCACCCCACTATGGTGAACGCTGAACGTACTTTTAAATGAAGAACTGAAGGGTTTAGTTCATATAGTCAAAAGTACCACTACCTTAAAAGGAAGAAACCCTCAAGAGAATATTGCAAATTTAAGCAAAAAGGAGAGAAGACTAGCGACTGAGTGTACGTCTGAAGTGCTGGGCAACTGAACGCAGAAAAATTGGTATCTAAATGAAGGCCACATCCTGGCAATGTTTAAAGATGAAGAAAGTGTGACCCCCTTTTGTGCTAAGGGGAAGCTGCAGCATGACTGAGGTTTTGGGAAGAATCTGGAGGAGGGTAGGTAAGAAGCTGATACTACTGCTGGCTTGCTAACTTCAGTTTCCCCCTTAAAAAGCTCCAGCCGTTCCCTAAAGCAACTGGGCACTGTTTCAAGCCACTGCTAGATTGCAAGCAAAAACCTACCTTTCTTAATCGGCTTCCGTTCAGAAGTGACAGTGGGGAATGAAGTTACTTTGGGCCTCTCTGTCACATTTGATCCTGTAATGGAAAAAAGGATGAGTCTACGCTGAGTATGTGCTTTTACATAAAATAACTGAACCTATGTCTTATGTTCACTACAACAAGAAAAAATTATAAATATTTTCCTTACCACAGTCCTGGATAAGCTTTTGCCAAGCCAATGTTGATCTTTGCCTTTTTGCTTTGTTGCCATATGGATCTGCAGGAAAACACAGAGTGGAAAAGTGTTAATTTCTCTTGGATATAATTAGTAAAGGAGCTTCCTAAAACTTACACCACTGGCAGTATACAGTATTTAAAGAAAAAAATATTTCAGCACTAACAAAGTAAGACATTTATCAACCATGATTTGCAGTATCTCCATCGAAAGAAGGAACAAACTGACTATTGTCACTTCTAAAACCAAAACTCCACTTTGTAGAAGCAGTTGTAGGATTTTTAATAATTAAACTATTGTTTATTAACAACATAGGTTCTGCACTGATAGCAGCTTTTCATAAACTCAGCTAATTGGAACCATACCTTTTTCATCTGGTAGGTATCTGAAATCCATAGGCTCACTGACTTCCTGGTCTGAAGGTCTTCGCAGCTGCATCTTCACCGTGACCGGCTCGGTGATATCTTTGAGAAACGGTGGTGTCTTGAACACAATTGCAACTTGACGGTGAACATCAGCTTGTGAGAAAGAACCTTTGGCCTCCCAGTTGTCCAAGACAAATCTGACTTCTATGTCATCTAGGCCATTAGAAACAAAAGATGCTTGTTAAGCTGAAGGACTAAAAAACTTGCAGAATGAAAGGGAGAAAGGGAACAAAGAAAGGAGCCTGACTAAGAATTCAGCTGAAGAGTCATATAGCTTGACTTCAAAGGCACTGAGTGACTTTCAGAGATGCTGAGGGCTCTTGAAGCTGAAAGCTATGCTACCCAGCTATAAAACCGAGCTACTTGCACAGGAGTGTGGTGAAGGGCTTCAGTTCCTTGCTAGAAAGTGGCGGTGTCAACCTTTTCAGGCACCAGGGAAATAAAAAACAGATCAAGATTACCTTTCTGAACTTTGTCACACAGTAGAAATATTTCATCTCCTCCCTTTACACTTCCACAGTTCTTGTTCACACGACAAATTCTCAATTCTGCAGTGTTGGGAGCTCCTGGAAACAAACAGGCACATCTGATGATAGCGAATTACTGTAACATCAGCTCTTGAAGGGAAGGCAGCAATTGAGGAGCATGACACACTGAAGTCCATACAAAACAAGTTCCCCCATAAAGAAAATCAGAAGCAGCACCTCATGTTCCATGATCCTACACACCTGTCATCCATTCACCCCCAAACAAGATACCAGCACAGCTGTCCCACTCACAGCCTTTCCCTAGAACTCAAAATACTTCCCCAAGTGACATGATTGTTGTGCTGGTTTGAGTCTAATTGGAATATTTTAATAGAGAAATTTACACTATAGGCTGTGAAAGGAAAACATGGTGATGTCTATTTCACTCACAGGCTTGCTGAGATGTTTGGGAAAAAAAAAAAAAAAAACAACACCAAAACATAGATAAGTCAGTCTCAGTCTGTCTCTCTCTGGGGGCACAGCATCTCGGGTGGTCTAGCTTCTGGCTCCTCTTTGTCGATTAATCTTCACTAACCACTTTTCTTCTCCCTGGCTGATCCTTCAAGCTCACCTTGCACATGGGGCAAACCTTGGGGTAAGATATAGGGGTGGGGAGAAGGTGGAAGGGTGGTTGGGAACCCCTCCTGGGGTCTCTGATTTCTGGGAGGGGTGTTGTGTTTCCGTATTACCTTTAACTTGTATATTTCTGTAAATATTCCTGTATATAGTGTATATATCTGCTTGTACATTGTGCTGAGCTGTAAACAGAGCTTCAGTCCTTAACTTCCAGCCAGCTGAGTTTAGTCTGGGTCATTTTACAAAGTGGCAGGGGGGGAGGGGGAGGCGGGGAGCTCCCAAAGCATCACAAAGCTTGGCACTGCTGCTCCTCAACCTGCAATTCAAAGCAGTTCGAGGGACTGACTACCAGTTACAGTTAATGCTCTTCAAAAGCCATCCAAACAAGTCAAGAATATTTCCCTCTCTCTGTATCAGACAACTTATCCATCAGACCTCTACTTTGTTACCCTATCTAGGCACTTGAGAACAGGTTTAGAAGCCTGACTGTCATTCCTACTCAGGCTCGCAAATTTTGCCTGAAAATGCTCAAAATTCAACTCCCAGAATCTGTCTGTACCTTCACAGTGCTCATGGTAGTTGCAGATGGAGAAGTGCCCTGTGCAGAGTCTATGGTAGCATTCTCTGTCACAACAAATTAACCACCTCTGCAGTTTTCATGTTGCACCCAAACAATCTGATGGGTACAGGCCACTCATGCACGATGTAGACCAGCACTGCCTGATAGTGTCTGGCCCTACTTTGCCCAGCAGCTTTCCTGCAGAGTAAACATGGACAGTCCCCTTGAAGCTTTGTGGGCAATGTTACTATGTATTAAAAGGGCATTAGTGTCACAGTATCATGATTCAGAAGTAACAAAATGGAAGAACTCTATAGAATTTCAAGTTCACCCCTTGTGCATATGCGTTGTTGATAATTGTAAGCATGTGAACACATACTGATTTTAGGACTCCATATTCATTTAGCTTACAAAGTAACTGAAGCTCATTTTCCTGCTACTGTCTGGCCGTATTCATCGCTCACTGCACCCTTTTCCACTCCTCCAGTCAACAGAATAAAAGTATTCTGTGCCATGATATTTTCATTGCATGAAGCACCAAGACATCAACTCCACCTATATTAAAAACACCTACAAGTATCTGGCTGGTGCTGCTTTGTGATCCAGAAATCAATCCTACTGCCACATCACCACTAGGCTCCATCTGAGTCAATTCCTGCCAAGTCTTTCACTGTACTGTACAGGTACACTGGAGTACAACACCAACTCCACTGAGGGTGGCAACCTCAAGCCAGACCCCAGTTACATAGTTAATATCTGCAGCTATTACTATTATTACTAGAAGTGGATGCTGCAGCCTCATTTACTACATGACACATGCTACTTCATTTGCTGAATGAATCAGAAACTTTGAAGGGAGGAGAAACAAAACAAACCGAGGAACAGTGCAGGATCATATGACTTAACACTGTCATTGTGCGTTTTTCACGGGAAGGGTAAATTAAGAATTGCAAGGAGAAGCCTAATTTTACCTTTGTTTCACTTCTCTACGCTTGAATGGCACTCAGTATCCTTTCAACAGGTTTTTGGGAAGGTTTCAGAGGATAGAGTTTGTTGCTTTGTTTAAAATTTAATAAAGGGCAAATAAAGTGAAGAAGTGAAAATGCCAGCAGACCTTCTCTCTGCTGCCAGCCCTGATGCTGGGCAGGGATACTGAGCTCAGCACCAGACTCAGAGAAAAACATCTGCTGGCCTCTGTCACACCATGTTGCTTCTCATCTCTCTTCCCCTGTGCACACCCTTGCCTCGACGAGTTATGTCAACTCCTGCCCAGTTCCTCTTCCTTGCTCCTCAAAAGCCATCCCTGGTAGCAAATCCCTAGAAAAATGAGTTTCTCGCCAAAAATCTTGTCAGCTTCAGCATGGGCAGGACAACTTGTTCTCCTTAACCTCATTCTCAGAAATGGTGAGCTGCTTTAGCTGACTTTTCCCAAGAGTTTTCAGCACGGTTAAGAGAGGCAAGTTGGGAAATTTTGATTCAAAACCAATTATGAGCAACTGAAAACAGAAGTTGCCTGTAATACTAAATTAGATATGCTTGCAGCCTCTGATAATGTGATTGCCTCTGTACAACGTTTGTGTTATTCCTCTGTATCTTTACTAGCAGGTGGAGACAATTTAAAATGTGCAAACTGATTTTCAGAAAAGCTCCGAAATCCTTTTTTTGCTGCTGATCTGAAGAGATGTGCAAAAAGCTCAAAAATCTAAAAACACAGGATTTCCAAGCCCACTGTACCATATGATTGTCACCTAATGTTATAACCTGACCTTCCCCAGTTCTGTATGGCAGAGGAGACTTAAAAAGGCTCACGTTTTAAAAAGAAAATCAGATCTGAAACTGCTGCTCCAGTCTATAACAGCATTATTTTTATGAGTTGTGGTTGCAGTTGTGCACAGTTTTATTTATATTGTTGTTATGTTACATGGAGGATTTTAGATTATCTATAGTGTATCAGAAGCTACCCACATACACCCACACTAGAAAAAACAAGCTTCCCCCACCACACAGCTATCTGTCATTTCAGCAGCTTAGCACAGACTGACGTCAATGTACACAAGTAATCATGAATTGGCACATTTCTAAATGGCATCTGAGACATAGCTGCAAATCTTGTACATCAATTTTATCTCATTCCTAATTACTCTAGCACCACAAAGGTTCTCAATAACACAATGCACACAGTCTTAGCTCCTAGATAATTCTAGAATTATCTAGGTCTAAAAATACCAAAACCACCTTCAGCTCATACATAACCTCTTCATATCGCCCGCATTAACACAATTGGGACATTGACTTTGTAGATGTAGGCCTCATTTTACTCTCTAGTTTCTGCTACAGTAACAGCCTTGANCAAAAAAAAAAAAAAAAAAAAAAAAAACCAAACAACCCAAAAACCACACAACACTGCCTAAAAGTTTCCAATTATTAAAACTTCTTCTCCAGGAGACAAGTCCAGCACACATCAAGGGCTGAAATCCTCAACTGCAGTGACCTACCAAAGCCATATGGAATGCGGAAAATAGTGCCAAGAAGGGGTGTTTCACCTACTTCTGCACCCTCCAAGAGCATGATCAAACATTCCCTTGTTACTTAACTATACACTGAAAACAGCACTCAACAGGGATACAAAAGGGATATGTAACAACATTTCCCACTGGGATAAATCTCTCAAGTCATGTTGCAGAACCCTCACAACACAAAGGCAAGACTCCTCATGGGTATAAACAGGACTTAGAGGACATCCTTAGATCAGTCTTAGGGCAGGTATCCATCTCATTACTGTTTATTTTAATTGATAGGCAGAGCAGAAGCATACTTTTTCTTAGAATCATGACTTCAATGCACAAACAAGAGCTGAGAAAGCACCTGTGTGCAAGACTGTGGCTTTGATGGACAACTCTTACCCTGATTGGCTAACACTTCACCTTGGAATCCTCTTTTGAGTATGTGCTCACTGATCTGCCGTGTGTTAGACATGCTTCTATCAGCGCCAAGTCACACAAGTGACCCAGAAGCCTGACAGACCTCAGAAACTGGCCAGGCATTTTTCATCCCAAGCAAAACAGAAAAACAAGAAGGAACAAACAAGTCAGCACTTACTGTTGTCATAGATGGGGTTGGAAATCAAAGGAGGAAGAGCTAACGTGTAGTTGCCTTGTTCATCGGGGAGAAATGCTTGGAAGCAGAGGCGGACAACATTGAGATCATACTCGTCGATGTTGTGCAGCTGTTCTTCAGGCACTGAACAGCAGAAGGAAAAGACAAGACTAAGATTTAGTCATTAAACACAGCAGAAGTTCTGTAACAGACTGGAGATGAATCTCCACAGACAAAATGTGCCCATAGCTCCTGCTAGCTTTACCAGGGCTGCATAAATTCCTTGTACTCAACAAATGATACTGAAGGTTTTAATGCTTTGTTTTCATCAAGTAAGACCAAACTGTCCATGTTCTCCAGCTGTTTCTTGCACCTGAATTCCTCACCTTGTCTGTCATACCAGTTTCACATAAATACACTTTACAAATAATTCCTTGGATGTGTTTCTCTTGTTCGTACATGATTAATTTTTTTAAATGATTACTTCATTATGAAGAAGTCCTAAAACTTAGCTGAAGATTTTTTGCAACAGTGAGAGACTTCAGCTACATAGTATCATTACTTTCCGCTAGAAACTGAGACAACACTCAGAAGGCAGTTCCTGGGACAAGAATGAAGCCGAAACAAGGCAACCATCTCCCCACTCTCATCGACACCTGCGTTGCTCCTTTATCTTTGAGAACCGTGATTAGTGATGTCATTATAGTATGAATTTGTAATATAAGCAAAGCCTTACTAGAAAGAATCTGTTTCCTTATATTCCTCCCAGTGTAAAACACAGTAATGCATAACCCAAGGTCAGCATTTTGGTTTTGTTCACTCTTTCACTTCAATTTCAAGACATAGTACTTGGGATATCGTTACAGGATATTTCACATACTCCTGGCTTAATGGACAATGCTGGGAAAAAAATCATCCCTCTCTAAATTCCATGCTTTTCTTCAAGCTCTGACATTAAACTGTTATGTTGACAGTCAATGCTAGCAAAATGAGAAACTGATTTAGTTTCATTTATGAAGTACTTTTAATTAAAACCATTTAGAGTGGTTCTCTTTTCCAGAACAGTTCCAAGCAGCATTTCTGTATAGTCAGATACTACTCAAAATTACTCAAAGTGAACATGTGCCAAGTCGACAGATCATAACCTCTCAAGTTCATTCCTTCCCCTGCCCTTTCAAAGGCCTCTTGCAAGAATGAGAGATTAAATATACCCATGATAAGAAGTCTGGGGATCACACTGTACTGATTAGATTGCGGTGCTCTGACCTTTAACATTTATCACTAGGTCTGTCTCCACCCTGCCACGAGTGGGATTCCACAATGCCCACTTGAATGATTTCCTCCTTTCACCTTTTGATAGTGTGAAATAAGTTCAAAATACTTTCCACGGGCAGTTTTAGTCTTTCTTGTGCTATGAATATCTCAGTTTCTCCTGGGCTCCACTGTGAAAAGCAATCAAGTCACCTTTCCCTTTTACAAGCCCATGATCTGCAGTATTGCAAGATAAATACACCAGCAAGTACAAAACTGAGCTGTAACTACACCTCTAGTGTAGTTCAGAAATGGTGGGGCTCAGTGGAACTCTGCCAGCATGCATGCTGGTGGTTGACTCTTACCAGCTATGCAGAGCAAAGTTTTACAATTTAATGAGCTCATTTAGTACCAACACGGGCTGGAGGATGATGGGATGGAGAGCAGCCCTACAGAGAAAGGCCTGAGGACAGCAGCACAAAAACCTGGACACGTGTCACTGTGCACTTGCAGCCCAGGCCAACCACATCCTGGGCTGCATCAAAAAAAGTGCGGCCATCGGGTCGACAGAGGTGTTTCTGCCACTTGACTCTTCTCTGGTGACACCTCACCTGGAGTACTGTGTCCAGCTCTGGGGCCCTCAGCATAAGAAGGAATTAACTGGTTGGAGTGGGTCTAAAGGAGGTCTCAAAAATTATGAGGGGACTGGAACACCTCTGCTATGAGGACAGGCTGAAAGAGTTGGGGTTGTTCAGCCTGGAAAAGGGAAGGCTCTAGGAAGACTTTGTTAGAGCTTTTCAATACTTAAGACAGGCCTAGAAGAAAGAGGGGGGAACATATTTTAGCAAAGCTTGTTGCAACAGGACAAGTGGTGCCGTTTTAAAAGAAGAGATTTAGACTAAAGGGAGGACAGAAATTCTTTACACTAAAGATGGTGAAACACTGGCATATGTTGCCCAGAGAGGTGGTAGAAGTCCCATCCTCTGAAACATCCCAGGTCAGGCTGGGCAACCTGATCGAGTTGAAGATGTCTCTGCTCACTGAAAGAGAAGGGTTGGACTAAATATCCTTTAAATGTCCCTTCAAACCTAAAGCATTCTATCCATCATAAAATAAGATCTTTGAGAACATGTTTAGAATGGAGAATTGTCCGAGCCTAATTCAGCTTTGGCAGACGTCATAGCCCAACTGCCTCTTGATAAGACCAACTTAGAGAATAAATGAAGTGCCTTCTGTAGACTGTACCTTACAAAAGGGAGATTCTGGAGAGCAGTACTTAGCTCCCAGTAGCTCAGGTGATTTTAATCCCAGCCATATCATGGCCAGCCAGCCAGCCCAAGTGGTAGCCAAATTTCAAGTCTCTTAAAAATTAAATTGAGCCCTTTTGTCTAAGTCAAGTCCCTGGAGATAGAAGCCAAGCATGAAATCTGGATCTGGGTTTGGATTCTGAATCAAAAGTAAGGACTTCAGGGTTGTGCAATCAAGTCCCTCTTTCACGTTAAAGCAGCACCAGTCCTGTGCCATGTTTTCCACACATGCGGCAACCTTTTCCTCAGAAACAAGTAATAGCAGACTTAAGCTTAAGAGAACTCCGTATGTGCAAAAATACATTAGATATGAAAAAAAATCAGTAATGTTTTTTGTTCAAATGACATCATTTCCTGTACTATGAGTGACCGTGAATTCCTAATAAACCAGTTTAGCCACTTGATATGAGAAAGGCTTGGTGTGCTAATAATTGCAAGGCACAGAACTCCTGTATGCAGCTCATTGTACTGCAGAAAAACTGCTGCTCCCAATCTGCATTTTCTTACAGATGATTTAAACTACAGTATTTTTAAAAACTGTATTGAAAGAGGAACTGCTCAGTCGAAACTGATTCCTCTTGGGCTATTTTTAACCAAACAAGAACAACATAACAGGGCCCAAATGGAGAACAAGACAGCTGCAACACTTCATCTTGTGATGAAATGCTTAAAATAAAAGAGAGAGGCTAGATTCCATGTTTGTATAAAGCAGCACACAGCTTCCATCTGTTTCAAAACATATTTCATTCCATCAAATCATCCAAACAAATTAAAATGTTGTTATTTTTAACAAACGTCTAACTCTGCTCCCTCTGAAGTAAATTTTAGGGTAGCCACTAACTCAGACCTGAATTGCACCTTGAGAATATTAAACACAAACAGAAACGAGGTAGACAAACACACTGACTAATGCCTGGAGCACAGCCTTACGGAGGATGGTCGTGTCAGTCAGTGTTATTTCACTGACTTCTGCACAAAAGGACCAAGTAGACAGGGTTAAACCTGACAAACCTGATGTTATTGAAGTCAAGAAATGCTATGGAAGATCTGGGGAACAGAAAGAACCAGAGAAGAAAAAGTAGCCACTTGATCAATCTGTGCATGCTCCACACAAACAGTTCTACTGAAACCAGTGGCATTACACACGTGAAGTAAAAACGTCACAACGTGGTGTCTTAGAAGCAAAGAGGGTAAAAAAGGCTCAAACATGACACATGAGTAAAAGAAAGAAGTACTCTGGTTTTGGCAAAAGTTCAACTTCCTTCTCTGACTGCTGCTCACTATGTGGCACCACACCTTGCTGTCTTCATATGAATCCAACTGAAAGAGCAAGACTCCACGCAACAATCTAGATACATTCCTGTGATGGCCCAGTCTAATACAAAATTAGCCTTAACTTGGCAGAAAGTAGTTTTCTATAGTTATCTATGCGAACAGGAACACGCGCTTGTATGTACAGCTCTTTTTCCAGGGAAAGGCAAGCTTTCAAAAACAGCACTTAATAACTCAAAGAAATTAAAACAATAATTAAAAAAAATAATTAAAATTGTAAGGTAAATATAGAGTAGGATGCCAAAAAAATCCAACCAACCAACGAAAAATGCCACTAACACATCAGCAAAAGAAAACTAACCCCACTCACTAAGATTATGGCAACAAGATTTCAAAACCAGTATCTGGAGCTGCAGTCAAAGGCAGGGAGTATAAACTGTTCAACCTGAAAGGGGCTACAACTAACAAATAATTTATTTGTAAATCTGTTGACAACTGTTCTGACAAAAATGCTGACTACTCAATTAAAAAATTGGACTTACTTTGAATTAAGTCTCTAACCCATTCTCCACTAAGCCTCTAAACCATTACCCACTAACACAGGAAGAGACTGATACAGTCCTGGTGTGGGCAGAAAAATATCCTATGTAATCTAAACCATGAACTCCTTCCAACCTGAGCTGGCTAAACACAGGCACCAGGTTAGGGTAATCCCTGTGTCAAAGCTTTTACTGAAATTCAAAGATGCCCCACTGGGTTTCTATAGAATGTGAAAACTTCCTGGATTTACTTCTGTAACACAAAAGTGGACTTTCTGGGTACAACCCACCAACATGTAATTTCAAGTTCAGGCACAAAAAAATAAGATGCTAATAATATCAGGCCTCTTGTTCACTCCCCTTTATTAATCTCTAGTGGCTTTTACTATTTTTACAGTTTTCAACATTGGGAAAGGCCAATAAAATACCATTCATCTGATTAAATTACTGGGAGATTAAAGGCTCTGATTTTTACTCATAAGGTGATGCTACAGAGAAAGTGAAAGCTTATTCTGAACACGGTAAAGAAATGAAGCAGCGTTTGGGTTTTTGACCGATAACATGATACCTGATTAAATAGCAAATGCCTTCACATACAGCCCTCCACCCAACTTCTAGACATCAGAAACTTCTGGAGTGGGTGGGGTTGGAGGTACTTCAGCATCTAAACTTAACCTGCATGGAAATTTCCAGAACAAATAATGTTGTGTGACACATTCAGAGAGGGCTACGGTGAGAATACCAGTTCACCCTACAAAGGAACATCTTGTGACCTTCCCTCCTCCACAAGAGGCTGTGGGGGCATGAGCTACACTAGATCTCTTGGTTAGAGAACGACCTCCAGCCAACAAAACCACTTCACCAAGGAGACTGCTCAGGAACACACATCATTAATAATCATGATGAGCTCTGTTCTGTCTTCTTGCTTACGCAAATGATGGTTTTTAATTTAGGGATATGCTGGGAGCTCAGTTTCATTTAAGTGATGACACAGAGGTGGTTTGCCTCAAGTTTTGCTCCTGGAGCACCTCGATATCAACTGATCAGCTTAACTCTGTCTGTGCCAAGGCAAACTCTGCCCGACCTTCATTTCCAGTGCCACTCTTATACTGGGCCTAGCTCTCATGTGGTGAACCCGGCCAAGGAACTGGTCTGGCTCAAAACTACATTGCCAGTAGAAAAGACGAAAAGGTTTGTTTTCAGCCAGCAGGTTGCCACAACTGCTAGCCCTCATACAAGGGAAATGGTGGAAGCAGAGGGACGCTGTTCCAGTGCTGGTGTTGGTTTATGCCAGGCACAAAGAGTCAGAAAAATAGGGTGCAAGTCATAGCTTTCAGTGCCTGGGAGGTAGATTTCAGAACTGATTTACTCCCTTCAGCTTATGTCCATGTTGCAGCTGCAAGTTGTGACCATATAGTTCTATGGCAGCTAGCCTTACAAAGGGCTACAGCAAACGTTTAACACAGGACACACAATGACTCAAGTATTTTACTGGTAGCTCTTGTAGCTGAGCTCTGCACAGGTAAAAAGGACACCACTAGCTTGTTTAATGCTACATTTGCTGTTTCTAAGTGAACTGCAAAGGAAAGAGTAGATGTCCTGGTGTGTTATTTGTCCCTTGCTTTCAAAAGCAAAATACTGTGCTCTCTTCAGCAACTGGACACACAATACGAGATGATGGATCAGGCTGCTCGGCTACATGTCCAGAGGCATTAAATACCATCTGCTAGCACTTGCTGAGAGATGGAAGCTGGGAAGAAGAGAATGAAAGGAGCATGGCAGCACTATGTTTCTCCTCTTGATACACCCATACCTCATTTATACCTCTGTGATCCACAAAGAGCTAAGTTTCAATCAATTCTGCAGGAAAAAAAAGTCATCTTTGCATATACCTATAAGCAGAACATGACTCAACAACACTCAATTTCTAAAAAGTAAAATGGGGATTGTGCAAGTGACTGTAAAACTCAGATGCTAACTTACAGTCAATAAATGCCCAAACTACTGTGGTTACATTTCCCTGTTTTACAGAATAAAGGAAGGCAGGGAAGGGGAATGGCCTGGCCTCACACCAAAGTCAAGGTAAGAACTGGGAATACAAATTAAAACTTTTGAAACTCAGTCTTGGTTTTGTCTAGACAACATTTAGTCAAGCTGTGTTCCTTCCCCAGCTGAAGTACAAGCTGAAAAAGATAAAACTAGAACAGATTTAAGTAAATATATCCATCAGCCTCAGTACATTTCTGACACACTTTTCAGACACTTCTGTTGATAGCACCAAGAAAAAAAAAAAACAAAAAAAAACCCAACACCTCAGCATTTTTTGTGTCTCTACTTGGCATTTTTTGTTTTTAAACAAAATGGGCTGACCTTTAGGTTTATAAACGCCATTTCTGCATAAACAGCAAGAAGCATACATCTGAGGATCCAAAGAACAAAGGGCTTTCCTAAAGTAAAAGTCCAAGTCATGTTAGGAACAGGATCCAAAGAACAAAGGGCTTTCCAAAAGTAAAAGCCCAAGTCATGTTAGGAACATGACACTTAACTTTCCTCAAACTGATTTCCTCTGTGTCTCTTAAAAAGCTGACAACTCTCACTTACCAAGGTTTTCACCTTGGCAATTCAGTCAGGGAGGTTACATATTTGTTGTAATATAAGGACAGAAGTTTAAAGTCTCACACTTGAGGCATTCATTACAGAGGCTCCCATCTTCAGACCCCTCTTGAGTTTTTGCCAGTNTTAAAAAAAAAACCAAACTTCCCTTACATAATCCACAGCCCAGTAAGCCCCATCTACAGCTGCAGGGGATCCCCAGCAGCATGTGGGCTGGGATAGGGTGAATCCTGGCAAATTCAGTCAACAGGGTTGAGGGGAGGAGAGTGGGACCCATGAGCACAGCCACACCGGCTGGTGAGGGAAGCTGCAGAGAGGGTGACAGGGTGCGTGGGCAGGAAGTGAGTGCGACTGGCGTGGGGACTAACCCAGGCACAGCGTGGAGGTGTGCAGGGGGTACTGTGGAGACTGTGACGAGCACAAAGCCAATGTGGGGTCAGGTCAGCTGCTTGTGGGTGGAAAGGGGAAATGGCAAAGAAAAGACTACAGAGGCAAATGGAGCTGAAGTAGCTGTGGGGTACAGGGAAGAGCCTGAAAACTATTTAAATGCTTAGCAGCAGAAGCAATTACCAAGGCACAGGAACCTTAAGCATAAGTCAAACTCCAGGGAAAGCCTATTTATAGTCACTTGATCGATTGCCTGAAATGTTTCTGGGTTTAAGACAAGTCCAGAGTTTTCATGCTGTCATCCATGTGGCTAGAAAAAGGATAGTCCTGAAATACTGTGCTAAACAGAGGTTTCCCCCTAAATTGAAAGAACATAGGGCTCTTCCTCATTGATAATTAACTTGAATTGTTATTAACTCAGTTGTTGTCTTCTATGTCAAGTCACACCCACCCACAAAAGCTCTTAACTGAAGACTGGTTCTTCTTTTAATTTGAGTTGGCTGTACATCAGACAGTACATGGGAAGACAAAGATATAGCACAACTCAACAGCTACTAAAAGAAAACAAACACCCTAGAAAGCAGACATGGACCAGCTTCACTGGAGGAGTAACTCTGCTCCTTCAACAGTGTGCTATTTATACCATCATCACACCAAGGAGTCCTAGTTACATGTGGGGGTCCACTGAACACCATTTCCCTGGCGTGCTCCAGGATGAGAGACAAAACAGATTTCTAGATTCGTTAAAGGACAGAAGTATATGAGATGTACCTTGTGAAGACAATGGACCATGAACACATCCAGTGATGGTGTGGAAACCACAATTCTCTCTCAAACAAAGCTAACGCAAGAGGAGCGACTCAAGTGAAGGTCACACAGCTTGTGCCCCAGTGAACACAATTCGTACAGCTTCCACTGAATTTAGCAAGGGACAAATGCTGCCAGCTAAGAGAGGGGAATTCAAAGTGAAACAGCCTTACAAGTATGCTTGCAGAAAGACTCAAATGCAGACAGCTCCAGCAATGCACGTGGCATGATTTGCAAACACTGACTTCTTATCATCCAGGAGTTCAGTGCAAGATATCACTTGCTTCAACAGTGTAGTCAAGAGTGTTGGAGAAAATGATCTTGAAGTCCCCTAAGTCTTGGTCAAGCAACTTCCTGCTGTTGCGATTGTAACCCTCACTCATTATGCATCCTCACTGTATGCTCTGGGGTGTCACCCCTCCTCCATGCCTTGAAAAAAAAAAAAAACACCACACAATGCAGGAGTGGTTGTTGGTTTTTTTTTTCAAGATGTGGTGGAGGAGTGACACCACCAGAGAACAAGTAATAGGACTTACTCCCACTTTGTCATCCCCATTTTCTTTGACACCTTGGCTTCCCTGGAAGACAATGGCCCCTTTACACAAGGAAATTCAGAAGTGACTTTGTGGACCTATGCCTTGCTATTACTTCATCCCTTTACTGACAAGAGAAGTAATACATATCTATGCTGGCAGACTAGAGGCATTTTGCATCCATTAATAGGGTTATTATTGAACTTCTTCCCTGAAAGAAGACTCGAGACAAAGACTGACTTACTGAAGGTGGAGAAAAAGAGAGAAAAAACAACCAACACAAACACCCTGAAGGCTAGTTTTCAGCTCTATGAGATTTCTTTCATGATTTTCATTTATCCAAGAAATGAGTAATACTAACTTCTGACCTGCTTAGAGGATGCACCTAACTCTGAAATGCATCTAAATACAAAAGTCAGATGTGTTTCTGAAGACACATAAATAAAGCTCAATGCAGGATGGACATAATACTGCCTATGCAGTCCTGGAGAATGTAGAGATACTTTCCTGACCTTGAAAAATAAACTAAATCTATACATAAAACTTTCAGTCTTAGCAAGCAGCAAACATGGTGGGTGCTGCTAATGAAACTGGTTTGATCAACTGAGTACACACATAAAAATATTTCTGTCACTAATCCTGTTTTATTAGACTTTGGTCTTTCTGGGCTCTACTTAGTGTGGGACTGCCCTGGAGTGGCTGGGAGGCATTCTCAAGCAGCTCTGCTTTGTGCTGACATGTCAACAAGTGCCAAAAGGCAATTACACAGCCCGGGAATTGCCAGTGGCCACTTCCAAGCACAGCCCCAGCCCAGAGCAGGGTGTTGTGCTGTGTGTCACCCAAGAGAGGCTCTCTCTTACTGTCATGGCAGGGCTGTGGTCTTTGCTGCTAGAATGGTGGAAAGCAGTCCAGGACCTGCCCTGTTGGTATCAAGTGAAAACTGTTGTAATCATCCAAAAATTATTAGGGAGTTTGGTGTTATGTGCCAACCACCATAAAAATCTACTTTTAAATGATCTAAGTTAAACATGTCTTCACTGCTACACTTGGCAGTGCTAGGAACAGAGATAATTACTTGGCTGCTCAAGCTTCTTTGGTGAAAGACACACACAGAAAGGGATTTTACCATGTCCTTTTACTGCATGACATAAAGAGAAAATACCAACTCTTTTATTTATGGAGTAAAATAAAGTCAAAAGGGCTGAAGAGTTCCCCATTTTTGTATGAAATCATGGTAGAGCTGGTCAAGCCAAGGTAACATAAGTAAAACATTTAAACTGTTTAATTTGTGCTGATGGAGTAAAAACATGTAAAAATTGAGTGTATTGTGTGCATATATTATCAGAATGAAGCCAATTGGATGGACCATTAGGACCATCACCCTCATTTCAAACAGTTGTTCTAATCTTTAAAAAAAAATACCTAAAGCATTACTTATTCGGTAGTAAGTTCAATGTGCTTCTTTTTGTCCCAATTTTGAAGCCAGACAGAAATCCATCTCTCAACTTTCTACAAAGGTTCTTACCTGAATTTAGGAAGACTAGTGTAGGTAGTAAAAAAAAAGCCAAATAAACACCAAAAGTATTTGAAAAATCTCCAGACTCTTGCCACACTTAAGCAAATACATGACTACATTCATAATGCTCAAATAACAGTTTGGGAGCATTTATGCTTTTGATTTAACTTCCCTCAATTATGCCTGAAAGTGTCAGTCCCATTCTAGTTAGCCCTACAATTTGCTGTGTGCACCCCATCCTCTCTGTGCATTGAACTGCACAGCTAAGAAGCTGTGAGATGAATCAGTTTAGCAAGCTGATATGATGGGACATCATTCTTTGGATTTGAGGTGGGTTTTTTCAAAGTGGTTTTCCATTGGAGCACCTTGCTGAGTCTATTCCCCATGTAGCTATGCAGTTTCTCCATCTGGTGTGAGGAAAGTAGTAGGGGTGTGTGACCAGAGATGGAAAGAGCAGGACGACTCCTTTTGAGAGCACCACACAGATCAGCTGTCATATAAAACTACAGCTCTTGAGTAGGCCCCACTGCTGTGGGCTTTCTGAGTGCCTGTACCAGCTTGCATGATATAAAAATCAAGTGAGGGACAGCTTCAAGGAGTTTATCAGCTCCCTGAACTGTCTGGCTGAGGGGGTCACAAACGCCAGTAGCACAAGAGAAGAGAGGGGATGGCAAACTATATTTATATTGCTTTATGTTGTTGCAGTTACACTAATTCAGTCTTTCATAACTGCCAAAACTGGAAAATTTGATTCCTCAGATAACTGTAGAAGTTCCCAGGCAAGCTTTCTACTATTATCCCACTGCTTCTGTCCAAGCAGCAACTCATACTGCTGCTGGGGATTAAAAAAAATAAAAAGGGCAACTACTCAAACAGATTCATCATGTGATGACAGTGAGCAAACATTAGGAGGGACACAGAAGGGGAGGAGCATCTCTCAAAAAAGCCCCACCACAAAAGCCAGTAGAGTGAACCAGCCAAGTTATACTTACCATTGAAAGGGTTAATCTTCTTCGAGATTCGTAAAGAAATCGATTCCTTCAGATCTTTTTTCTTCACACACTGAATACCCAAATTCTGAAAACTAAAGCACATGTGGCAGGATTTCAGCAACTAATAAAATCTTCAATGTATAATGTTAAATAAAGTATTTGCCGTTGCCTAGTGTGGTAAGACACAGCGTAAAAAATTAAGAAAAAAAGTTTATTTTGAGAAGGGTGTAAAACATCTGAAAAGCAGGGATGCTGCTTTTCAAAAATAAGCAGAAACAGGTGAAAAATACTGAAGTAAAATTCTAAAGGATTTATAGTTTTACTAAGAACATATTTACATATTACAAATTACTCTGCAGTAAGCCCTACAGTGATTCAAAGTTAAATACTCAATTTCAATTGAAGTAACTTTTTTCTTTTGTTATCAATAAGCTTGCCGATTTGCATTAGTTTAGGACTTGCTGTCCTGACTTTATCAAGGAAATTAAATTTCAAAACACTATTTTAAAGGGTTTTTGAAACGAGTCAAAACAGGTTTTTAAATCTCACATAGTTATGGAAAAGTTCTGAAGAGCTGCTACTCTTCCTTATTTGCATAATAGTGTAGGTCACCCCGATGCAGGAGGTGGGGGGAGTCCCAGGCAAGCTGACTCTTTCCCACATGGAAAAACCATGACATCAAAGATGAGTGGATGTAAAGCAGGAAGTTTAAAAAAAAAAGAAAAGAAAAAAACCCAAAAACCCAATCTGTGTTTCATGATGTTACAATAAGCTCAGAAAATAGGTTGTGCCAGCAGACATCTTTATCCAGATGCACAGGCAATTTCCCTTCTTTTGAAGTGTCACAAAATTCTTTACTTTGGCTATGCCTAAACCCCCTTAATGCACTTAAAGATACTCTCTGCCCTGCCAACACTCTCAAGAACAGTTCTACATTTCCCTGCTCTGAACACTACTACCCCAGTACGATGTTACATTTATTTCCCTAAACTCCTTTGCCTGTGCCAAATACACTCCATAGAGAGGTTCCTAACTGCTCTGCAATCAGGCTCTGCTTCCAGACCTTTATTCACTAGAGGAATGCGTAAGCTTCTTTTTGAACCTGAACTTGTCAGAGTGATGTGGAGGAGAACACAACACAGCAGAATCTCATAATTTGCTGAAGTACTTTGGCTTCATATTGTGGCTACTGACACTGTGTTTGTACTGTACCTTGATAAGCAATCCTGTTTCTCTCCTGGGGGTAGTACTGTATTTAAGGCTCATTCATAGCACATACTGCTTCTGTTTTTGCCCCAGAATACCTGCTGGATTCCACAGACTCAGTTTGAATGCCCATCAAGTCCACCAACAGGCAGCTCCATATTATACCCTCAAACTGCCATCTAGCAGTTCCAGGCTCTCAAGCAATCCACCACAAGTTATCAAGCAAGTACATATGTGGAACCAGCCTTGAATAAATTTCCACCCAGATATGCAAAGACTGACAGTTATTACTCTCAACTTCTGTGAGCAAAGCTTCTCATGGAGAGAAACTGGGCCGTAATTATCAGAGTATAAGCATTTTCTTAAACACACCGTCACAGTGAAAGTGTCTATTTAACTATCACTGAGCAGGGGGACAAAACTTTAGAGAACCTCAGCAAGGCTGCGGGGTTTCACATTGCTTGCTTCCTGTCAGCTAGTGTCAAAGTAACGAGAAGAGAGAGTAGGAAGAGAAGAAAAAAAAAAAAAGCAAACAAGAAACATTTTCAAAACTATGATATCATTCGTGTAGAGAGACTTTAAACCAGGAAATAAAAATCTAAGTACATAGGTAGTCACACAAGCTCCAACATTCATACTTTCACCTTGATGTTTTGCCCAGGGAGGGAACTGAACAGGTTTAGGCAGCAGTCCAAAGATCAGGCAGAAAAAAAATACTTTGTTTAAAGTTCCACATAGTTCCATTTGAACAAACAGAAAGCTGAGTGATTACTCAGACCAGCCCCAAATCTGGAATTAATAATTCTACTTCTAGAGAACAAAAGCCCTACTTCATAAATAGGACTTCTGCTCCACTTGGGATGTTCAGCAAGAGTAAACATCCAGAAACAACACCAAGAGAGGCCATCTCCTGGCTCACTAGTATTATATAAAGCTTTTCTCCAACATGCCCTCAAAGAAAATAATGTGAAGACTGAGTCACCAGCCACAAAAAGGAAAATTACATTAAACATCCTGATCCAATTATGGATCATACTGTTCTTTCATCTTAAAGTAACCAATGATTTGTTTAAAAAAAAAAAAAAAAAAAAAAAAAAAAAAAAGGGTGTACCGATGCTGGAAACATTTCAAAGAGAATGTTTTAAGGCTCCTCCCATCAGGAGCTCCTCCAACATCAAGCTTAAATAAAGCTTACAGTTACAGTTTCTTATTATCACTACAGTGAAAATTTGCCCACTTACTATTCTGCAAGAAGTTAAGAGGCTTGTGACTTAACAAGACAGAAGAACTGATGGATACAGCAAACAATCACTAGTGCCTTAAGTGAAATGGAGACATAGTATTATGTCAAAGAACAGGATTTGATGCAAACATATAATGAAGATTAAATAAAAATCTGTAAATAAGTATTTGCAGAGTATCTCAATGGTTTTCTGGCACTGCATTCTGTAACGGCCTCGCTACAGGACTGCCTTTGCTTAAACACTTAATCTTGTGCAATAAAATGACAAGAAGAGAAACAATCTCCAGTGTCTTCCTGGACCCAGTGAACAAAATGTAATCATAAATGGTGTTAAGCAATCAGACTTTTTTGCGTCCAATACAAAGGCAGAGAGGAGGAAGTGGGATGGGCTAGGGCAGCAGAGGTCTTTTGACCTTGGATGAGGAAGCCCAAGGAGAAGCTGGTGAATGAATGGTCAGGGAAAGGCACAAAGTTCCTTAACAGTTGAAGCCATCTGCAGCTGCCTTTTAGATGAGGTGAAGGTGAATTTTACTTGCAGTGAAGTCAATAAGGATGAGGTCACAAGAAACCAGATGGGAAGGTAAGTGCTGGAAGGGACAGCCCTCCCTTTCAGTAGCAGTATGACAGTGGAGGAAAAATTACAGAAATTACATTCACTAATTATTTTCTACCATTTGCCATTTAGGACAGCTTTGTGAGCAGAGCTAAAAACAATACACTAATAAAATTGTTAGCATTGCAGCAGCAAAGGAGAGTACAGTCAATGTGCTACATGCCGCATGAATCCACCGATAATCCCTAGAGCTAGGACTATATATTGAAGGTCTCCACTACTACAAACTGTTTATTTCACCATCAGGCAATCTTCTTCAAACAGACTGTCTTCTATTCTTTCCTTTCATACCGTTCTCCACATAAATGTGGAGTAATTTCACTAACATGAACAGAATCACATCACCTTGGGAGCAGCGTATAACAGTTACTTGTACACTGAAATATTTACCTTATTTTCTTCCCAGCTGAGTTATGTTTACCCCAAAGCAACAGTCTACTTCCAAATTTACTACATCAAACTGACCCACACACCAACAGCTTGTCGATTTTAAATTTCTCTCTCTGGCAATAATCACTTGATTAATTGTTGCAGCTGACTTCGATTTTACTTTATCACATAAGACTTAGTAAACCTACAGGAAATGCCATCAAATACAGCTGTATTTTAGACATGTTAATATCCCTCTGAATAGCACTGAGAAACACACCTCATACTCCTTAATGCACACAAATAGATCCTTCCTTGGCATGTTTGCTCTACAGAGTTGCACCTGAGCAGAATCTGTATTTTTGTTTTTCCCTAAACCCAAACAAACAGCAAAAAAAGTGACAAATGATGGCTACTAAGATATCTCTATGTGTGTCACAACCATTATCTTGTAAATAACGTGATACTCAGTCAGCACAAATTTTCTCCACCATTCTCCAGAAAGTCCACATATAATTCCCATAAAAAGGGGAATTTCCCTAATCACCATGAAATACTAATTCTAATGATGTTGTTACCCATTCTATTACTCAGCACTTTCATATGTAGGAGAGATACACTCAAAAGTAGAAGTGCTACTGAAGGCAACTGAACACAGCAAAGAAGTGGAAGAAATGAAACAAACATTGGAAGAATGAACAAGGGAAAAAGGGTAAAAGGAAAAGAATATGACTAAACATAAACTGAAACAGAAGCAAGTATTTCAAGGAGAAGATGCACTCTCTATGAAATGATTTAGTAAATTTCAGCAAAGGCAGTCTATTAATTGGTCTTTTAATCACTAGTCGGAGCTCTAAAACACAAGATTAACAAATCAAACTTCCAAGCAACATTACTCACGACAGGACTCGCCGTTCTGGCCCAAACTCTGCTTCATAGTAGCCATCTCTGCAGTCTTTTCCAACAAGATCATGAGGGTGAGGCTTGTAGGGTTCATTCTTTGTTACCAATGTAGTTCTTATTTTGATTTTTCCAAAATAGTTCAGAATCTACAAAAAAGTGAGATAGTTTCTATATTTATCAGGGCTAGTCCGGTCCCCACCCATAACAGAAAACATATTTTATCCTATAATACTCTATTGAACAGTTATGAAAATTGTTTCAGAGAGGTCAAGATAATTCAGCCGTTGTGTTCACTCCATTTCACTTTATTTTACACTAAAACCCGTCAATTCTTTAGCATAATATTTGAAAAACAGTAATTGTTTTCAAACCCACCATCTCTTTCAGAAAGTAACCCAACATATTTCAGCTGCTACTTTTGCCAAAGCAGTTGGTTCTTTGGATCAACAAAATTTTGCTAGTGCCAGTATTCAGCATTCAATCCATTCCATTCTCTTCAATCACTCTCTACTAAAGATCTGGGGAAAAAAAATATCCTAAAGCCTTTGGGACAAGAATACCATCTGTGCATGCAAGACTAAGTGGTGAAAGAGGATCTTAACAGATACAGGATGGTATGCCTATGAAGTATTTTTTTCCTCTTTAATTATCAGATGAAAACTCAATCATACTCATGAAGGAGGATATGGAATTCTCAAGCTCCTACTAGAGCCTTCACAGTAGTCAGCAGTCTAACTCAGCGTGCATTTCTCAGGTGGATAAAAGTCTTCCCTCATGCTCATAGCTACTAGTGAAGTCACCAAGGGTTGTGTGGGTAAACGTAAAAAAGTTTGACCTAAATTGTTTTAAGCATAAAAACTTGAAAGCAAAGAGAAGACTTGCTCAGGCACACACTGGTGCAGTGGCAAGCTCTATCTATCTCCATCCCTACTATCCCCCTGCCCTATAACTAACTGTTCCTCTCCCAGCCCTTTTTTCCCCTCTTCCTGAGACTCCAAGGATCCATGATCATAGAACAGTAAGGTTGCAAGGGACCTCAAGGATCATCTAGTTCCAAACCCCTGCCATAGGCAGGGACACCTCCCACTAGCACAGGTTACTCAAGGCCTCGATATATCCTTTTGAGCTGACACCTCAAACTTGACCTGTGCTCTTCTAGTTTCCATCATTTGTTAACTTCTTCAGCCTCCAATATGGTTCCTTCCTTATTCTTCATACAAGTCACTGTTACTTTTCACACTTAAAATAAAACCTCTACCACTCCAACTTCAACTATTACATCACTCCTCTATCTTTTCACACCCAGTCACTTAAAGCTGAAGCCTAATCTAGCCATTTCCGATTCTCCGGTTCCTCCTTGATGTTCTGCACCACAAAATTTAATCTCTTTCAGGCCTCTATTCTCATTCATGTTTGTACCTCTAGAGGGGACTTCTCTAACAGCTAATCAGAAATAAAGCCTCCTACAGGCTCCAGGGAGGCAGGAATTCACCTAGAAATCACCTGCCATGGGTAACCATCAGCCATCATCAACGGTCACCTTTAAAGTAGTACAAACTTTGCCAGGATTCCTTGGTCAGCTTCCCAGTGAGAAATCCAAGGTTTGTTCTGCCCGTCAACTTGTGCCTTGACACAGCCTCTGTCTGAGAGTCTGTGAAAATATCTACTCCTGCCAGAAGCCTGCGTAGTTCCTTGCTCAATTGGTAGAGTGCTAAAAAAAAGGTCTGGCAAGATGTCTATTTCCTGCATTCCTTATATGAAATCTGGTACTGTAATAGTCAAGGGGAGGACCTTCTTGTTTGCTTCTTCCCTTAGAAATTTTGGCTTCAGGGCTACATCAGCCTCCACAGCTGCTTTATGTAGTGGAAATTTGCTCTGCTGCTCAAAACATGAATGCCAACACTAGCTTTCTCAAACTCTGCATCTTCAAAAACTTTTACGCCTCAGCCTGAAAGATTCCATAACATTCAGATTTCATGTCCTATGTATCTGGGTTTTTTTCCTGCTGTAATTCCAATTATGTCATTTTCAGTATTTTTTCTTTCCTCACACTTGCACGCACTGCCAACACAGATATGCAGCTTCTGTTCCTGGGGACTGTAACGTACTTAAGTATGTTCAGCACTCAATTTCTCATATATTTATGCATAAGCTTTCTCTTCTAATCTCATCTGTGAGCTGTAAGAGATCAGAGAAACGCTAGCAACTTAAACTTCAAGTATGAGACCAGAAAGTCTTCTCTCTGACCCTACACATCTAAGGTCTCTGACACATTCCTTTGTCTCATCTATGAAGGAGAATGCCAAAGCACTTCCATTTCCACCTCTGTATCTCTGTCCCTGCTTGAATCACAGCTGCTAGGCCTACTCTGAATACCTTCATTCTGGATTTCCCAAGCTATCCATAATGCAACTACCCAGCTCGTCTTCATTGCAGGTGCTCTAACCACATAATTCCCATTTTTCAGCTCATTTTAAATTCTGTATCCCCTTCTGATTTCACATACTTCATGGCAGTTTCTTTTGCACAGTTTAATCACCAAATCACTGGTTGCAAGTCACTCTTTCCTTACTTGTACAAATTTGAAAAAGCCTTTCAAAGTTTTCTCAAAATCTCACACACAAGCTCTCCCAAAATTCATACTGCAGTCCAAACAGTGAAAACAAATCCAAGGCACATAACTAAGAAACCAGAATATGCATATAGAAAATGCTAATAATGAATGGTTCCCAGACAACTAATAACTTCACTGAACTCCCTCTCTACCACCAGTTTGTTAACTACCTCTATACCTTCTCCTCTTGCAAATTTGAAATAAAATCTTTAATGACTAGGAGCAAAGAAACTCTTTTTTTCCACGCTGTTGCAATGACATTTGCATGTCAAGGAAAGAATAACAGAACACAAAATGAAAAGCACTTTATTTACCGCACCAAGTCCAACACATAGCTACAGCACAATGCTAATAGTAATACAAGGATAAAAGCAGTATTTACCTGTATGGAAGGGAATGTCTTATTGTTTTCAGTACTGTGTTCTCCGGGAATGCTGCCTGCCGACCTTCCCTCACACTTGTATCTGAAACGCATGCCCCTTTGCCTGGGTTGCTCAAATATTTCAATGTAGGGCTCTGGGCCACCTTTGAAAAAGAACATTTTCAATGTTAGTATGTAACATAGCAGAAAAAGCAGAAGATGCAAGAATTGATCATCTAGACTTTTTAATTGACATTACCATCTTTCCACCTGGTCTGCCTCCTCAAACAATGTCATCTTTATGTACATGCACACAATGAAGGTGGGGTGTAACAGGAGAGAACAAACCTAAATGAAGCCTCAGGCATCAATGCCATCTAAGTAAACAGCCAAGAACACTCCTCTCTATCTCACCTAGAACAGCTTCTTTTAGTTATTAGAAAACAAGACTGAAAGATTTTACATACCAGAAAACAAATCCTTATTTTGCAAGAATGTTCGCTATTTTTAACCATAATATACTTTTAGGAATGGTTGTCCTCTCAAAAGAATAGGTAGTGTGAAGTACTATATTCACTTCGATGCCCTCTGAAAGTGAAGACGCTTCCTCAGAATTGACTGATTCAGAGCCTATTATAGCAAAGCAGAAACTATGCAAATTATGTGAAAAACACTCCTACTAGGTTGAATATCATCACTGTAGGCTCAGAAAATACCTGATTCCTGGTATTGAAGTCTACATCTTGAGATGCCCACCTCTCACAAAGTGCAACTAGAAGCTGGTCATCTCCTCAGGCAATGAAACCTCAGTAAAAGCTATCAGACACTTGTCAAAAAGAGGTTTTTAGGAAACGTTAATAATAGACAAGCATAACAGACAGCAAAACTCCTGCACAGGAGGGTTAGAAAGACATTAACTTAGCAATAGTTTAAGTACTTTCCAAGTCATGTTTTATTGCCAGGTAGTAACAAACCATTTAATATATCACACCAAGAACATCAAACAGGATAGTCAATCAAACAATGACAATAGTGTGATGGTATGTGAAAAACAAACAAGAAGCTAAGTAAATGTTGCAGAAGTTGAATCATCCTGGTGCTGCATGATCAGAAGGTAGCTATGGAAATGTCTACTGAGCTCTCTGTCATCTTCATGTAATAGCAGCCTACTCAAGGTTGAGTATCACAAACAAACATGACAGCCAATATCCTGTGGCGGAGCACTTTAAAAAGTACTTGGACTTTAACATAATTAGCAAAATAGTTATTAAATAGATTTAAAGTACTAAAAGGGTAAAAGATTCCCCTACTTCCTTTTGCCCAAGGTCCATGCAGCCTGAGCCCACTACATAAAAATTTTGGCAAAATATTTGATTGAAAACTTAAATTTTGTAATAAAACTTTCTCTTTTGTTGCATCTACAAGAATTTAGGCATACCTGCCAGCACACAGCTTGAACTTTACACCTGGGATTTACTGACTGCAAGACAGTTCTAGTGATGCAGCAGTTCATACTCAAAGCAGGAAAACATTGCAATCTAAAAGCTAAAGTAATTAAGAGAAGTACAGAAGGAGCAGAAAGAACTACATCTCTGAGATACCACCTTGGTCTGACCTGAATGCACATTTCAACTGTAACACACCTACATATAGCTGTGGAACAGCAGTATGCAAAAGTAGCTCTTAGGCAATTGTCTTCAACATCTGCCTTCCTAAAACTTGAATGTCTTCTCAAATGGCACAAAGCATTTCAATTTCAGGTTGTGTTTAGTGCTAAACGTTTTAGAATTATGGTTTAGGAGTCTATATTCATTTCAGAATCTAAACCAAATACCATCCATTAAGCAGAATTTTTTTTTTTAAATTAAATTATGAGTTGTCACATTAAATACGTATCGGCTACTACTCTAGCTTTGGTTACTTACAAAAATGTTCTTCTCAGACTTTACCCTCTTTTAGATATGCTTTGTGTATTTTTTCCTTTTTGGAAAAAAAGTTCAGCAAAGGGGAGAAGGAGACAGGCATTGATAACAAAAAGCCTAGACATGATGTAAAGCTGGTTTCAGAGAGAGCATAAGTCTGAGCTTGTTATAAAACCAAACACACACCCGCATATGGCTATTTAACTTTCACACTTACATTTACTCACACTACTGTATTTATCAGAACAGCCCAGTAGGCCAGAGGACTCCTGCCAGCAGTGAGGAGTGGCTGCTGTGTTTCAGGCAGCCTCCCACTTTCACCACGCAGTTGAGGATAGAAAAGAATCTCACCTTTCTGTTCCTATGTAACAAACACACTGTGACATAAACATAGGCATAGAATCAACCAGGTTGGAAAACACCTGCAAGACCATCCAGTCCAACCTATCACCCAGCCCTATCCAATCAACTTGTATCCACAGACTAAATCAAAAATCTATTTTAGAAGTTATAATGAAAAAATTGCAGCAAAGTGCCTAGTAATCATCTTACTTTGGAAGTGCATATGCTAACCAGAGGTGCGGTTCACCCACGAACACAACTTATTTGTCTAAACTACCTAGAGCCTTGCTGTTCAAAACTACAAGAACACAGTATCTGCTTTAAGTGCAAGTTCCCCTCACGCTCTACTAATGCATGCTTAAGAGGGTTTTTTTTCCTCACCCATTAGAACACTTCATTTTAAAACTCTAAGCTCAGTGATCTTTACAGGGCTGTGGTTGAAACAAATGTCATTGAAGGCAAACCCACGGTTTAACAGCAGGTGTGTTTGTGGGAAAGTAAAGCTCAATGATGCAGTAGCCTCCAGAGATTAAACATTAAACTTAATTTTCTCTTGGTTCTCTATTTAAGAATCACGCTATCATCTCTACTGTGATTATCAGTGTCATCATGTTTTGTGGGGAGAGGAAACACAGAAGTGTTGGTGGGAACCAAAGGTATTAATCTACGGCAGAGTGGAGGTCTGCTCATCAGTGTTCTCTGTGTAAATCAGCCATAGTGCTTGTGAAGTAGCAAGGCTTAACTGTTTCACAATCTACTCTCACACAGAGAGGTCTGTTAGTTCCCACAGCGTTGCTAAAGACCTGTCCTCTTCAGGTTCTTGTTGTGTTTGTTAGACGAATACCAGCTATGTCAAACAACAACCGCTCGCTCACCAGTTCTCGAAGGGAAATACACAGCCACTCACATCTATCCCAGCCTCAATCTGTGATTCTGTGATTACCCACCTGCCCACAACTGCTTGGAAAAGCATTTGACATGGAAGAAAAACAAGCATCTAGCTAATTCTTCATTTAAGTACATAAAAGTTTAATTTGCATTTGTAATTAATTATAATTGCCTATAGACATGCTAGCAATAGAAATGTAATTCTGCATATAAAAACCTGCCTCTTGCTCTTTTTTGTTATAAAATTGTTCATTCTCTTCGCACCCTGAATACTACAATAATTAATTTTAAATTGAATACAGGAAATCAAATGTCCCACATCACACAGGCAAGGAAAGTGGGTAAAAACTGTAACACCTCCAAGAGATGTGCCAGCTCATACTCTTTCAAGAACTGATAGTTGCTTTATCCTCATCTGTTTTGAAAAATACAAAAAAAAAAGAACAACAGGACAAGCTCAAAAACTCAACGCTTCCACTGGACCTCTCCATGATGAGAAACCTGGGTCAGGTTGAAGTTTTACACAGCCTGTGCCATTAAGGAGGAAATGTAATATGCTGTCATCAAGCAAAGTGACAACAGGATCAACAGTTAGTATATTTTGGCTTGTTCATTTGCTCGAAGGAATCAGGGAAGGACTACACAATTTGTTATTTTCTAGCACAACTAGTGAACGCTCTCCAGCAACATCTGCATGTGAAAGCAGAATGGCTGTGGGTCTTTGTGGAAGATGTGAAAGTACCAATGAGAAATCCTGTGAACCGAGGTGACTGCAGTGAGACACAGATTGAGGAAGTGTTGCCTTTCAACTTTGATGTTACTGCACATATCACTGACGACCCTAGATCCTTCACTGCAATAGTCCTTTCTAAGAAGCAAGAACAGACAACCTATACACCTAAAATCGCCTGCAACATCTCAGGCAAAAAGAGGCAATGGAGAAAAATTTGTTATAGCACATTGTTGCTCAACCTAAAAAAATCTTAAGTCATTCTTATTTTAGAAAGCAGTAATCTATCTAGGACTCCACAAATCATACAGATTCTAACAGAAAGACGAAACTGCTCATGAACTTCCTCCGTGCTATCAATTATATTACAAATAGCAACCAGAGGGAAGGAAAAAAAAAAAAAAAGAGCTGGTTGGTACCAGGAAGTTATGAACTTCCCCTACTGAAAAAAATTCCTCATCTAGTTCCTAACTACGATGAAAATATATTAACAAACAAAGGGGGG
>VWZE01009156.1:832-41342 GCA_013396675.1 Eubucco bourcierii | reverse complement strand
ACCATTCTATGATTCTATGATTCTATGATTCTACAAGAAAGAGTGTGTTGCAGCCTTGTGATTCAGGTATTCTAAAGCTTTGTTATTATGGAAACTAATTTCCTTGTTTCAGAAGAAAATCACTGTCCTCGTGTTTTCTTAGAAGTCTTTCTTGCTAAGTGTCTTCGCTCTGTTCAGATTAGACCTGTAAGAAGAAAATGACTTTGGACTCCTAACTGGATTTTGGCAGTAAGTCTGTCCCATGATTCTCAGACTGAACAGATTCTGTATGTAAGCAATAAAATGTTGTCAGAGAAAATGGTGCCAAATTCACCAAACCTTTGTAGCAAAATAGGAGTTCTGGAATCACTGGGGTTTTATGGGACTCGAGGTCTCTAGTACAGGCTCCTGCTCAAGACATGGTCAGTTACAGCAGGTTGCCCAGGACTGTGTCTAGATGGATTCTGAACGTTTCCAAAGATGAAGATTCTCTCTTTAGACAACCTGTTCCAGTGTTTGACTACAATCAGGAAGAAGAAGGTTTTCCTTATATTTAATCAGTGATAGGTGAACGAGGCTCCCGCTTAGGAACTAGTGCTGGCAGTATGAACACCCACCTTTGCATCTAAGAAATACTATTGTAAAAACTGGAAGAATTAATGAAATATTCATTCTTCTGGACTTTGGCCAGCATTAATACATTTTTTTTTCCTATTTCAGTTTAGGATTTAGCTAAAGAAATCAAAATGGAAACAGCCACTGGCATTTCAGAACAGATCTACTCCTGTTGTTTTGCCCACTTCTATGGCACTTGCTCCCAGCTCCCAGAATTTTGTGTTCACCAATAAACAGCTGATCTACTTAAAATATGGCACAATACTTTATATTTAAAATGAAACATTTCTAAATATATGGCTTCAGTTGAGGGAGTTGAAGACCACTTCTTCATATTTCTCATTCTCAGAGGTTAAAATGAGGATTACCTACTGTCGTGGTAGGCCTAAGCAGGCCAAACTAGGCTTGTACACATCCTGGCTTGCCCAGGGATGTTTTTCTGCTCTCCCTCCTTCTGTTTTGGGGAGAGCAACCATGGGAAAAAGGACAAAGAACTAAGTCTGGGGTCTGTGGCCTGCCCAGCAACTGCGGTAAACAAGGTGCACATGGTTGCCTTGTGCAAGGCCTGTGTTCTGCCCAAAAAAGGGTAAAGCAAGCCTATGGCTTCACCCAATATGGCCAAATCTTGGATAACTGCCATTTGATTTGCTATCCTGTGGCCAAAGGCCCATTAGTCTCGGGCTGTATTGGATAAAAAGGAGATAAGCAGGGAGTACAGCGTGCACTTTGCCATTATAAGGCGTGTCTGCTATTGCATCTGTGCCTGCGGCCTCACTGATCCTGAGCTGAGGCTCTGATATCTCCACACGTTTGGCCTGCATAGTTGGCATGACACCATGCCCAGACTGCACACTGCAAGACATCTGCCTGCACCTGAAAGCCTTCTGCCCAGATGGAAGCCCTGGAGATAACACAAATCATCCAGAAAGCCAGGAATAGGACAAAGATCGTCTGTCTCCTTTCTCCAGCGCGCAGAAGCCTGGGGAAACTCTAAAGCCTCTAACAGCTACTGACAACAACCCTGCCACGAGCCTTGGGTGTTGTCAGATAATATTTTTGTGAGTAAATACCAAAAGCCTCTTGGAATCATTAATTGCCTTCTGCCAGAAGCAGAAAATTGCTCATTGTGTCCATCTAGTGAGCAAGCGGTGTATTCACTGCAAGCGGTACACTGACTGCAAAGCTTTCTCCCAGTTTAGTCGAGTTCAATTAATATATATATTTAATAGTTATTTCTAGATCCTATTATAACCTCTATGTAGTTTCCATAATGATGCAAGAACCTGTTACTATTATTATTTTGGTAACTCAGGTGCTGCGAGTTCTGAATATTTAATATTAATACATTATATTAATATTTTTTAAATACCATCTCACAGTAATTAATTACCCCTTCCACTACACCTACCTCATAGGAGTCCTGTGAAATTTAATTAGCAGAGATGTAAAATGCACTGAAATACATTATGACTTAAATCTTATTTTAATCACATAAATCATATTTTATTAGAAGAAGATGTCTGTGCATGAAATTAGACTATAGATGATATGAAAAAGAATAAGATGACAGAATTAAATGAAGATATGAAATACTACATAGTAAATATGTAATTTTTGTAGTTTTATGTTTTCTCAGCTTGGTCCAGAAGATGAGTCCTCCCCTGGAAAAGAAGGACACAATCTGAAATACAGAGATTTTCACATAATTCATGCCTTCTTCAAGAAGCCTCTGAAAAACAGCCTTTGTGCCCAGCTGCAAGTAGCTGAAAGTAGATGACAATCTTGCAAGGCACATAGAAATGCTTTTTATTTAATATTATAATAGGAGGAGGTAGCTGGACCTCTGTTGTTTTCAATAATCTTGCTGAAGAAGGAACACTGACCAATTACTAGAATTGTCCTCCGAAGTTAATGACACTAATGACATTCCCTTGTTTTCTGACTGCAGACTCTAGACCCTATTGGTCTACCTTTTAGCAGAAGGGAAGAGTGCAGTATCTGACAATAAAACTTTACTTTCCCGGTAGTTAACCTTGTGTCTACACCTCACCATTATTACCAGTGTATATTTTAAACTAGTTTTCTCTTTTTGCGGTTGGGGGGGGGTGGGTGGTGGTGTGTTGGCTTTTTTGTTTGTTTTTTTTTTCTTTCCCCCTCTTTTAATATGCTAAATCTTTGTTCAAAGAATATGAATCATACAACAAAAGCACTAAAAAACTCTGAAAAATATGCCAGGGACAACTCACCACAAACAATGCCAATCCTCAGAACTGTCTTTCATTTTCAAATGCTACTCCCCACTCCTTGAATTCCTTGACAGCTCAGAAATGCAAGGAGTTCTTGCAGCATTCCCTAAAAGTCCATTGACAATGTTCAAGACAGGAGTTAACCTGAGAAAGTAAGAGGTATTTTGGCTTTCCCAGCCATTCTCTCCAGGGTTTGCTATAAAAAGCTAGACTATCACAAGAAAAGAAAATTACATAGATCCCAAACAATATATACTTCAGACTGGGTTTAAAGCAGCTTGAATTGAAGAATTTGGAGAGTAGTGAATTGGCTAGACACCAATGCATACCACAGAACACAAACATAATATACCAGGTGGGCAGTGTTCAAATAAGCAAACCAGTACCACTATTATTTACTGCCTGATTTTAATTTTCTTCTGCAGTGCCAAGGAAAGCTTCACTAACTGGCCCTTGATGGAAAGACAACTTCTCTCCAGTGTACTCAGAACTGCTTAGTCACTACTCCTGTATTTTCTACAGAAGACTGTTCATTTCATTTAAGTAACAATTTATAACTCATATCTGAACAGTAATAAACTACAACACAAACAAAACCAAACAAAACCCAAATCCAAACAACCAGTATTGTGTTTCCTGACTGGTCTCCATCAACAATGTGAATGGTAGTCCAAGGATGGTTGCAAACAGTTGTGAGATCTGTCTTTGTTTATACTGTTTGGATGAATATGGGCCAAATGCCACCATCTTGACATGGTGGGGCAAGGTGCACTCAGATGGCGGTGGGGAGACTGTCCATGCTATAAGCCTTCTAAGCCTGGACATTACTGATATTTTGTGCCAGGTCTTTGATATGAGCTGAGCTTGGACTAAAGGGAAGCCTTGGCCAGTACTCAAATGAGAACCTCTCTCTCTCTCTCTCTCTCTTTCTCTATCTATCTATCTATGTGTATATATATACATATGTATGTGAATATATGTATACATATGTGTATATATATGTATATGTATGTGTGTGCGTGTATATATATCTGTATCTATATCTGCAGCTTTCTATCTAAGACACGAACCCAGGAGGGATTCAGCTGATAAAACCTGAGTTCCACTTGGCTGCATATTTCCTTTGGTAAATGACCAAGAACGCTGCTTTGTGTCAGATGGCATGGTTTAACCTCAATCAGCAACTAAGTGCCATGCAGCTGCTTGCTCACTCCTTCCTCTCCCAGAGGGATAAGGAAGAGAACTGGAAATAAAAAGTTAAAACTTGTGGGTTGAGATAAGACCAGTTTAACAACTAAAATATATTATAATAACAACAATGATAATAAAATGTTATTATAATAATAGTTAAAAGGAATATAATGGAGAGAAATAAAACCTAAGGAAAGACAAGCGATGCACACTATAACTGCTCACCACTCACTGACTGATGCCTGAACAGCGATCCATTCCCTAGCTGATTCCCCCATGTTTCTATACTGAACATGATGTTCTACGGTATGGAATATCCCTCTGGCTGGCTCAGGTCAGCTATCCTGACTATGCTCCCTCCCAGTATTCCTGCACACTAGCAAAATATGGGAAATTGAAAATCAGCCACTAAAGACATCACTGTATCATTGACATTCTTATACTGAATCCAAAACACAGCACTATTACAGCTACCAAGAAGGAAAACTAGCTCTATTCCAACCAAAACCTTAACTTGCTTCAAAATTATACTGCCATTAACTTAAGTGGGGCAACTTTTCCTTGACCAATATTCAGCTTTTCAAGCAATGCTAGTAATGGTAAGTCATTTAAAGTGCTACCTGGAAAATTGCAAAGAATAACAAAGATAAATAAAGGTAGGTTTTCAGCTGAACTGGTGATCTGCTTCAATTTACTCTGCTTCTAATCAGTAATCACTACCACCAAGAGAGAAGGATGAAAATGGTATGGTGATTACCCTAGGGTTGTGCATACACTGGTAATAGAGACTCACTGTCTTGTCTGAAGGTCAGCTGGTCTGGAGCAATCCCACCCATGCTATCATGCAATCTTTGCCTATGAACTAGTGTGACAAGCAGGAACGATCCCTGGCTCGCGCAAACTCCTGAACTGTACCCGGGCAGTGATGAGAAAACACTGACTGGCTTGGATGAAAATAATGCCCAAAACAGGCTGAACCACATAACAGTGTAGATGATCAGTATGAGGTGTCAAAGAAAATATCATGACACTATCCAGTCTGATACCATAGATGTAGCATGAGGTAGCAATTATTTTAATAATGGAGGTCCATGAAAGCATCTAAGACTAAAACCTCAAACCTCTTATGCTTCCCAATTAATTTCCCATAGTCACACACCCAGAATTTGTTTTCAATGTCTTCTGCTCTTTTGGGACCAGCTTATAGCTACATTTTCCTTTACATGATTCTTATAAATTGAATTAATTTAATTACAACGCAAATTCTGTTAAAACCAAGAATCAAAAGGCTATCGACCTTAACTGGATTGCAGCTTGTCACTCACTACAGGCAAAGGGGAGACAGCCATATACCTGCCAGCTGGGCTGCCTGGCTGAGAAAGCAGCATATGAGGCCCAAGGGACCACAATATCAGCAACTGAAGCCAACTAGAAGTTCTCCTGGCAGATATTTTTAGTAGAAGTATTCTGAACTGCCTGAACCACACCTGCAGAGTGAACGGAACCCAGATATCTGCACTACACAGTGAAGAAAAACAGCCTGGGTTTTGTGACTGATAAAGTTGTGAGAGACAGACTATGAGCATGAGGCATGTGTTCCTACTCGTGGGAGGGCCACCTGCATCCCTGTGGACTGGCTGCATCATGTCCAACATTCCTAGAGGCAGATGGGGCTCTGTGTGATAGTGTAGCCTTACTATTCTAGCCATTTTCAGAAATGGGAAAATAAAGTATCACTGGCCCCTTCAGTCCAGATGCTCAACACTGCATGACTTATAAGCCACATTTACCTGTAGGTCCCTCTGGAAATCTCTTTGCTTTCACCACTGCAAGCACTAAGGAAATTCAGTGTTGTCCCCATGTTATTACCTGTGTGTTTAGGGTGGGACTCCACAGACCATTCCCTATCACACAAGTATAGAGTAAGAGTGAAAATTGCCCTTAAAGGAATAAAAAGAGAGATGGTCCCAAAGCACTGACACTACACAGTACCTCTAGAACCACAGAGACTGCAGACGTAGCAAAGACTCCAGTCTTTAAGGCTAGAGAGGGAAAAAGATCCAGCATACTGAGGGCTGACCTAAAATGTTGCCTGTAGTAAACAGTCTTATTTAATCTAAGCAGGAAATTTTATCATCTTTTAAAAAAAATTGGTTTAGGGCTATTACTGAAACTCCCTCCAGTGAATATCTTTAAAACATAAATACATTTAAAGACTATAAAGATATAAACATATATGCCTCTTACCCATTTTCCTCATTTTAACTAATGACTGACAGTTTCGAAGTCAACTCCAGATGACTCCAATTATTTATCTTAGAGATGGAATTATTTTTTTTCTTTTCCTGTGTAGCTATTTGGTAGCACTTAACTGCACAATTCTTAAAAGACCAGTTGTTCTACCAGAAGTACCAGTGACTTTGTCCATATATTCAGCCTTTTAAACACAAGTGAAACTCCAGTTTAAAAAACAACCTTTAAGCACAGCACTGTAAGATGGTAAAAAACAGATGGAAAAAGAAATAATAATTAAAGTAAAATTTATGAATGCTTCACCCTTTTTTACAGTCACTCCCTTGTGAGAAAAATGGTTAGACTGCTCAGGAGCGGAGCTGAGTCTGCCCAAGGCAGCAAGCCTGCAGCACAGGAGGTTCTGCAGTCATTACAGCTTGCAGTGCATGTTACTGGCAGTCTCGTTTGACAGATGCAACTGCCCTGATTGTATAAAATAATAATAAGTTACTCCTGGCTGAAAACTTCTTCAGATCCAGTGACACCTTTGAGTAACGACTGCAAAGGTCAGCCTTCAGCTTTGGTGAAGTGAATGTTGAAAACCCATTTGACAGCACGCTGTACTAACGTTATAAAGGAGGACAATTCCCCCTGATTAAAGGGCAGTGAGATCATGGCCTCCCTTTTCAGTTCCTAGATTTGACATTTCACCAGTAATAGGGATATGTTTTGGTAGATTTAAGGAAATACAAACTCTGAAGTCCTCCTACTCTTCTTCGGAAAGAAGTTTCACCCAATATGAATCTCCTAGCACATGGGCATGAAGCAGCGCAATGTTGTATTGCTGAGTAACAGAAGTAATTTAGGGTATCAGTAATCTAGGACAACTATTTGGTTAGAGCTTCACATCATTTACTGAGTTATTTTAATTTTTATTCTTCCCCCTTCTTTTTTTTTTTTTTTTTTCTCCTCTTTGAAGGGATATTTAAGAAGCATCCTGGGTTTTGTAACACCTGGAACCATCAGTGTTCTGTCAATACAAGGAAGTGTCAGCTTTACTAAATACTTCATAGTTAATGCTCTTAAAATTTTAATTGCAGTATTTCAGAAACATGGTGTGGGTAGAGAAAGCACTACAAGGAAAAAATATGAGTTGTTGACCTTGTTGCTCTGTATGGGAGGGACTACACCCCAGGTGCCAGACCAGATGTCACCGACTGCAAACAGACTGTGGGGCATTAACTGTCCTATCTTTTCCCTTCTTGTCTGGGCATTACGAGACTCTTGCACATTTCATCTCACGACTGAGAGGGCACAGGGCTAGCTGAGACATCCTTGTGAGACTGTAATGGGCTGTAGAAATCAAAATGGTAGAGCAGGTGTGCATGCTGTTTAGGATGCAGTCTGCCCTGGTACCCTATTATCTATACTGGTTTTTCCTGCTGTGGAAACAACCTAGTTAATTCTGGAGTGGAAGCTGTTCATAAATCATTGAGAAGGCAGCTGGGGTGATAGTGATTCGGATGCTAGCACCAAAACTCTGCTAGCTCTGCCTAACTTTGCAGCACGCAGTAGCTGATAGAGCATTGAATGTTGTTTCTGTAGTTTATATATGGGTTTCATGTCAAGAAAACAATCTAGGTTCGCAAAGATGAAGTGCTGAGGAAGGTGCCTTGGGTTCGAAGCCATCCATCTTTGCAAAGCAGATGGAGGGTAGTGTGAAGCAGTAGCATGCCTCTTGAGGTCTCATCTGTGGGAGTCTGCCCTGTCCCCAGAAGCGTTCCTGGAAAAAACGTAACTGAGGGCTTAATACCTGTTTATCCATTAGCTTCTCCCCAAAGCTCTCCTCTGTGTAGGCAAAACGTAAAACAGCAAAGAGCCTTTTCAAAACTGCTGCTTTTTTTTCTTTTTCTTTCTTTAAGATACCGACTCTTCTAAGATAGCTTCTTTCATTCTGTAGAGTACACAGCTGACATTATTATCCACATGCCTAGCAGAACCACTGCTGTAATGTATGACGCTAGTACTTAAATGCACTAGGAAGAGAAGAGTGGGCTGAAGCCAATTTTAGAACATGCTATTTTCTTTTTAAGTGCTGACTCATTCACTGTACCTTGTGGTGTGTTTACCTTGATTGCTTGCTGCTTCGCAGGCTGGTGAATGGCTGAGGGAGGAATATTAATCAGTGACACACAGCACTATGCTCCAGAACTTTAGTAATAGTGCTATGCTCTTGCTTGTCTTTTGGTTTTATTGTAGGAATTACTTTTCTTTAACTAGCATTCACAGGCATTTCAGTTCCACAAACTGTGATGCCTTTGTATTCACCATTTCAGCATAGCTATCTAGTTCATATTACTTTTTTTCTGTTGAAAATCTTTGCTTCTCACCATTACTTATATCAGAGTGAAATTAATCAAAGTCATTGCACTAGATACATGTTGAAACTAATTACCCAAAACAGCTGATGAAGACAGAAGAGATTTCACAACTCATTTATCTTTTTCTAAACATATTTTATACTAACACTAAAATGACATGGAAAACAGTAGCAGCCCCTGTAGCTAAAACCATACAAAAGTGTGCTTTATTGCATGTGTGATCTGCTTGGGCTATTCTGCCTGCTGAGTGAGGTGATGGAAGTGTTTGGTGCCCAGAAATGCATCTGCAGCTCAATTTGAATGCATTCAAACCAGAAATTAAAGATGCGTTCATAAAAACTATTGCTAATACGAATCAGAGAAATGCCATTAATGCACAGTTAAATATGTCCCTCTCTGCTCTTGTGCTAGTTGACTGGAGCTTTAGATGAGAAAATGATTCTATATGGCTTTGTTTCTACTAATTTAGTTCTCTGAAATCGTCCACTTCAGGACTACATGAACACCTGTACTGGAACAAGCCCTGATGACTAAATACCCTCTAACTTACTTCAGCACACTCCCATCCGAGAAGGTGGCACAGCTGTGGGGACTGTCTCTGCAAAAGGAAATGTGACACCCTAAAAGAGGAGACGGAGACTAAGCCTGGTGATGTACCAGGTTGAAGAAATACCTGCTTTCAACTCTTAAGACATGACATAAGCATACAACATGCAGAGGCCTTTAAAAACTCTTCTCTAAAAGAGTTCTGAAGGACTTTCCTTTAAAAAGAATTAAAAAATATATAGCTGACATCACTCAAGAGAAATGTCTTTTAATATCATGCTTTGTAATGCTATAAACAGGAAGACCCCATGAAGGGTTTTATGCTAATTAGTTCACTTGTGCAACTCAGGGAAATCTGCTGCTGCATAACCAACTTAATAATCTTACTGCCAGATATTTTGGAGTAAGGCAGTAAACTCTCCTGGCTAGGGATCCTGACATGTTTCTCTATCCTTCTCACTTTCTGAAACTAATGATTATTTCTATCCTGTCATTATTCAGTGGAGCTTCTTACACTACTGTGAGAAAAATTAAGTATCTCCCCTTAGTTTTGCAGATAGAATAATTGAAATGTGCAGTGATTAACAAATTACATTTCCTGGGTCAGAGAGAAAGTTCATGGCAGAGATAATAATGGGACTTATATCTCTGGTCTTAATGATTATAGTGTGACAGCACAGCATCCCTCAATGTAGAAGTTTCAAAACTAAGCATTTAGTTATGACACTGACAGAATGGGGTCCTTTCAATTTGTTTGCTGACCTCGGACTAGTGAACAAGTCAGTCACTCAATCTGAAGGATATCTGTGCTCTGAATGGCACATTCAGATTCTACAAACATACATTTTAAGATTTTTTTAATGAGAATATTCCTATTACAAAATTTCTGGTATTATTGCTTTGGACACAACTACAGATTCTTTATAGTAGTAACTGAGCACTAGAATCATAATCAAATTCCATTATATGATCCCTGTGAATAGGGAATGGCTACCATCCCATTTTTGAAGGGGCTTAATAACAAAAATTATAAAGTCTTTGGTGGAGAAAAAAATCAAATTTACATCTCCTAGATGTTAAGTTGGATGCACCTACCACTGGATGACCCTTCCTCACTACTGGAGAAAAGTTCCTTTCTTGTAGTCATCCCAATTTACAAAAAACATAGAGCAATGACTCTGCAAAAAATGTGCTTTTTTGCTCCCCAGGCTTGTCACAGGGTTTAATCTAAAGCTTAGCAACAGCCAAATTAATTTGTGAACTGTGTTTCACATTAGCTTGAAGATACTGATATAAACTAGCACTAAAGAGAAGGTCCACTAAAGAGGTGGCCACTGCAAGTTAAAATGAGATGTAAGCAGAAGGGAAGAAGAAATGTGATGAAGAAAAGCACAAAAGTTTGAGGACAGATAGAGGAACCAGAGCTGGCTGTGCAGGAGTATGCAATGGTAAGGAAAAAGCTAGTCGTACCTAAACTCCTTTATAATGTCAGAACTCTACATGTGTGACCTGGTTTGAGGTAGAACACAACTAATTCCATTCAGTGATTTTAATTTTCAGCTCAGCCTCTTCTCAGTACCTGCACGTTCTATAGTTACTGCCATGCTTTCACAGCGTCTGCTTCTAGCAGTGATTACACTTGATACTTCTAGTTAGCACCAAAAACTGGTGTGCAGACCACAGTCACTGATAAATCTTGTCTACTATATGGGGGTTCAGAGCAGACAGGACAGGTGACCTTAAACCAACCAACGAGGTATTCCATTCCATATACATCATATTTGGATAAAGCTGAGGAATCACAGGGGTTAAGCTCTCTTCTTCAATGGCTGGCATCTGAGAAGTGCTTGGTCCATCCTCCCTTCAATCCCAGTTCATAAGTTCCTAAATCCACTTCCAGAATCCAGTTCCTGAATTTGGTTCCCATCTGCCACTGAGTCCAGTCTGGGACTTTGGTCACAGCATCAGTGGTGATAGTGGCTAACTGCCATAAGGGGTGCTGGGTTTGATATTGGTTTTGCATATATTTAATTTTATTGTTATTTTCACTAAAGTAGTTTTAGTCTTCTATTTAAATTTGCAAGTCTCTCTCCCCCTTACTTCCCCTTTGGGAAGGGAGAGGGGTTAATTGAGAGCGTCTATCACTCACCAGCCCTAAGCCTTGACCCTTGTTTATAGAACACAGACACAAGTGCAATTTTCTGCACGTGATGTGCTTCTAGTTCTGGCTTGTTGAGTTAGATTAAACACTTCCAGGGAAGTGCAGGCTGTTTTGCATACATGAGAACTGTACTTGGATCTGATAAAATATCACAGCTGCCAGTCTAAATTGGAATGAATTTGCATAGTAATGCTATGAGGGTTGCAATGTCTTCATTTTCCTTTCTCTGAAATGAGGAACTTTCCCTGTTTCAGTAAGGAAGATTGATCCTGGATGTCTGTATAAGAATTCACAAAGATCTGGCTCTTTAAGTGTGACTCGTTACTATAGAACCATTATTGTTCAGAGAAGAGAGAGCTCTGCACAGAAGTAACACAGTTGCTCCTAGTCTGCTTCTGCAGAGCCTACAGGAACTGAACATCTCTGTTCCCACTGAGAGTTCTGCACACCCTGATGTGCCAATGCTGCTTGTCATGGGACTGTGCCAGATCTAGGTAATGTAAATTATATAAATGTCTATAAAATAAAGTCCTTTCAAAGTTATTTTTCAAACCTCTATCACTTCAAAATCCTGGTCATCATGCAGTATCATAGCATGACCTTGGAGCAGCGAAAGGCAGTAAGCAGCAGGTATAAGAGCTTAAATCTAGGAGAAAGTGGGAATTTTTTAGTTTCTGATAAACAAGTGTGCAGAACAGGACCACAAATAGTCTGAGTGCCAGGTTTGAAATATTTATCTCCCTGCCTTACACACAGCTTGTCTTTAAAGTCATTCATTCACAGAGGTGCTTGAAACAGTTTTTCTAGCCACCATGCCGCTTGGAGAAATGCCTCTTCTGTAGTTCAATACACAGATTTTATTAAGAAGTTCATTGTGAACTCCAAAGATGGAAACACCCCCACCAACCTTAAAGTAATTTATATCACACCAGCTTTATAGTTTTTAATCTGTGACCTATCAACACGGACAAAAGCTACAGTTCGCTCACCTCCACACTAGGTGAGCCATACAGATACTCTGAAAAGTACACAGAACGCCCTTGCGTTTTGTACAATGACCATGGCATGAACTGTGATGCTTTTTTCATTACAAATCTTAAGAAAATCTTCCTCTTACCTGAAGGTAATGGCATGGCCTCAAGGAAGGTTTGATTTCCTGATGAACCAGAGGCTTATCTAAGTTCAGTGATGATTTGCGATAAGCTTCTTTAGCCTGACTTACTGTAAGCGTGGACCAAGAACTCCTTTTCATATATTTACCATCAGGGGTCATTGCTAGCCCTTCACAAGCTGAACACTTCACATCATTGTTACTTTTGGAAGTCTTCAATGAAAGATCCCCAAAATGCCCCTGAAGTGCCTCAGGATAGCAATGTGATATATGATCTGCATGGTGCCTATTTACCACACTAGGGGTTCGGTAAGTGCTATCACTGTCCAAATTATCATCAGAGCTCCACCAGCTGCTCATTCCAGATTTATGTTTGCTTTCCGGTTTTCGCTCCTTACTTTTACTCCTTTTGCTATGCTTGGAATGGTGCCCATGATGATGGTCATCCCCTCGACTATCTCCCTTTGTTCCATTAACGTTGCCCTTGGATGATCCTTCCAGAGAATGAGATTTAGTAAAAAGTTTCTGGACAGAATGAACGAGATGGCGGATTCTTCCCGGGCTCTCACTGCGTTGTTCCGCAGCCGTTGAGGTCCTCTGGTACTGCAACGTGTGAAACCCATCTCGGTGAAGAGGAAGCTGTTTCTCAAATTGGTCCAAAAGATTTGCAGGAATACGGTTAATCTTAGGGTTCCCGTGAGACATGGCGCAGTCGTCTCTGGAGTCGTAATGCGAGCTGTAGTGCATTCTGGGGAAAGTGCTACTTGACATGTGATCGCCCATTACCATGGGCATCATCATGCATTCAGAATGAATGGAGCTGCGTGGCGAGCAACGATGATGGTCCATCGGGCAACTCTCCGTGGGGCTGAGAAGATACGATTGCCTTGGCTCCTGCCCATGGTGGATATGGTCGTGGGTGTGTTCGCAGTCTTCAGGGGATGCTAAGCCACAAGTATGAGCTGAACATAACTGTGATTGGTTGCGACTGCCAGATAATCCTTTCATATTCCTCGGAGCAGGAGAGTATCTTTCTTCATTGAAGTGCTGAGAGGGCGACCATGAGTATTGCTGGTCTGTCAGGAGAACATATAAAACCTCTGTTATGTTAACTTGCAAAGTCCAAGTACACTGTAAAACTAAACTTCTTTTCTCTGTGAGGTTGATGGAAAGTCTCACCATTCTTAGACTTTCATTCACCATTTTAAAACTGGTCAAAATTCCTGACTATGAGTAAATTATGGGGTGAATGCCGCTTCTTTCCTGTTTGGAAAATTGTCTGCTAGCAGTTCTAAATTTTATGAAGCTATTCATTATGCAAATTTAATCAAACAGATTTAATGGGTACATTCAAATATTTGTTTATTTGATATTTGGAATTCATGTGTGAATCTTTGTGGCTAGTCACTTAAGTTACATGGATCTAGGTTCTATTTCTGTGGTTTTCAGTTGGATATCTTAACCTAAATGTATCCTTTCTCTGCGAAGCCTCCTTCATAAGACAAATCAAAGTTTATTTTCTCAAACAAATCTCAGATTCAGAATCCTAAGTACAGTGTCCATAATCATAAATAATAAACAGCAATGAGAAAAAAGGACATAAACATGATGAAATAAAGTTTAACTTTTATATCACTGAACAGTTTATCAATAAGCATTTCATACTATTTGAACATCTGTTATCTTTAGTCCAGAAGCATTATCTCTACTACCGTATATGTAAAGTCTTCTCTCTACCGACTAATAAAACAGGTTTTCTTTTTTATGTCTAAATTACAAAATACTTATTTCATGAGTCTACATTATTCCTAATAAAACAGAGAGCTTTTTTTGTATACTCAGTTACTTCTTCCTGTGGATCATGTGCTTCAAGCTGTGGTTATTAAACAATTACTAAATAAGAGTAGCTTGTAAGTAAAGATTTTGATACTTGAGCTTTTCATTTTTGCTTTTCTTTCATGCAATTTCTTGCAGCTTATTTAAAGAACATTTCAAAGCAGACAAAGATACAGGATGCAAGACAATCCTTTAGAAGATCAGGTGGATGCTTAAGTGTTTATACAACCCACTTAGCACAGTCTTTCTGTAAATTTCCTCTAAAGACTCTAAATAATCTTCTACAGGTTCTCGACACAAAAGAAGTTGAAGGCCTCAGCCAGACTGGAAGCCAGAGAACGTGTGTCTGTGCATGTGTGTGTGTGTATAACAATATAACTGGACGCTGGAGAGCAGATGGTAGAAATCACAGTGGACAGTAGCACTCCGAGGGACTTCTAAGTATACAAAAAAATTCTCATAAATTATATTCCTATTGCTGGTGAAAATTCAATGCCTGATTATGGTAACAAATCAGATCAATACCCATGTTTCTGTAATTTTATTCATCTAATAAGTGTTATGTCATGATACCTTCAGTAGAGAATGCAATTTGCTGCAGATCTTTAGCATCATCTGTCTCCCAACCTAAATGACCTAGATTTCTCATAATGGAAGATTGCCAGAAAATTTTATTACATCCTAATTTCAACAGAGCTTCACATAATATTTTTAAGTGAATGCAGAATTAAAGTAATAAACAATAAAGTATTCTTCATCTTAGGCATAACCCTGCCACATTGAAGTCAAAGACGGATTTAAGGGTTCAAATGCCACCTCCAGACTTTTTCACAGCGTGAAACTGCTGTTTGTATGCCTACATACTTTTCTGCTTCTATTTTGGTTTTATACCAGTTTATTTTATGCAACTCTTGTCTACTTTCGTATTAAAATTAAAGCTTATTCCTGTGGATTGCTCAGTCTGTTGCACTATTTAGGTTATAATAATCGGCATGAAAGTGGTTACAAAAAGGAAATACAACATTCTCTGTAATAACGTAATTTTGATTATCCAATTAAAAGTACAGCTATATATAGACAAGGTAGTAAATTATAACATTGCATTGGGATTCAGCCACATAAGTAGCACTGTAATTAATGGTACTTAACCTAGTATATTGCCAAACATTGTCCAGGGAATAATAATGGCCTATGTATTGAACTTAGCCTGTGCTTCCCATAAAGGGTTCCCAAAGCACTTGTCAGAGACTATTGCATTAGTTCTTACAATCCCATGAGATATGGAAGGCACTGTTCTGCTTTTACAGAAAAGGAAACTGCTTTTCTAAAGCACTTGCAGATGTGCTGATTTTTGTTTTTGCGGTGATATGAGCCAGAGGGAGGTAGAAGGAGGCTCTTCTGTCAAACTGACAGCACAATAAAAGTCAGCCTCTTTTTGTCACAATCTTGCACACCTATGAATGAAGGTAACTCTCGCATTACATCTCACAAATTCATTAAAAATGACAAAAGGAAGAGTATGGTAGAGATCTCTAGCAAAAGACAGAGACAGAAATAAGAAACTAATTTAAATGAGTTCTCCAGCACAGAACTTCTAGCCCCCGGTGATTTCTTTAGTCTTCACATAGCATCAAACAGCCCAGAAGTCTTCAGACATATTCATGACTTGACTGCACTGCAGAAGATCATCTAACAACAGCTTTTCATCCCTCATGATTCCCTATAATTCTTGTTCAGCTCAGCTATAAAAAAAATACAATTTTCTCTGCATTGCTTTCCCAGCCATATAGTAGTTTATGTGTCTCATGGAATGTCTGAATATTTTCCTTTGAAGCACAGTAGTTAGAAACTGCTATAGGCATTTAATAAGCATAATAAAAATAATTAATGACTGAATTAAGAACAGGGCATCTTCCAAAAGTAATTTTCCCCTCTTAAATCTGCAATAGAGAGTAACTGATACTGGATAAAGTCCCAAATTACTTACATGTGTATCATCTAAATTTATCACTCCAGTTAGTTTTGGGCTCTGCCTGGACATCAAAACCATTCTTCTTACAAACCCAAGGAAAACCTTCAAAGTTTTATAACACATAGTATCAAGTCATCTGTGCTTTGTAGCATTCAGTCAACTTCATTCAGGATGCCTGTTTCAGAGCTTGAAAAAAACAGTGGAACTATGGCCAAATGAGTTAATATACAGCACCAGACCAGAGTAACTGACCATGTGCTAGCTCTCAGTCTGCCAGAAATGTGAAGAAAATTGTGCTCCCTTAAAGTTCAATTCAGCTGACATGATTTTCTAGCATTTGCAAGGGGTTAAAAGTGTCTAGAATCAGTGTCCAGAACTTGGTTCATTCATTAAAAAAATCTTAAACAAAAAAAAAATTGAATATATTGGTATAGTAAAATAATGCCAGATTTATTGAATAATCACAAATTGGAGTGGAATTTTTATCTATGTATTAAAGAGAATGATTCTTAAAGCAAGATATAAATTTGGTTGATTTTTTTATTTTGTTTTTGTTTGTTTGTTTTTTTTTCCTTAATCACTCTAAAAAATTTAAAAGTAATGAAGGATGTTAATGTGTAGTCCCTTAAAGAAAGTGGCACTATCAGACTCAACTGAAAGGAAACAACAAATAACCCAAAGCAGACAGAGGAATAGAGATGAAAATTAAAAAACAGACAGAATCTAGTAATCCAAAATCCTGAAAATCCCTTAAAGGTCTTATTTTCAGAGATTACTGTACAGATATAAGTCAACCTTTCACCTTGATAGGTGGAAGAATTTCTGCAGCGCTTCTGGTTTCAACTCTTTCTCTGCTGTGCCATGACCTTTCCTGCTTTTCCCCCCGTTTCTCTTCTGGACAAAGAGTTGCTCTCTTACTCTAAGCAGATGTTAGTTAGCCTTTCTTCAGAGACTGGTCACAAGTTTTAGAGCATTCAAACATCTTCCTTGTGCCAATCAGTATCAAGGGAAGAAAGAGAATTCCAAAGACCAAGAATATTACTTGAAATAATGAATTAGAATTAGTATAAATAGTCTAGGGCAATAGGACTGATAAAACCTCTGAACAATACAAAATAATGGCTGTGCATCTCTAAAGTTCCTGGAACACTGCTCTTTGCTAAAAAGAATCAATGTCAAAACACTGGAAACCTCTGATATTCAAAAGAAATGCACATCTCCATAAATCTGATGGTGTATTACATACGAATGCAAGCTTCCAGAGTATAATAATAAATTCCTGGAACTACTAAGTGGTGTCTGATTTAGTTAGTTAGTGATTGCAAAGCACCACTTCTTTTTTCTGAAGAAATTAAATTGCTTTAGCCTTATAAGCTTCTTGGTAAACTGCTTACCCATCCGAAACTTCTGTGCTGTTTTCACTAGAGAACATACAGTTCCTTGCATAGTGCAACCAGTAAAATGCACTGCATGAAAAAGATACCTAATCCAGTTTTCAAAATGGGTGGTAGAGAAAACCAGACCGCTGCATTGTGCTGTTCCACGTGGTTCAACTAGTGCTGCAATGCATTATAAAAAGATTATAATCAAAGTCTAACCTTTAACCAATAGAAATATTAAATAGCATAAATCAAGGCATATCAATCAAATAAGAAGCTATTAAGTATTAAAATGCATTTTAAAAGGTTGTAGCTGGATATTTATCTGCCCAAGGACTGCAATAACAGCATTAGATGAGCATTGTTTTGTCATTGTCCTTGTTTTGCTGGGGCAGAATACCAGGTTAGCAGTGAGCTGCAGGCCTTTGGCATTTCTGAGTCAGCCAGAACAGCTGACCGTAGTTGGGACTATCCTATGCTCAGTAGAGAGGGAAAAGATTGCTGAGGAGAGGGGGCTTCCCACTCCTGCTTCAGCTCCCACTCCTCTTCCTGCTCCCAAGGACTGCCTTTCCATTTAGTGTGACCATATTACCTTTCCTGGGTTAAGTATAACTTCGTATAATGTATATCGACATTGCTATCACTTTTGCTGTTTCATTAAATCAATTTTTTTCCATCCAACCTGCAGGTCTTCTTTTCCCAGTTCTCTGCTGGGAAGGGATCATCAGGAGATACAGCAACTGCTATAGGTTAGCCCTTGATATGTGCTAAATGCAGGCAGTTATTATCTTGTTCTAGTGCTTTTCACTGTTTGATTGTAGCCTTGAAAATGAGTATTTCCAGGGTTTTAGAAGAGTGACTAACCTGCCAAGTGAAAGAAATAAATTCTGGAAATGACTTAAGCTGTTGTTCCAGTCTCATGAGATTTCCAGCCTATTTGTGTAGCACAAAATTTTGTATAAAATTTACATAAAATTGCCAAATTTAGGTCACTACCTGACTGCAACCTCCAGTTTTAGAAAATAACTTGTATGTTCTTGCCACTGAGTTGATGCATTTGCTCTGCATGCAGTGCGTTCACCTGTCTGAATTCCTATCTAACACCTCAGGCTGATTAATTGAAATACTGAACTTGGAGAGGTAGCATCCTATCCAAATACAGATATTAACCTTCTCACAAAACTTTGCAACAAGGTGCACCCAGTCTCCCTTCACGGTCATGTGTTGGTTTGAGGCTAATTGAAATATTCTAATAGAGAAAATTAAATTACAGGCTGTAAAAAGGAAAACATGGTGATGTCTACTTCACTCATAGGCTTATTGAGATGTTTAATAAAAGAACTCAAAACATAGATAACACAGTCAGACTCTGGGGCACAGTGTCTCAGGCTGTCTAGCTTCTGGTTTCTCTCTGCCGAGTAACCTCACTAACTACTTTTCTTCTAACCCCCTTGGCCGATCCTCCAAGCTCATCTTGGGTGTAAGGTAAACCTTGGGGTAAGGTATAGGGGTGGGGAGAAGGTGGAAGGGTGGTTGGGAGCCCCTCCTGGGGTCTCTGACTTCTGGGAGGGGTGTTGTGTTCCTGTATTGCCTTTAACTTGTATATTTCTGTAACTATTCCTGTATATAGTGTATATATCTGCTTGTATATTGTGCTGAGCTGTAAATAAAGCTTCATTTCTTAACTTCCAGTCAGCTGAGTTCTAGTCTGGGTCATTTTACAAAGTGTGTGGGGGGGGGCGGGGAACTCCCAAACCATCACAGGTCAAAGGAGAGAAGTAGGCAGTTCAGAGGACCTAAGGGCAAACAGCAAAATGCCCAAGGCTGTCAAATGCTAGCCATGGATGTTGGACATGGATCCCTGTCTTGTTCTGACCCTTAAATCTGAAAATGAAATACCTCACTTCAGGATATTGAGCAGTCCTTGTGGTAAACATGCATGGTTCATATGGTTGTTTATATCAGACTAAAAAGAGTTGGAGGATTTGATCAGTCTGTACAGATAAATGCTACAGTTTTATACTGCTTTGTATAGTTTTAAGCTGTTACAGACTCATACTTTGTAAGTAGAACTCTACTAACCAGCATAGAGAGAAGATTTCAAGAATGACATGGGCTATAAATATGCTCTCCGGATGTAATAGGTTTTTTTTCTGAGTATGAGAAATTGTCATGATTCATCCCAGCATGAAGTACATACCTAAAAAAAAACCATCAGATGAATACCACTCTTTGTGTACCTCTCTGCTGACTACAGTGTGGATGGCAAATTCTGATGCAGAAAACATAAACATATAACTTTAGGTGATCTAAGGCATATTTATAATGCTAAAACATGGGAAATGACTTGACAGTGCAAGTTAATTTGGTGGAACCACATGAAAAATAACGACTGAGGGTAAGATTTTTTTTTTTTTAAACTCCTGTGTTGAATAAAAATGGACATGCAAATTCCATTCCTAAAACAGCACCAATGACCAGATCATGCTAATGCAGAGCAAAGCCAGAAAGCCTTAAGGAGGAAGTAAGGAGCGTGTGGAGTGCTGCCATTTATTCAATACAGTCACAGTTTTGAGCATCGATGCAGATGTCTGCAGGTGGAATGAATATTTGATGGCACCCAGTCACTGTTCAGCACAACTTCAACTGCATCCAAGTTTCAAATAGTTTAGTACACTCAAAATCCAGGATCCCAAAATACTCATTTTCAAGATAAAGAAGCATGATCAGTGAAAAGAGTATGTAGTAAAAAGACTGCAGAATAACTGCCAGTGAGTAAAAATGGGATCTTTAAGGTTTGGGGTGGGAGGTGGGGGTACTGAATTTCAGGGGACACATAGTGTTGGTATACTAGAAGGAAGAAAAGCATAGAAAACCAGGGAAATCACCAGGGAAAGTTGAGACCAGGGAAACATTTGAAGTGTATGATGTGCTAGTATTGATTGGTATATAGTACACAGACCGTCACAGTGCTTTTCAAGATGTACATTTTTGCTTTGGAATATACTACACAGCATCGAACAAAGGACATTGAACTGCTGGAGTGGGTCCAGAAGATGGTCAGAGGGTAGGAGCTTCTCCCCTGTCGGGACAGATTGGGAGAGTTTGGGTTGTTCAGCCTGGAGAAGAGAAGGCTTCAGACCTTACAGCAGCTTTCCACTACCTGAAGGAGGCTACAGGAGAGCTGAGGAGGGAGTTTTGACAAGGACTGGGGGTGACAGAATGAGGGACAATGTCTTTGAGTCGGAAGAGGGGAGACTGAGACTGGAGATGAAGAAGAAATTCTTTCCAGTGAAGGTGGTGAGACACTGGAACAGGTTGCCCAGGGAGGTCGTCAATGCTTCCTGCCTGGAGATGTTCAAAACCAGGGTGGAAGTGGCCTTGAGCAACCTGAGCTAGTGGGACATGTCCCTGCCCATGGCAGGGGAGTTTGGAAAGAGATGACCTTTAAGATCCCTTCCAAGCCAAACCATACTGTGATATACAGACTTCCACATTAAAAAAAAAAAAAAAAAAAAAAAGAACAGACTTTGCATCCAAAATCAAATGTAGCTTTTCATCAGCTGTGACAAAGCTTACCCTGTTTAGAGAGTAGGCATGTTGGGAAAGCTGAGAGCAGCTCTAATAGTGTCTGATCTTTTCAGAATCAAACCATAATCTGCAAAAGCACAACAGGAGTCTACATTTTATGACAATTTGCCCCTTTGAAAACGAACAAACAAAACTCAGTATCAGCTAGCAACAAGACAATCACTGCTAACTGAAACAGAATACGTTAAAAAGAAATCTCATCCTATGGATGTGAAACATATGGATGATTTTCCTCAGTGTGGGGGTCATGATGTGACAGAGGTGGAAGACCTTCCAGTGGAGGTGCTGGAGCGAGTGCAGAGGAGGTCAAGGAAGATGTGAAGGGCCTGGAAAATAAATCTTATGAGGAGCAACTGAAGGAGATGGAGATGGTTAGTTTGAAAAAGAGGAGGCTGAGAAGAGACCTCATGGCTGTCTGTAAGCTACCTGAAAGGAGGTTGTGGAGAGGTTGCTGCTGGTGTCTTCTCACAGGTGAATAATGATAGAGCTGGAGGGAATGGCCTCAAGCTGCCACTGGGTAGGTTTGGACTGGGCATTAGGAAACATTTTTTCCCCAGCAAGAGCGGTCAGGCGTTGGAGTGGGCTGCCTGGGGAGGTGGTGGAGTTACTGACCCTAGATGTGTTTGAAAGTTGTTTGGATGTGGTGCTTCAGGCTAAAGGTGAACTTTGTAGAGTAGGGATATTGGTTGGACTTGGTGATCCTGGGCGTCTTTTCCAACCAGAATGTTTCTGTGATTTGTAGCACACTGCCATTATTCACCTTCTCAACAGTCCTGTGACAGAAGTCAGTCCACAAAATGATTTACGACTAACATTTTTTTCATAGAATCTGTATGATCAGTGAAGTTTTGGGAGTAAAAAAAAAAACAGGATTAGATTGACCTTATAGCTAACTAACATAAGCTTCTGCAGAAACACAGATTCACTATGTGGGTATCATTGAACAGCTGGGTGTAATGCTTCCAAATACAGACCAGAAGAGATAGTTCAACACCATTAAACTTGTTTCATTCTTTGCTGTGCCTGGCTTTATGGACTTATTTTCCTAAAAGACAAAATCTTGCTGCTTGCAGTTACCAGGTCAGGAGACAATCGGTTTCCCTTGCTGTCATTAAAACACCAACACTTTTCTCAGTAACTGAAGGAAACCAATGCAACTGGATAGTTCAGCTCATACACAGGAATATACACACATCTGTAGAAGTCAAAAAGAAGTCACTGTCACATTGACGGCAAAAACAAATCTCCCGTTAAGTTCAGCGGTGTTGGGGTTAGTACTAAACATTTGCTGAGAAAAGTTCTTGGTCAGTTTGCCTGGGAACCCTGGTGTCACCTCTAATCAAAGCTGTGTTTTACAGAAAGCAGAATTAATGCTGGACTGGTTTTGGAAGCCTGGAAGCACCACCCAGTCAGAAAGATGACGGTCATTGTTGCAGAAATACTTTCATTGGTAGCACAGGGAAAAGGACTATAATCTCAAGGATCCGAACTACTTGGACCAACTGAACGGAACTGCCAAAACTTCAAGCTTTCCTTTCTGTTAAGAAATACTTACCATTGATTCTTAAATGAAAATCAAACAAAAGAAATACTGCTGATATTTATGAAAAGTGTCCCTAAGTTAAACTGGGTTTGGTTAGTGTTTCTGAAATTCTTCTGAATTTGTCCTTTGTGATAATATTTCACAGACAAAGCTAACCATCCTCAGTAACACTGAGGAACTGCAAGAACCAACATTTCTGTACCTAAGCAAAAAATATTTATCATGCATTTCTCCCCAGTTGTCTTTTATTATTTCATTAAAATATGGATATACTTTAAAGATTCTGCTAATTTTACAGAGTGCTCTTCTGGGAAAGAAATAATCTAAGCATTAATTCTGAAAAGCATTGATTATTGCCATGGAATAAATGACTGTTCAATTTAAAATACCTTTCTATTTCATTTTTTTTTTTTTTAAATTCAAAGCAGTTTTTAAATTATCACAACTGAAGCAAATTATTTGATTTTTTTTTTTCCCCCCAGCATAATTTCACTTGATTCCCCCAAAATTTCAGAGCTTCTACCTTGATATGATCCAAAACAATTATTTCTTTTACTTTTTGGAGATCATCATTATCTGCTCAGCTGTACACTCTTGGTGCTGCCTCTTGCTGTTTTGTCATTGTATTGTGAACTTTTCTGTTCAGCTCAACCCACTGAGATATGGAGGAGGCCCTGGTTTTCCTATGGGGTGCAGAAAAAAAGCAGCCTGGTGACAAGTTCCCTTTTAAACTTGTTGCCATAGCAACAGGCAGAAAATCTCTCCATAACCTTCAGACTGGGAATCTTTCAAATCAGGGTGCTGTCTCTCTTTCGTCTGACTGAGTTCTGTTTTAGGTTGGTGAGAAATGTTGAAATGATTAACTGTTTTTTCCACAACCACTGGCATCCAGATTTTTCCATGTGGCAGTGAAGGGCCAAACTGTGAACCCTGCTCCTGGAATGAGGTCGTAGTGTAAGTATCTCACACCCTTGGCAAGTTTGAGACTGGACATCTTGATATGCTGATGTCTGATTATGAAGAGAAATGACTTTGTAAAAAGATATGCAAATGGAATTGCACATGAAATTCACAATGAAAGGTGACAACTGAATTCACCAGTGAAAGCCTCTGGGGGTCAGCACTGCGAGAGACAGCTGTAGCCATGTAACTACATGCTGGAACTATCACCATCACCCGAGTTGTACAATACATTGTTCTGGCTTAGACAGAGCCTAAGCAGCAAATAATGAACATGAAGGTAGAACATGGCAACTTATTTTTTTTCTGGGGAAATGAAGATCACATCATTTAAGCTGCCTATCATGGGAATGCATTTAAAAAGCTTTAAATTTTATCCTTTTGAAAGGAGACAATACAGTGAAGACACTCAGGGAAGAAGGTAGGCATGGGAGAGCAGTCATATGAGTCTGTCTTGCCTCCATTTCAGCCTTTGCACTCCCTAAAGGAAAGTAAATATTGCAGCTCAACTATGCAGACAGGAGTTACAGGGATAAGTGGGGCAAGAGGGAGAGAAAAATGTTCCTCCCATGTTAACATTCCACATCCCATGTAAGAAACTTAACTCAAGCTGTTTCACCTTCTCACTCTCTCTCTCTCCCTTTTCTTTAGGGGGGTCTTTCGCTCATTTCACTGCAGACACTGGAATCAATAGTCTGGATGAGGTCTAACAATAAGCAATAAACTTCCCAGCTTGAAAAAAACCCTTATTTCCTCTACAACGGAACTTAGGAACATTCTTAGCTGGACATCCCTGTGAGAATACACAAATCATTTAGAAAAAAAAAATATTTGCTTTTTGGCAAAGTAATGAATGCATAAACCCCTTTGTGTTCTGTAGTAGAAATGGATGAATAATTCATAACAAATAACCTATTTGATTAATCTTACAGCCTTACAAATATCTCCTGCTGTTTGTGAAGTGACCTTGGGCCTAATGGGATTTTTGTAAAGTTATCTGACATTATGAGGTGTTTAATTTTTAGAAATAGCTTCTGGTCTGCAGATTGCTAGTAAGAGTTTGTTGCCAACAGCCTATAATTAAAATGCAAGGTAGTTAGCATGCGTTGAGATGATGCTCAGGACATAAGATGTGATGTTGTTCTATGACTGAAAGTAATTCACAGAATAGGCACTCAAGCATAACTAAAAGGAATTTAAAGTTCAGTGTTTACTTACTGAAAAATATTCCCTGTTATTTCATTGACATTTTCTGTGGTCTTGATCACCACATCTGTAAACTTTTACATTACAGTTTGTGGGCACAGGAAAAAGAAGAATTTGAAGTAGAATTATTTAGAGGTATGATTATCCCTGGATGCTCTGGGAGGAGATGGACCAAGGCATTGATCTGGTACAGAAGACAGCCAAGTGTCCACTGCTGATCTCTTGTCAGTCCTTGGGAAAATTTCATGTCGCGCCTGTTATGTCAAGATAAAACCTGCAAAAAGCACTCAGACACTGACTGCACCGAGGAAGGCTGGATAATTAAGTAGGAAGACAGACACACTGGAAAGTCAGACCAATTTTTTTTTTTTTTTTTCAGAACAGCTATATTCTTTCTTCCTTTCAACACATAAGGTCATAAAGGCATGATCATGCAATCAACAGTGATTGAATAACCATGAGTTGCTGTCTGACACTTGAACCACACCAAGTAATCAAAAGCATGATGCATCAAGTGTGAAATAAAAATACATTTCCCTAACCTCCCCTTAAACTCTCTTATAGTTTACTTTTCAGCTGCAGAAGGTTAAGAGCATTATTAGTAACTGCAACCTGTTTTATAGGTTTTAATCTTCTTAACATCAACTCAGTGGCCTTTCTTGAAGAGAAAACAGTAATTTAATGGGGAAAAAAAAGCCTTTAGTGTGAATTCTTTTTGTTTCACATTAGAAGCTGCCAAGTGTTAAACCTGTGAGAAATGAGTATAAAAAGGAGTTTAAATATTTTGTCAATAATCTATTTCCCTCTCTTTACTCTGTTTGCACTGCCTATTAAAACATCCATTTATAGAGAAATTCACTCCATCTACTCTGTTCACATATTTTGTTTACTACTTGAATGCCATTTAAACATAGAGAAAATGTGTCATTTTTAAGATTGCACTATTTGTTTTTGACACCCAAAGTAAACTCTTGCTTTATCCTATACGTGCCTGAAGTAAATAAGACTGAGAGTTTTCCAGTTTGCACAGGAAAGAGTATTTTTACAAAATGTTTATTTTACAATACATTACCATTGTTCAGATTTTGTAAGCACGAGCTAGGAGAAAGCTTGGAATTGAAAGAACTCAATTTTTCGAGAGACCTTGAGTGAGCTGCTGAGATTGATGCATGTCAGATCTCTTGCTCCTACCACCATCCCCTGCTACCTTTATTGGGGTGCTTATTTAAGACATTCCTAGTATAAACAGAAATTACTGTTGTGAGGGAGAATCTTGGAGCCATGACAATGCTTATCACCCTGAGCTCTTAACAAATAAATGGTAACAGAAAAGCTATGAAATATTGTTCTTAAGAACAGACTATGAATGCTTGGATAAGCTTTTTTTGAAGGAATCCATTGCATCTCTGCCTAACTAACGAGGTCTTATAGAATCAATAATGTAAAAGAGTTGAGATCAGCCCCATCCCTTGATGCCTTTTCCCAATTAAAGCAGCGGATCATCATACTAATAATATTATTCAGTGACTACTCAGCATTTTGACTCTGGTGAGACACTGTGCAAACATTAATTAATCCCCACCAAAGACCTGAAACCTCACTAGGAAATATTAAACTTGTTTTACAAATAAGGACCTGGAGACAGAGACTTTTCAGTACCAGAGAGACAGTAACTTGAAGCTCCTTGAGTTAGTGAGAGTCTAGAATAAAGACACTGCAGTTAGAGCTACCTGAAAGAACATCATTTCCACTCTGCCTTGACTTCTTAAGGAAAGCCCTTTACTGTGTTTGTTTTTGTTTTAATCTTCCCCCCGCCCCGCCCCCCTCCCCCCCCAAGAGTGAATGTCTCTAGGAGTCCTTCAGACTGAGGTTGTTGATACAAAATAATTATGTAGTTAATGGAGGGAGGATGGGACGTGGAAGGAAAGAGGGAGAGACCATATTTCCATAGCCCAGTCATAAAAGAGTATCTATTTAGATTCAGATTTTCTCTTCAATGACTTTATACATGTGTGGCAGCAAAAGCAAAGACTGAGAAAGATCTAGTAGTTTCTAGCTTTTCCACTAACGTTATGTTCAGTTCATGAATTTGAACCTGTAATCTTCAAGTGATGGAACACCTCATCACGAGACAGACAAAGATATCTCACTGTAGAAGGGTCAGTCACCAGCACAGCTGTAAGTACAGAGCTCATCTACACTGAACTTAACTGATCATCCCAAAACTTTTAAAAATGTTTTCCCAAATTCCATCTTCCATAGCATGCCCCTTCTTGCTGTACAGTGACTCTTCCTAAGGGAGAAAGGGACATCTTGTATCTTGACATTGCTGATGGTATCCAGTTCACAGGATCACACAGATTACAGGATGGCAGGGGTTGGAACAGACCCTAAGAGATCGAGTCCAACCAGGACCATAATCTAGCTCAGGTCACAAAGGAACACATCCAGATGGGCCTTGAAATCTCCAGAGAAGGAGACTCCACAATCTCTCTGGGGAGCTTGCTCCAGTGCTCTGTGACCCTTACAGTAAAGAGGTTCCCCCTTGTGTTGAGCTGGAACCTCTTGTGCTGCACCTTACATCCATTGCTACTTGTCCTATCATAGAGAGAAGTGAGAAGAGCCTGTCCCCCCACTGCTGACCCCCAGCCCTCAGATATTTATAAACATTTATTAAATGCCCTCTCAGTCTTCTCCAGACTAAAAAGCCCCAGGGCCCTCAGCCTCTCCTCATAAGGTAGTGTTCCAGTTCCCTAATCATCCTCATAACCCTCCACTGGACCTTCTCCAGAAGATTCCTGTCCCTCTTAAACTGGGGAGCCCAAAACTGAACACAGTACTTATGATAAGGTCTCACCAGGGCAGAGTAGAAGGGGAGGAGATCCCCCCTTGATCTGCTGGATACACTCTTCTTAATGCACCCCGGAATCCCACTGGTCCTTTTGGGCACAAGGGCACATTGCCGTCCCATGGATAGCAAGTTGACCACCAGGGCTCCCAGGTCACTCTCCACAGGGCTGCTCTCCAGCGGATCACCTCCCAGCCTGTACTGGTGTAGTTGATTATTCCTCCCCAGATGCAAGATTCTGCACTTGTCCTTGCTGAACCTCAACTGGTTCCTCTGTGCCCAGCTCTCCAGTCTGTCCAAGTCTCCCTGGATGGCTGCACAGTCTCAGCTGTGTCAGCCAAGCCTTCCTGTTTGGTGTCATCAGCAAACTTGCTGAGCAGACTTTGTCCCCACATCAATGTCATTGAGGAAGATACTGAACACATCAAAGCTCAGCACTGATCTCTGTGGGACTCCACTAGTTACAGTTCTGCAGAAGTCCAGGGTTGTAATTCTACTTGTTGGTCTGCTTCTACCCTGTATAATACTAAACTCCACCAGGTTGTGATCACTGTCCCCAAGGCTGTTCCTGACCTTAATGTCCTCAACCAGTCCCTCTTTATTAGTTAATACAAGGTCCAGCAGTGCACCTCACCTTGTTGGTTCCTGCATCAAGAAGATACCATTGATGCAAGAGCATTTTGGACTGACTGTGCCTGGCTGTGTGAGCTTCCCAGCAAATGCCAGAGTGATTGAAGTCATGCATGAGTATCAAGGAGTTTGCTCTAGAGTTCAGTCATTTCATTTGAGCCATTTTGGCCATCTACAGTTTGGCAGCTAAATCAGGACAGGATTTCCTTCTGAAATTATTAAACCCATCCACTTCTATCATTATCAGCTGCCAACCAGCACACTCCAGTCTTTTGCTACTGGGCAGCTTTCCAGTGGCTCTTCTGCCAAGCCTGGAGCATATACGGGGCTGTTGAGAGTGAGGTGCAGGATGTGGTGCTTGGCGTTGTCAAACCTAGTTTCACTGGCCTTGACACCTGGATCAAACTTGTGCAGATCCCTCTGTAAGGCCTCTCTCCCTCCAAGCCTCCACTCCCACCTTACTTACTTTCAGAGGACTCCATCAAGAATCCAAAATTTAGGAGCAAGGATAGATCTTTGTTTGCTTTTAGCATACTTTTTTCAGTCTGCTGTCAATAGCTGAAGTTTTTGAAAGCAGCTTAGTTTCTTCGCAGTCTGGTGCAATTTTGTTCTTGTCTTTCACTTTCCGGTTCCTTCTTCTGTTGATTAATCCCTCATTATCTTCCTAATCAGAGTGTTGAATGACAGCACATACCTTTGTGTTAACCTTTCACTATCTATTTCATATGAGGCTCCTTACTCCTGTAGATATCCAACACTGAATTCTATTGACTGGCTTCACAAGTCCTGCAGTTCTTTCTCAGCCAAATGGGGAGGAGAACATTTTTTACATACTTCTAGGCCATGATTCATCTTACTTTGTGTTAAGCATCTAAAGTAGGTCATATTTGTTATGTCCTAGAAAAGCCTATCACTCTTCATTGACTCTAAAAGAAGTCCATATACCTGCAGTTTAGACATCTACATCTGAATTACTTTCCAGATGTTAGGTGAGAGGAATTCTACTCTGGAGTAACTGAACTCATTTCTATGTGCTGTGAAATGTGGCAGCAGGGTTATAAAACCCCAAATGTCCAAGAGGGTTGGGAGATGTTCTCATTCTATGACTCCTCTACAGGATTCACAAGTGAGATTCCCAAGGAACCTCATGTTTAATAGTTTTCCTTCTATGCTATTTTAATTAAGGCAGAAATGTCTGTAAGGTTCTTCTGTCTCTTCCTTAACAGTTCCTTCTGTCCAACCTTTGGAACTTACACATAGATGATTTTTTTTTTTCCCCAATGTAATACTAAGTGGACAAACAAGCCCAACACAGATATTTTCACACTGAACATTTATGGAACTCCCTGACTTGAGTGTAACTGAGTGGGAACACTACTCATTTTACCCTGTTCTAAAAGATTATTTAAACATAATGACCACCCATGCATGAATTCATTCTTGTTCCAGCTATTTGGGTTTTCTTTCCCCCCTTAACAACTATGATTTATCTTCCAATCAATGTGAAACAATGAGGTCAGGATGAAGTTTATCATATTCTTGTCAAATACAAAAATATCCTAATAATACAAAATGAACTGTTTCAATATATTAACATGAGCACATGCATAAAAGGAGAAAAAATACTGTTACACTAACTTCTGAAATGTGAATAGACTTGCTTTGAATAAAAGGAGTTTTCACTAGCAAACATACAGAAACTTGTTTCCATATTTCCCTTCCAAAAAGAACCACATAAAGTAATTTGCACATAAATCAAAAATTTGATGGATTTCACACACAACAGTAACAATTTGAATATGAAATTCCATGAATAGAAACTCAATTTTGCACAGTATGAAAGTACTACAATGTAGCCCATTGGGTCCACTGAAGCCAATGGGATTTTTACTACTAAGTTTTTGAGACAGATGTTTCAAATTTTCACTCAAGGGCTCTATGATCTTCTAATTTCTTCTTGCTTCTGTTATTTTTTTAAATTTAAAAGGAAACACTGAATTTCTCCAGTTATTATATTCTAAGGGCTAAGGCAAAGAGAAATAGACAACAGAAGGAAAGATGGTTTCTTTGAAAATCTTTTGAATTCTGGGTTGCCTGGCTCTTACCCAAATCTTTTCTGCTTTCAGTTCTCTAACCTGCAGGCAAGAAATTCCCAGAAAGAATGGCCTGAGAGATTTTTGGCCACTTTCATTAACAAAGCCTGGTGCCACGTCAGCTGTGAGTTTTTTGGCTGCAGAGACGCTGTACCACGGAGCAGCCTCCTGCCTCCTCAGCCCGACAGCTGCACCCAGCCTCTGGATGTACAAGCAGTACAAGTTATCTGAGAGATGGTATCTGTACCTAGCTCTTCCTCTGGCGTCCCTGGAAAACTGAAGCCCGACTTGAGCAGATCGCCACCCTCTTCTTCTGCAAAGACAGAAACAAAGTAGCTATTTAATAACTCTGATATTTTTGTATGCCCAGACATAAACTCTCCACTAGTTTTCAAATCCACTCAGTGATTACTATTCAGTATCTCTGACACCGTGAAGCTGGTGAGGTGCAGTATCTGTTCCTCTTTGTAGTCATTCTAGTGTTCTTGTATTATTATTTTCTTTAATTTTACCAGACATTTTAACAACAGTGGTGTCATAATATTCATAAAAACTTTTTTTTTTTTTAAAAAAAACATCTTTTACACTGTTCTTTTCCGCTTTGCTTAGTCACATTGAATTCTATTCTCTTTTACCTTCATCCATTTATTCCAGGAAGAATCACAATTGTCAGTCCTTGAGTTGTACCTTTAGCACTTTCCACCTGCGATGATAATGTCTCTGAAGAGTCCTGGGCCACTTTCTTTACCTTTTATTCACAGCCATTTCACTTACGCAATTCTTCACTCTGGTAATGCAGTGATGATAACTTTCTCCTGTCAATAATATTTACTTTTGTGCCAGAGATAACTTCTGTAATTGTGGAAGTGTAAGCTCAAATGGTATGTCCATGCTGACTGAATGTGGTGAGGAAACCTGCTGAATAGCACAAGTGCAGCCCTCAGCTACCCTGGCTGTATTGATGTCAGATTCACAGATTGCTGCTTCTGCACTGCACTCCTGTTATGCTGGCATACTAATTATTTGGACCTGGCACCTAGCTCTGATATTTCTAACCTGGAGCTGCATAAGGAAAACTGGGTCAGTAAGATGCAGGAATGGCTCAAGAATACATAACTAGGATACAAAACATCAGTAAGTACACAATACTGTATTGTCAACTTTTCTTGTTTTTCCGTGTTGCCCATATTTGCTGGTATCTCGGTTGAGTGGAAGTTGTTTGTATATACAGCCTTCCACTGTACTCCTTCTTACCTTCTGCGTGTGTGTTACAATACAGACACCTCAAAAGAACAGTGATAGCATGGACTACTCCACAGCCTCTCACTGTAAGTTCAAACAGCAGTTCTTCAGAGAACGACAAAATCAGGCATCACAAACTGTGTTTCTGCAGTACACTACTGGGGACTGACAACTTTCAAATAATTCGTATCAGTTCATGCTCCTCACTTCCTCGGACAGACATTCCTGTAAAGTTGAACTAGCTCACACTTTTCCCCAGTGTACTTCAACCCCTGTATCAGACAAGCTGTCTTTTGTGGTTCAGCATACAATAGACACACTGTTTTGCATGTTTCAATGCTCCATTTAACAAATACATGCATTTTGTGTATTTCTTGGCTGTAGCCTTTATTTGTATTACGATTTTTCCCAATTATTTCACATCAAGCCAAATGACTGAATATACTCATGTGGATACTCACCAAGATTTGTGCTAAGTTTCAAAAATTTGTGAGGTTAATAATATAGGGTTGATAACAATGGTTCGTATAGCACACATACTGCATAGAAAACAGGCCCAAGGACGTTAAGAACATAGGATAAGATGAGCTGCCAAATACACATCTTGTTTATAAATTCAGTTGATAAATAACTCACTCTTCTAAAATACAACCTACTAGAAAAGTAATCCACAATTTTAAAAAATGACTGGCATATGAGTCTAAATTAAATTTCATTTGGAGAGTTAATGGACAACTCTAATTAAATAAAAGCACAAATTAGGCAGTTTCCATGGAGACTTTGCTCACATGATCTGCCTATATTGTACTTGTATGCTTGTCATCTAATTTGCTGCACAGTAGTAACAAATCAAACGGAAGTTATAAAAAAATCATTCTAAATGATCCTTTGCATTCATGTAATTAACAAGGAGGTGTTACTGTTAACTTCAACATAAAGTTTTACATTGAAGTTGTAGTAGATTTTATAGTTCTGAAACATTATTAATTCATTCCAAAGTTATATCTTGCACTTATTTTCAGAAACAGTTATAATGTGACCCAAAGGAAATAAAACGTGTAACATTATTTCTGCCTTACAAGAAGCCAGCATTATCCTCACAAGCTCCACACAAAATCAGAGGCAAGCTAAACTAGACTAAATATTTATGAGTTTGGTGCTTCTGAAAAAAAATAAAAATTCCTTTTCAAAGATGAAAGGGAAAGTTCATGCAAGCGGATCCCTAAGTCAGACTCTGAATTCCTATGCAAATTTAGACAATTCAGTTAACCTCTCTCTGTCTCAGTTATCCAGTAGATTTAGGATTAGAATTAATTCTTGTGTTGTAGCTATCCTATAAGAATATGGGTTAGTAACAATGAGCCTCTTGTCTTCTGAGCCTACAGTGAGCACAAAATAATTAGAATTTCCATCCTGAAAAAAGGCTTTATTCTGTTTTGAATAGGGTCAGTTGCAAATATTTCAAAGAAACTTAGAATTCCTTTGTGATTCCCTTAGGTTTATGAATCTGCATGAGGTATATGAATAGCTCCTGATGACTAGTTTACTTCTTAAGCATGACAACTCCCTATTTCTTTATATTTTATGACTATATCTACTGATGTAATTAATTTATTGTTTAGACTTTCTTTTGAATAGGCTACTGCTAAGGCTTCAGCCCTCAAAATTATTACATTTTTGTATTCTGCACTTATGAAGCAGAAATTAATCTAAAGTCTCAGTGGCTCTTGCAGTATTATGAAGACTAAATTTGTGAGATTAAACTGCACTTCAAAGTGTTTCTTTGAAATGTTTTCAACTTATTTCTTTGAAAGACCATATGTGGTCTTTGTTTATTAATGTTATTATTTTCCTAAAAACAACTATTTATATTATTGACCACAGAAATAAAAAGCATATTCTTAATCCACGAGCAGAACAGCAACTGTCATATCTCTTGATAATGAAGTCAGGCAGACTATCACAGAGCTCTTCAGCATGCTGACACTCAAGTGTCATAAAACGCATGCATTCATTTTATGTCATTTACCTCCTCTACTTCATAGATTCATAGAAACTCCTGCTCAAGGTGTGCCCACTGAAAGAACAGCCTACACTAATGGACATAGGGGGAAATAGTAATCTTGGCATGGAATACTGTGATGGACAGTGACTTGCAAATGAAGATGAATTTATGCAAATAGGATGATTTACAATCTAGGTGTTTAAATGATGTAAGGAACACACAGCCCACAGGTAAGAGACAAAATCACTAGTTACGATCTGTTCTCATTATACAAACTACTGCATCACAGACCGGTCTAAATAGAAAGCAAAAACCTGCCTCTGAAACTGAAACAAAATAAACAAAATATAAAGTGGGAAAAGTCTTCACTCACAGCAGGGCTCAAAATAGTGATGAAAAATAATAGGCTTTAAAAGAGCAGAGATGTCTGCTTCTGTGAAAGCTGAATGTATAGTCAAATGATGTTGTGATGTGTAGAAATAAGAGAGCACAAACTGTCATTTTCATCTACTATCTCATTTTCTTTATTAAAAATGTGATGGATCTGTCATGTATTCCAGTGCAACACTGCACAGGTGACACTCAAGACACTGATAGGAACCTTTCACAGTTGGAGTTCTCCAGACTGAAGCTTGAAAACATCAGAAGACATTGCTGAGCTGGAAACAGCTTGAGAGATTCAGATAGCTCATTCATCCCTGAGACTACTACACATAGCCACATATTCCCACTACACTGGGAAATTACACCTGAGACCAAGCTGGCGTGGTACAGCTTTTGTCTTCAGAACAGGTTGGTTGTCTGTCAAGAATGCACCCTGCTGTGTGCATTCTTGCTACCCTGCTAAAAAAGACATTACCTAGGGAAGTACTGGTTGGCGTGGAACAACCCTGGGCAAGGACATGGCCTATTGTAGGGATGGTTGCTGTCACTGTTAAAGAGTGCGGTGTGTTCCTGATGAGTTAGAAGTACAGAAGGAGCCTTAGCTGTTCTGTTTTCTGTGTCTAGATAATAGGTCACAGTCCAACATAAATTCAAACCAAACCTGCCGAAGGTCACAGAATTACACCTGTGTAAAACTTGGGTAAAGGTCATGCAGTTAATCTCTCACAGGTCAATTTTAAATCATGTCTGAGCTACATTTATCACTGGATTGTAGGTCAGTAGGATGTTACTTTGTGTTCTGGGTCAGAGAACTGAAGTTTCTGAATGAGCTAATGGACATGTCCTGTTCCTATTTGCCTGTGAACATTCTGACAGTGATCATTTTGACACTCACTGCACAGAAACTATCTGATACCACTGCTTTTACACTGTTCAATAATCACCTAAACTGTCCTTCAACTTCTATCATCTGAGTTTTAAGCTCTTGATTTACTATCTGAGCCTGACCTATCAGTTTAATTCTCTTTCTTTGTGAAGTTTTGCACCAAGATATCACAGAGTAACAGAACGGGAGAGGTTGGAAGAAACATCTGAAGACCATCTAATTGAATGCTAGAGCAGGGTCACCTAGAGTAAATCACACAGGAAGACATCCAGGTGAGTTTTAAATGCCTCCAGAGAAGGAGACTTTATAACCAGGCATGCTATTTCTTGGAACTGTACTTCTTCCATACCCTACCCATCCACTAAATAGGGCCCAGTCTCCTAAGACTTGCTGCTCATATACCTAGGTGGCTCACATCAGTAAGACTCGCTTAACTACCCATCACAATACAGGAGTAAGACTGAACTACACTGATACTGAATTCAGCTCACTGACTTTTAACATACTTATTATTGGCTTGCTCTTGACCTCCCACTATTTTTTTTTCCATGTGTGCTGTTCTTTCAGCCTGCAAGCTCCCTGCGGTAGCTGTTGTTCTTTCAGATCTGTCTTACAGAGTGCTTGACATACTAACTCTTATAATGGATGGGAGAAAACACAGGCTTAAAAATGTCTGGATTAAACAACACATGCACCTTCATTGGATCACATAATTACAGAACCTAAAACTCATCCAGAATATGAATACACATATCACTCCATGATCTGAGAAAACCAAATCGCCTCCTCCAGATTAGAGATATTTAGAAATCTAGATAAGATACCTCCTGTACCTCAAAGTCTGTAGCTTGGTATCCACTTAAAAACATTTCTTTCAAGTGGCCTTTAATGTTATCCAAAGACAGCCCCAGTTTGCTACAGAGTAAGTACCACTGAGAAGTGTCATTGGGCTGATCCTGACCAAATGCAGGTAAAGTTGCATGCTGTTGTGACACATTCACCTTTCTTTGTGATGACTAATTGGCTTGGTTTGGACCTTCCCCAAGTGGCCAAATTCTATGATTCTATGACAACCACATGTGGTTGATCTCCAAGAGGTTGCATAAAATCAATATTACAACATTTATGTAGCAAATTAGGCCTATTCCCTAGCACAAGGTCAACTGATGTGACCTAGTTGTATCTTCAGCAACAGCCTGGTTCCATCCAAACTGTTATTTGGAATCACAGAATCAGAGAATCACAGAATATTATATGGTTGGAAGAGACTTCCAAGACCATCCAGTCCAACTTTCAACCCAGCACTGACAGGTAAACATTAAACCATGTCCCTAAGCACCAGTTCCACACATTGCATAAAAACACCTCCAGGGATGGTGACTCCATCACTGCCTCAGGCAGACCATTCTGATACTTGACAGTCTTTTCAGTGAAGAAGTATTTTCTAACATCCAGTCTAAATCACACCTGGTGCAGTTTCTGTAACCATTTCCTCTAGTCCTGTGACTTTTCATCAAGGAGAAGACACTGCCCCCTTCTCACTCCAAACTCCCTTCAGGTAGTTGTAGAGAGTGATGAGGTCTCTTCTCAGCCTCCCCTTCTCCAGACTGAACAACCCTAGATTGCTCAGATGCTAGCAGATGATGTGCTCCAGGGCCTTTATGAACCTCATCACTCTTCTCTGGACATGGTCCAGCACCTTAATGTCATTCCTATAGTTAGAGGCCCAGAACCGAACACATTATTCAAGGTGTGGCCTCCCCAGTGCTGAGTACAGGGGGATTATCACATCTCTGTTGCTGCTGGCCACAGCGTTTCTAATACGAGCCAGGCCACCCAGGCACACTGCTGACCCATATTCAGTCAACTGTAAACTAATACTCTTAGATCGCTCTTGGAGTTTCAGTTTCCCAACCACACATCCCCAAGTCTATAGTTTGCCATAAGGTTGTTGTGACTCAGGTGAGCACATCTGCCAGCTCCTTAAATACCCTTGGATGGATTCTATCCAGTCCCATAGACTTGTGTGCATCTAAGTGTCGCAATAGGTCATTGATCATTTCCTCCTGGACTGTGGGAGCTGCTTTCTGCTCCCCATCTCTGTCTTCCAGTTCCAGGGGCTGAACCCTCAAGGTGCAAATGGTGTCACTGGAAACACTGAGGCAAAGCACCCGTTTAGCAGCTCAACCTTTTTCTTGTCTTCGGTCACCAGGTCCCCTCCTTTAATCCAGCAGTGGGTGGACTTTCTCCCTAGCTCTTCTTTCACTGTTAAGATATTTATAAAAGCACTTTTTATTATCTTTAGTAACGCTGGCCAGATTGAGCTCTAGTTGAATTTTGGCCTTTGTAATATTCTCCCTATACATCCTTGTAAGAGCCTCACACTCTTCCTGAATTGCCTGCCTCTTCTTCTATAGCCAGCAGATTTTCCTTTTCTTCCTGAGTTCTACCCGAAGCTCTTTATGAGCCAGGCTGGTCTTCTGCCCCACCAGTTCATTTTCCAATGGACAGGGATATCTCATTCCTGTGCCTTGAAAATTTCCCTTCTGAGGAGTGTCCAGTTTTCCTGGACTCTGTCTTTCAGGACTACCTCCCAGGGGTTGCCATCAATTAATAAGTCTAAATGGTCCCTTGCCTTTGTCAGCTCCCTAGTCAAGTCTGGAAATCATCTGGGAAACTGAAAATTAGTTGCTCATGCTCAAAACTAAGACAGGAACTTCTCTAACCAGCATTACACATACATAATCAAATCCCGCTTGCTTGGGGGTTTGTCCTGGCACTGTTTATTTCCTGCTGCAGATGTAGCCCAGGTGGCAACGTTGACAAACACAATATTCATGTGCAGTGTTTCCATAGCATCCTGGTAAACAACAAGCACAGAGACCCACAGCAGGGCTGGGAAAATTCTGATTCAATTAACAAGCAAGGATGATAGTAGGAGATTTGAGGTTAGTGAGGTTTCCGTTGCAAGATGTTTGTGTGAAAAGTATTAATAGTAAGAGCAAGTAATTTTTTGTTTTCCTCATCATGTCCTCTTTTGTTATTGTTGCTGTTATTTTTCCCTCACACACACACATACATGTAAAAGTGTTACTAATATCTGCAAAGATTTGCCCATCCCAGTATATTAGCTTCAGCACTGGCCCAAAGTGGATGCACAGTGGATACACAGACTGCCTAGAATACCTTTCCAACTTCCCGAATCAGCACTTAAGTGACTTCCTGAGATGAAAGTTTAATCTAGACCATTGTTTTTAATAGCCACCAACGGATCTATCCTCTATGGATTCATCTAATCTTCTCTGAGCCCATTTATACTGATAGGCTCTACTGCATCCTGTGCCAATGCACCTCAAAATTTAATTATACTTTATTTGAAAGAGAATTTCCTTTTTGTTTGTTTATCAGGATGCCTGATAATTTAATTAGGTGTCCCTAGTTCTTGGGTTGTGACAAATAATGGATCATCGATTTCTGTTTGCTCCTATCATTTATAATTGTGTAGACATCTACCATACCCTTGTCTCAGTCCTCCTGTTTCCAAACCAAGGAATCAATCTGTTACTTTACTATGGCAAAGCCATCCTTCTTGCCATCATTCTTACTCTTTGTATATTTTTGTTACTCTTCTCTGTCATTTTCAGGCACGGCAGCCAAAAATTCAAACAGCTTCACCGTATGTTTTTTTTCCAGCAGTATGAAGTGGTTCTCAGGTTTGTTAAAAAAAAAAATTTAATATAATTTCATCTGCCAATTTCATAACTCAGAGAACTTCATTATTCATCCTTAGTTGTGCCCAAGAGAGACAATTTATTTGTCTTTCCAAACACAAACCCATTTCTTTTATATATTGCTCTAATAAATATTAAAGAATCTCAGTGTTTTACTCATCTCAGTTTACTACCAAGACTGCTAAAAGCAAACAATCATCCTCCGCCTCCATGAGGAGCAGGAGTGAGGAATTCCTGGTCTCTTGCTTACATCCAACCTCTCCACTTCTACAGTGTAGCTTCAGATTGCAAGACTGTGAAATGAGGTTTCAGCTATTACAGTGTAGCCAGGCATAGAACATATTAAAGCATAGAGATGAAGCTGGTCCTGTCCTTCAGGTTCCATCTTAGAAAAAGTGTAAAATTAAATATATTGTAGGGGATCACAGAAGATCTCAGGTGCCATCTTGGTTTTGGCAGCACCAGCTCCTACTTCTTAGCTTTTAGCAGATGAAAAGCACCCACTAAATATGTTGCCTCAGCAATATTGTGGTGATCACCCTGAAATGCTTTGGTTCTCCACAGCAGCCTTTCCTGAGACAGCCAAGAAGCCTTTCTGAACTGCCTTATCCCTTCTACCACAGAGATCCACAAGTTCTACGTCACCCCTCTTCAAACAATAAATGAAAAAAGGTGGTGCAGGTGGCTTTAACACTGTGAAGTGTTAAAGCAAATTCACTTTTCAGTCATTCTAGAACTTAAATGACTTTGTCTCTATCAAAATTTGAGGAGTAAGCTGGTGATAACATACTGCCATCAGACACAGCTCCATGTGATTGTGTGCTTCAAAGAGCCTAAGAAATTTCTAAAAGCCCTCTCTTTCTCCATTTTTCACAGTTGAATGAATGCATCAAGCTCCTGAATGAGCCATTTCCCTTGTACCGCTTTCCAAGATCTATACCAAAAAGTGGGAACAATAAAGTCCGTATTAGCTAATGATTGTATATAATAACCCTTGCTCTGTAAACCTAGGACTCCTGGATACCCCAGAAAAAAAATCTAGCTCATTTCTCCTACAGTTTTTCAGAAAGCATCCTTTTTCCTCCCTCTGGGTAAGTCTTTTGTATGCATTCAACTTCCACTTGCTCTTGGAAGCACTTGCAGCTGCCTCTACAGTGGACATGTGAAGAAGTCCAAGAAGTCTATCTTGGGCTTTGGCCTGAAGAGTAAAGAGTAAATGCCAGTCAGGAAAACAGAATGATATTGCACAGCTGCAAAGACTTAACTGTAGTGTCAGAGAAGTAAAACACTTACTGAACCTATTAAAATTCCTGAAGAAATTATCACAGTGTCACAGTATCACAGTATCGCAAGGGTTGGAAGAGACCTCAGAGATCATCAAGTCCAACCCATCACCACAGCCCTCAAGATTAGACCATGGCACTAAGTACCATGTCCAAACGTGCCTTGAACGCCTCCAGGGACGGTGACTCCACCACCTCCCTGGGCAGCCCATTCCAGTGACAAATTACTCTCTCAGTGAAGAACTTCCTCCTCACCTCCAGCCTAAACTTGCCGTGGCGTAGCCTGAGACTGTGTCCTCTTGTTCTGTCACTGGTTGCCTGAGAGAAGAAGGTAACCTCCTCCTGGCCACAACCACCCTTCAGGTAGTTGTAGATAGCAATAAGGTCCCCCCTGAGCCTCCTCTTCTCCAGGCTAAACAGTCCCAGCTCCCTCAGCCTCTCCTCATAGGGCTTGTGCTC
>VWZE01009155.1:0-26278 GCA_013396675.1 Eubucco bourcierii | reverse complement strand
TGCTGTAAAGGCCTCAGCATTGTCAAAGAACCCAATGCTTGGCCTGTGTAGCCTGCTCCTTGGAGCTAAGAGCTAGAGGTTTTCCTCATCCTGCCTATTATGGTGAGAAGAATTTCTGACAGAACTGTGATTCCAACTTGATGGTAAACTTCTTTGCATTATAAATTTTAAAATAACTTTATATTTACATTAGCTCAGTTAGATAATTATGATATTGCCGAGCATGTTTTGTATAGCAAGGCTGGAGGTTGCTGTCACTGAGATGAAATACTATTTTTCTCTGTTTTGAAACTATTACTTAGAGAGCTTGGCAAGTAGTCACATTCAGTAACAAGATGTTATTGCTGCTAAATGCAGAAGACTTTCGTATTAATAGATGAGAGTTAATCATTAACAGGTGAGAGTTGATGAATCTTGCTTTGTCTATTTATGATGTCACTCCCCACTTTTACTGAAGTTATGGTCTTATGAAATTTACCAGACAGTAAGATAGCCCATGCTCCAGTGCTTCTTTAAAAGGTCCAGCATCTTAATTGAAAACTATGTTCTCCAGCAATTAAATCAGAGGAGCAGGACTGACAGGACAAGGGGCAATGGGTTTAAACTGGCAGAGGGAAGATTTGGACTAGATGTCAGGAGGAAGTTCTTTACAGTGTGGGTGGTGAGGCACTGGAACAGGTTGCCCAGGGAGGTTGTGGATGCTCCCTCCGTGGAGGTGTTCAAAGCCAGGTTGGATGAGGCTTTGGGTGACCTGTACTAGTGGGAGGTGTCCCTGCCTATGGCAGGGGTTTGGAACTAGATGCTCCTTGAGGTCCCTTCCAACCTTACCGTTCTATGAAGTGACAACTTGGGCAGTGATTCTGGAACCCACTGTAGTTTGTTGCTGGTTCTTAGTTGCTTTGGCTCGGATGTGCAACTAACTTCTCTTCAAATTATTTCATTGAAACCTAGTAGATTTTATTTGCAAATGAAGGGGAAAAAACCAAACAAATGGAAACCAAATTACTAATGCAATGTCTAATGGGGAATATTCATTTTCTGAATGGCATTTTCATGTTAAATAGTATGTCTTTTGATGATTTCCATGGTTTTCTTTACTGTCTTTGAATTTGAGAGCATTTAAATGAAAATGTGACGTTCTGCCATGTTCTACTCTGTCTTTTACTATTTTTTTAATATGCTGAGTTTAGGTTTTCCTCTCTTGCTGGAGATTATTGTCAATCACCCCTCTCAGATGCAGGGACATAACATGTAAGCAAGGAAATTGCAAGCCAAGATGTTCACGTTTCTCTGATCCATTCTTGCCCAGTAATGCTCATCACCTGCTGTTTTAAGCAGAAACAAAAAAATTGATTCTTTACAGAATTTGAGGAGGGGTACATGAAGCAAGGTAAGAGAAGATCTACATTATTCAAAGTAGAGCAGACCACAACAGTTTGGCATGAATTTGTAACAATTGTTTTATTGGTCTAACTCTGTACTCATGAGCAGTGCAAACTACACAAGTGTTAGTAGCAGAAGTAAAGCATTTAAGGTAGATTTAGAGAGGTGGTTTTTTTCATCAAATATTGCTTATTGGAAAACATATCCATTCTTTTCACTACATCAATACAATTAGTCCAGTCTGTTAACCAATGTATTTCATCTAATATTTTCTTCTCTATTTGCTGACAATGCAATTACAAAAAAAAAAAAAACCAAAAAAATCCCACCCAAAACCAAACCAATTGAAAACAGTGCAAATACATTTGTCTGCTCTTTCTTCTGCAATGGCAGTTTGCCACAGAGGACTTGCTTCACTAAATGTCACTAAGTATTATGTACTTAGGACTTAATTATGCCTTTAAGGCACTGGCCATTTCAGGGAAGAAAGTGGATAAAACTGCTTCCTTGAGAGCTCTGAGCCACACTCTGCCAGAGAAAACATGAGTACTGGCAGCATGGTGGGAAATCAAAAGGAAAGTTGATCATCTATTTGAGATGATGTAGCATATGTTCTTGCCCACACCTTTTCAGCTCTGCTGACAGATGAGCTATGTCATTGCTCAGGACATGAAATAAACCTTTGCTAAAGCTGTGTCTGCGTTTGTAGCTTCAGTTGCTTTCTGTCCTGTTACCTAAGGCTTATAATGGGAAGGTAACTTTCAGGCTGCAAGCCTGAGACTACAAACGTTTATAAACTTTCATGCACTAAAATGTAGTACGAATGGTTTAAAAGGGCCTACTTTGCAGGGGTTTTCATCCAGCACTAACACTGTGAGCTCAGAGAATGGAAGGGGTGAGAGTCTAAACTGAGGTCTCACTGATCTCTGAAGGGGCCCAGAATGCACAACTGTTGGCAGCTTTGAATTCCTAACTTCTCAAAAATAATACATTTCATAGCCTGTTTAGGCGCTTCAGAAGGTATATGTTCAGAGACAACCCATGGGAACACAGCTAAATCAGGATTATACTGCACTGTGAAAGTATGTAGGATGTAGCTGTTGAATAATTTAATGGTTTTTTGTTGGTTTTTTTTTTGTTTGTTTTTGGGTTTTTTTTTGTCAGCTTCTTAGTCAATTCATTGTCTTTAGCATCTGGTCCACCCTCAATGATTTCCTTTGAAGTCTTTCTAAAGTCAAACTATTATAAGCTACTGCAGATGTTGGTCAGTAGGTGCTATCAGTAGTGCTGCATTTCCCAAGACCTGTATTTTATGTCAGATAATTTTGTTTAGAGGTGCTGGGTTGGTTTTTTTCCTTTAGCTACTCATTAGCAAAAATAGTGTCTCCACTTCAGAATCTAACCCAGGTTACAAGGGCAACTGCCTAAAATAAATAATTTCAGTGTCAAGATTTCTTCTTCTAATGCTTTCTCACAGTTAGCAAAATCATTGTGCTAAATAACAGGTGGTAACAGTTGTCACATGAAGTATTCTCTAGTACTTCAGTGAAATACAGAATAACACTCACACTAAAAGATTTTCCATATTCTAGATAGTAGTTTTACAGAACATGTTAAACGCTACACAACACCTCAAGTTACTAACCCTCTAAATAAGCTATTAAGACTACACTGTGAAATACACAAAAAAGAACATTTTGGAATTCAAGAGCATTATGAAACCCCAACATGATATCCAAGTATATATCACAATCCTTTCTTTCCAGTATTTTCTTCTCTTTTCCTTCCTTCTCTCCTTATTTCTGCCTTATTCTGTACTTTCCTGTGGAAGGTTAAAGGTGCTTTTTCTCCTCATCTTTCAGTGTACGATCGCATACATTATTAACTGCTTGCTATTCCAACCCTACAATAAAAGCCATGTTAACATATACCTAGACTACTGTATGGCACTGTCATCAATTGTGGTATTGTGACAAGTATTAATGAATTCATCCTTAAGTTGGATCTGTTACAGGAGGCTGTGTGTGAGAGAGAAAAATGTGTGTGATTAGATAGCGATACCATCCACATTTCATGCATGAGGCTGCGAAGTGCAAGGTTAATACTATAAACTTCTCTGACATTGAGGGCTCAGTCTGGAAATTATCTTATTTTTGAAGTACTCCATATGTTAGGAAAAACATGGGTGCTCATCACTTCTGGAACTCACTCTGTGAGTACTGGAGTTATTCAGTGTCTGTAGGTGTAGCTAGTGTACAGAAAACTTTAAAGCAAGGAAGTTGGAAAGATGTTAGAGGTGGTTCAGTGCTCAGGGGTCTGCACCTGATGGATTAATGCAGGGCCTGGATAACAAACTGGGACAAATAAACTCCGTAACAGAGACAGCTCTAGAAGTTTGGTGCTGTGCTTGGGCATATGCATTAACCTAGCTTTGGAGGATTTCTGCTTCTGCCACTGTAGTTTACATCTGTTCCTACTTCTTCAGCTCCATTACTTATCCATGCCCTTTTTCTATGGCTTTCTCCCACATCCTTTGCCAAAACATCTATATTTTTCTATGGCGCCTGCCATTCCCTCCAGACCTACTTCACTTCACACCTGGATGTCTTTCCTTACTTAATATTTCTTGATTTTTCTCTGGCTGTCTAACATCCTTCTTTGCCCATCCTTTTCTTTGTTATACTCTGGTGTTAAGAAAGAAAGTGTGCCAGCTCTTCTCTCTTCATTACTTCTTAATGCCAAAGCACTCAAGCTGTTTTGATGCAAACTTCAGCAGGAAAAATAATCAGGCTTAGCAGACAGCAGTATGGGCAATTGCATTCAAAAAAATTAAGTTTGGAATGGTCAAGCAAGTAAAAAATGTATTAGGATAGACTTCGTTCTTTGACCTAGGGCAATGTGTCGCCTGAAATATGTCTGTAGTTAATGATCCTGTTTCTCCTACACTTTTGGCCATTTTGAGAAAGTTTAGGACCACATTGCTTTAGGGATGTGAGAGCGCAAACCAAGTCATGATTTCATACCCAGAATATTACTATGATAATGTGACGTGTTTTATACTATAGACTCTCCAGATGAAATACAGGGTTAGATCTAATGCATTTCAATGCTAATTAAAATCTCGCACTAAAGACTGTAACAGGCAGTGAGTGTCCTCACTAAGTGGGTCAGTTGCCTCCGTATTCCTACCCATTTTCCCAGGATCTCACATCAAAAGTCTCTTCTCTGATCCTGTAATCTATACCAGCAGTTATTAGTAACAGCAATGAACAGAACTGAATTAAAAATGACCTTATGCTTTAAGTGGTTTGCATTTGAATTTCTGCCTGATGGTGGTTATTGATTTATTGTATCTTGTCATATTTCTTTTTTAAGGATCTCCCTTTCTAATTCTTAACCAAAGTGGTAGAGATGGCCACTTCAGTTCCTATTTGTTACTAATGTAAATTTAAATTACTGTGGCATTAATCTTACCAAAGATACATAACTTACAGAAATGCCATTACAGTTAACTGACATATATGCAATATACTACAACAGGAGTTTTCACTGGAGCTGTGCAATAAATTTTAGTTTACTAAACTGACAAAAAAAAATAGCTTCTTGGAGTCACCATGAGATGCAGTATTACAGACTACACTGTCTCAATTTGTGGTAGCTGTAAATCTTAGTTTTCAACAGGAATACACAGAGATAAACTTGACACATTGTGTCAGGTAGTGGAAAATAGAAGCTATTATCTTCTCTTAGAAGTAATGGTGACAAGCCCTGATAGCAGAAAGCAACTCCAACAATACGATTAATAATGCATAAGGCTACAAGGATCCATTGTTTTCACATACAAACCATAAAAATTCATTAGGTAAATTCTAGTTTGAACCAAGCTGTATCTTAATTTAGTAACTGGAGTTGATGAAGAGTCTACCACAATTAATATAGCTACTTAACAGTGCTCATCATAAAAAAGAGAAAACTGTAAATCGTACCTGCAACTTAGAATTAAATCACTGGTGATTAAGTGTAAGGTCTCTTTAACCATTTCTTATCCACCTTTGCACAATTAAATTTTCATCCACCACACATGAAGACTTTGATCAGAAAATTGATAGACCTTCTTTTGATTGAAGTGTCTGTGCTCTGTTGTCAGAGATTATCGGTAGCTTTCTTCCCTTGTAGGCTGACAGATGCAGTGTCTGATATTTCAAGCGCAGACTGTCAATTTTTTTTTTTTGCTGAGAATAAAGATTGCCATTTTCACGTGGTGGAAGGTGATCAGGATGCAGATCTAATTACTCTATTTTTTTCAATATGTTGTTATTACAGAAAAAAAAAATCCGAGTTGATATGACTTTTTAACACTCTTAAACAAATATTGGGTCAACTAAACCACTCATAAGTGCAAATAAGGGACAGAAGCTGCTGTTTTATTGTAGTGTGATAGTTTCCAATGCCTGCAGCAGGTGTTGGAGAGAAGGAATCGGAGTCAGGAGAAGATTTTGCTATTAGAAGCATTTTTTGAATGAAGAGCAAAAATGATGGGGGGAAGGGGAGGCAGATATCTGACTTTCCTAATTGTGTTCTTACTTTTAAAGCCTATTACCAAAAGCATTTTTCCTTTGCCTTCTGCAAACAGAACTTTTTGTTGTAACATATCAAGCTAGCTTTCAACTTTGAATAGCTTCTGTCATATAGCAAATATAACGATCTACATTCTGAAGGAATTGATTTGATTTTACTGAGACTACATTTTGACCTGAAATGTGTTGTTCCGGAAGCTTGTGGGATAGGAAATGGTAACCCCATGGGGTAATAGTTCTTGGAGCCATGCTTGACTGAGACAAAAATAGGTTTGGTGGGTGCTGTATTCCTGCAGCAAGACTTCACTTTAAGTGGGATAAAGGGAATTGTGCAACCAGGGAGCAGGATGAAGTGGTATGAGTTTTACCTAACGAGTGCAGGTTTGATACCCTGTGCAGAGAGATAGTTCTGTTTTCCAAAGGCACTTGTGAAGGGTTGGAGGAGGTGGAGACACTTTTAGAACTCATAGCTTGTACCTGTTAGATGAATAATAAAACCAATCCCAAGGATTGTTCCTGTCAACAAAACCACAATAAAGGCAAACTGAGGCTTTTCCTCTTCTTTTCTCCATGCAGCTTCTATCTCTGTCTCGCACTACATTTTTTTGCTCCCATCACCTGCAGAGTTGTTCTTAACCACACTCATTGGCAGTTCTGCTGCTAGAACAACTTTCTGAGCTTGCTGTGCTGCCAGTGCTCCCTGTTTCTGTTCCACTTCCTTTCTCTGGGTCCCTTTCAGTTTCACATCAATCAAAAACTAATAATTTCCCTACCTTTCATTACACATTCATTAATGTGCCTCCTGCCTTAATTGTCCTGTGACTTTGAGAGGTAACAGTACTTCAGGAACTAAAGAGCAACATGCAGAGAGCTTGTGGGCAGAAAAGACTGAAGTGAAGCAAACATCTGTGAGGGATAAGAGAGGCTGAAAAGACCACCAACACCACCATGAAAGCATTCAGACAAGTTGGTTTGCAAATCACCAAGGAAGAGAAAGATGTGGTATGTACTTTCATGGCTGGCTTAAAGTGATCCAAGTCAATGCTGCTCTGCTGCAAAGGGATAATCACATTTATGTCCACGGGCTCTCCCACTCCTTTTGCATTAGCAGCAGCTTTCACCCTGGGTCAGCTCATGAATTCAGCAACAATGTGTTACCAAGGCAGGGGTGAGGAAGGGATCACACTTTTTTTCCTCTAGCAGTTTGGCCTTAGATTGGCTTGAAACTACCATAAAAACATCACTTTAGAAAGGTAGAATTATTCAGAGGAAAATAAAGGCAGCCGAGTGCCTGGAGGGGAGAGGCTCTGTAAGAACTCTGACATTTTACCGAGTCTTAGTATCTAGAAAAATTACTTCACAGTAGTTGAAGATGGGAGTGGTCTGGATTGGAAGATCAAGATCATCTAATTCCTTCTCCCTTGCTATGGGCAGGGACAACTCCTACTAGACCTGGTTACTCAGGGTTCTCCTTCCAACGTGGTTTTGGACACTTCCACTGTTGGAACCTCTGCAACTTCTCTTGGTAACCCATCACAGTACTTCAACACCCACACCCTTATGATGAAGAATCTCTTCATAATGTCTAATTTAAATCTGTCTTCTTCCAGTTTGAAGTCATTACTTCTCTTCCTATCACTAAATCCATTTGTAAAAAGTCCTTCTCCAGCTGTCTTGTAGGCCCCCTTCAGAGTCTCCCCAGAGTCTAGTATTCTCCAAGCTGAACAACCTTAGTCCTTCCAGCTTGCCTTCATAGAAATGGTGCTCCAGGTCTCTGATCATCTTTGTGGCCCTCCTGGACTCACTCCAGCAGTTCTATGTTCTTCCAGTACTGAGGGCCTCAGAGCTGGATTCAATACTCTAAGTGGAGTCTCATGAGCATGCAGTAGAGGGAGAGAATCACCTCCTTTGACCATGCTTCTTTTGATGCAGCCCAGGGTTGGGTTGGCTTTCTGGGCTTCAAGTTTCCATTGCTGTTTCATGTTGAGCTTCTTATCCACAAGCACCCCAAAGTCTTTTTTTCTCAGGACTTCTCTCTATCGATTCCACGCCTAGCCTCTGTGTGTGGGACTGCCCCAACCCAGGTGCAGGACCTTACTCTCAGCTTTGCTGAATTTCATGAGGCTGGCAATGGCCCAACTCTCAAGCTTGTCAAAGTCTCTACGGATGGCAACCCTTCCACCCAGTCTGCAAACATCCTTCAGGTTCTAGGCATCTGCTTCTGTCATTGGCCTTGAAGTGGTAATGGTGGGGTTGATTGAGGATCCCCAAACCCTGACTGTGACCATGGCTTCTGTAGCCATTTGTTTGATCAACTCATTCAATTGTTTTGCTTTTTATCAGGAGAATTGATGAAAAGACTACCTGTGCCCCAGAACCTTTCACTGGTGCACCTAATCCTCAGATTGTTTCTGGCTGTATCTATGGTGCCCACGTGAAACAGCAGTAGTGGACAGCAGTCATTGGGATGCACATAATTTAACAATCTCCATGTGGCAATCCTGCTGCAAGCTACCATTAAGCAGTGAACCTTTCTAGAGATGTCACTTGGAGATTATACATGTGGTATATAAATGCCACAGCCTTCCTTCTCTTCCCCAAAATAAGTGGGAAGGAAAGTGAATAGTTGTGTTAACTGAACAACTAAATTAGTCAAAGTCTGAAACAGTTGTCAAATTTTGTAGATGACTTCAGTTTAAGTGGGAAATTATTGCCACTTTGACTGCCTTTCTTCTTTGCCTCCTCTTTTCTCATTTCATCCATCTTTCGTGCCCTTTTCTTCTTGAAGATATTTTTTTCTGTTTCTTGTAAGAGTAGTGATCCTTTAGCATATGATTATGGAATGCTGAAGATAACAGGACCTTGATCTCTGCCTAAGGCCTCTACCTGTCTGTAGTGACATTTCCAGTGAGTCAGAGTCTGTCTAGACAAGGATATCTCTGCAACCAGAGTCCCATTAATGGAAGACAAAAAAAAATAAACTGTGCTCACCAAGGACTCGCCTTAAGCTGAGACAAGGTCATCTCCAAATGAAAACATTCATTTAGGCATATGGCTACTGTGAACTTTTCTGAGTGTTAGTTACATTAGTAACAGATGTGTCCACCTTGAAGTAACAGGGATTAATACAAAAGAGATAGAAAACCCAATTGAAAGCATCCTCAGACAATTCATTCTTTTCTAAATTATATATTTAAATATACATAAATGACTTAAGACTTTATTAGACATTTCAAAGTTTTTATCACCAATAATGACAGTTTTAGGGTACATTACAAATTAATATCTAACAGTTAAGAGGATTGGTAAATAATATCACCTTCTGGAAAGATGATACAAAAAACAATTGCAGAAGAGGCTAGCTGACAGGTCTAAGAGGAAGATCTCTTCTTAGCTCTGAACTTTTTTCTAAGTCCAAATTCAGTTCATATCCATTATAATGTTAGGGTTATGTAGCAGTCAACTTCAGTATATGTATTTCTTTTATTTCTGCTCTATTTGCTTTGAATTCTAATTTTCCTGTAATCATAACTTCTTCCATCCCAAAGATTGTAACAGAGGTCCTTTAAAACCATGGCCAAATTTTACTAGGAAATATCTATTTGTCATGTTTGGGTAGCTTCTTAATGACTAATAAATTGTTTGATGTCCTATGTTAATTAGCACTTGAACTATGCTATCAGCTGAGCACTCTGGTTTCTGTAACCCAGACTGTGTCCCTGTGAAAAATCAACTCTGACAAATCCAAAGTCCTTTACACTTTACATATCTGGGGATTTTAGCAGACAAGATTTCTGTTTAAACAGTCCTGTGATAAATCAAGAGAGGTTGGCTGTTGGTAGCAGTGCTGAAAATTTTAACTGACTTGTAGCAGTGGTCTGAACCCTGCAAAAATCAACATTATGTAGATCCAGAGGTGTGAATCCCTTTGGGGCAAGAGATGGCCTTGTCTTTAGCCAACTGCAAGGGTGGAGCTCCTTTTCTTAGCAGAGTTGAAGTATTCGCTTAGTGTGCTGAGAATTTTGAATTTCAGGATAAAACAACAATTTTTTTCTTTCTTTCCAGTTTTCTCAAACAGACAGCAGCAATTAAATTAATAATAGTTATTGCCATTTGTTTCCTCTTTTATATTTGAGAGAAAAGAGGAATTTCCTCAGAAATCTGAGCATTGTTTATAGCCAATGAAATTTTGGTGTGACAAATTAACCAGTTGCAGCTCTGTGTTGACAACAAGTTGAACATCTTGGAATAATAATTCGTCTTTCAGAAACCAAAGTTTATGTTTCTATAGTATGTGTTCCTGGCATTTGTTGGAACTCTGGGTAGATTTGACCCCAATATGTCTGTACAGGTTTTGTTTTGTTTTGTTTTTTCTCTCATGCATTTGTTTTCTCATTACCGTTAGGAGCAGAGGAGATTCCTGGGTGGTTTCTGTGAGTTCTGATTATCTTGGAATACAGACTCTTATCTATTGAGAAATGTTTGCATAGTGGGGTGTGTGTGTGTGAAGGGGACATGTCCACCAGACTGGGAAACTGCCAGGCTGTTCAGCTCAAGCACAACCTGAACTGTCACCATCCTGGAGGGGTTTGCCCCAGGCTGAATGCAGTGCTGTGTACAATATAACCCTTCTTTGACTATGTTAACATAGAAAATTTATGCACTGTAAATAATCACAATTAAATTGTTGTAAGTGTATATAATCTCCTTAAATGCTAGTCAAGATTTGTAAAATGCATTTTAACAAATATATAATTTGCTGGTAGTTTTACAGGAAAAAAAATAAATTACTAAATGATGCCTGACTGCATTCAGCTNGGGGGGGGGGGCGTTTTTTGTTTGTTTTGTTTTGTGTGTCTGAATGGACCAGTGCACTGAATGGTAGTGATAGAGAAATAACCTTGCTGGTAGTTAAGAAGAGAGCCCAGGATGTGGTCCTTGCTAGTTTTACTCTGGTTAAATACATGCTGTAAAGCAGAAAACCAATAAAAAAATTTAGTTGGCTATTATAGAAAGTCAATTAAAGGCATAGAAACATAATGATGGATTTTTACAAGTATAAGTAAGAGTCAAGTGGAGTTACGAGTCTGCTGAGATGGATGCTTTTGTTTCCCTCAGCCCTTTTTTTGCACTCCTTACTCAATTACATCTGCAATATGTTCTATAACCTCCCCATGTAACAGTATTTTAAGGCTACTTGTCTTTTGCTTGGAAAGAGAAAGAAATATGATAGGTAGACAGGATGACAAGCTAAACAACTGCCTTCTAAAGTGACTGTAATGCAGTGAGGAATTGAGTGCAGTGGCATTTTAATGGGACTAAAAAGATTTGTTGGCACTTCGACTGAAGTATCACACAATAGAGGTTTCCAAGGTGGTGTCCTTTTATTTTGGAAACAGGAACTGGCATTTATGAGATGTTTTTGTTGTTAAAGCAATTAAAAATAAAACATATAGTCCTAAAATATAAGAATATGCCATGTCAAGCAAATGAGGCTATTGATAAGACTGCTCCTCATACAAGCTACATACTCGGGGGACATACAAGTGGCAGATTCTGGTCTTAAAAAGGTAATGAAATTTTGAGGGAAAAAGGCATGATCTATTAATGGGCTTTTTATACTTAATTGTCTGTCATAGAGTCATAGAATTGTTTCAGTTCAAAAGACTTTTAAGATCCCCTAGTCCAACCATTCTTTAACTCTACCAAGTCTGGTGCTAGACAATGTCCCTCAGCACCACATCTCTGCCTTTCTCCTAAATACAACCATGCAAAAGGTTTTAAATAAAACCACTAGCTCAGAATGCGAAAGATTAGGAAATTGCCTCTTTATGATAAAACCACACCACCTAAAAATTTTCTTTTTCCTGGTAGAACCTTAAATAATATTTCCAGGAGAGAAATGGTAAACCTCTTAGTTAATGGTTATTCAGCATGTTAACACAAATATATTGTCAGGAGAACACAAGTAGTTTGCAAGGTATCCATATTAGAAAGTACGTTTCCCTTCACTGCAAAACAGGAACACCTGACTCTTCCTTTTTGCACATAAATTTATTGCAGTAAATTGTAATTCTGTTGTGACTACCTGGTGTCTGGACCAGAAAAATCAGTATTAATGTTTTTTTTACTACATTGAGTTAAGCGAGATTTAAAATTTGCACTCCTTTTCTCTCTTTCAATTTTTAGCATTAAATTTTACTGACATAATATTTTCTGTCTGTCTTTTGAAGAGCTTACTGCAACTTCAGAGAATCTCAAGACATCAGAAATATACTTTTTCTTTTTTTGATCCCTTTTATTTATAAAAGATTACTTAATGGAATTCATTCTTTCCAACTTGCACACTTATTTAAAAGTCGAAATCCAGTTGCCAAGCAAAATAAACACAGCAGGATATAAGCCGCTGTGGAGAAACAAACCATCAATATGTAATTTTGTTGAACTGACAAAGTGAAATCATAATATTAACCTAATAATAGTTTCATAGAAACCAAATCATAACATTATTTAAATATTGTAATAGATTTTGAATCACAATAAGCCATATAAGATAAATTCCTTTGGTTTTGCTACAGGGATGAATGCTTTCTTCCTCACTTATAAATGTTAGTGGTTTATAAATCAAACAGCTTGTAGTAAAATAGGTAAGACTCTGTCCCAAATATTCTGTAATATCCTTGACTGCCCAGTGTGATGGCAGTCTTGAATGCTTTATTTGGGAAGAAGTGTTCTGCAGAGGTGTCTGCTTTGCTTCTCTTGGTCTCCAGGAGTCGTCAGATGGCTAGGGTCAGAAACTGTGGGAGATGGGGTCTTTTATTATTATAGTCCTGTATCTGTAGAAACACATCAAGCTTTCACATGGATTTAGTTGTTTTTTTCTTCAATGACATTCTGAACAGTGTCAGTGTGAATTATCACAGTTCAAGCTCTTCATATTTGTTGAGATTAAGAGCAGTGTTTTGTGTATTTAAGCCACTTTCTGTGCTCCAAATGTGAGCAGCAGTCAGTGAAACTTCAGTGTTTCTTTGAAATTTAACCTGCTTGAGCTCAAGTATATAGCCCTGAACTTGACAGAAATGGTAAACCTGCATGCTACAAGGCTACTGAAGTGTTTCCTTCAACTAGAGTCTCCTTATGGACCAAAAATGGAGTTTTGGAATTGAAACTGTTACCCTTACCTCCACACATAGCCTGGAAGCTGGTGTACCGACATGGTGGAAGTCCATTTTTGCACAAGATAGGCACATTCAGAGGAAAACTATCATCTAAGATAATTTTCACGTGGGTGAAAATACATGGTGTTATTGAGCAGTTCATACCAGATTTTAAGGCACCAGAGTTTAAAGAATGTATCTGTTCTCATGGAACTACACATATGGCATTGGTCTCTGTGTAACGTTCAGGAAAAACAAGCCCTTCATCTCTTATTTCCTTCAAGCTCAGCTGGTAGAAGATCTTTGAAGTTACTCTCCTGGCAGCAGAACTGAAATAGCATGGTGTCTCCTGTGAGTCACTAAACTCATGTACTCACACTGGCTTTCTGGCATTAACAGAGTGGCGGTGGCAAGTTCTGTCACAGGAGCCCTGCTAAAACTTGAATGTTCACTGTGAGCATTAATGTGGAAATACTTGGGTTAAAAGAGCAGCTAGAAACTAGTACTTCAGAGGTTGTGCAGGTTCTTCTGCTAATCAAAGCACTAATGCCTTTCATATTATGCAAATCCCGTTGTATTACATGTGTATGAACTGTACAAATATTGTAATTCCCCAAGTAATAGAAATAATGTGATTTAGCAGGGAAGAGGCCTTTCTTAAAGTGATAAGGTATTCCGTATAGAATTAAGATCAAAACCAATGAACATGTTATGTCTTACGCTACCCTTCATTGTCAACCACTAAACTGCAAGTTACGTTAGAACCAAATGTTTTATGACTTTTTTTTTATTACTATAATAATATTGAGCATCCCTCTGCTTGCCTTCCATCTCTCAATCTTGTATTACTCCATGAGAGATCTTCAACTGTCAAGTGCTCTTGGTGCTCTACAAGCCATATTTCTTTGCATTGCATTGTAAGAAAGGGTGAAGAAATCATGTCCGTGATCTTCGTAGTGGCAGACATGTGGTTTGCAGTTCAAAAAACACTCCTATATTTTCAGGAACTTTCAATGTAATGACTGGGAAAAAAAAAATCTTTTTTCCCATAGCTAGATTAATTTTTAAGTGATTTGAAAATGCACACATCTATTGTTGCATTTTGAATTACCGGTACCGGATGAAGATATTTCTTTATTAGAATAATACATGAACTGTGAAACTAAAAATTGACTGAGTTCTTTGAGTAAATTTTCTCCTGGAGCTACTGTGTCTTAGCACTTGACAAAGGATTGACAGCCCAAAATGTTGATCTGACAAATCTCTTCATTCTCTCTCTGACCCTTCCTTTTATGATTGTTCTACAGAGTTCAGACCTTGGAAAGCTGCAACACCAATAAATACTGGGCTGTGTAGCTGAAAGGTAGAGCAGGCAACACAACAGTCACCAAATCTGAAATGCAGACTGTCAGGTAGATGACCTGGTGTCTAGGCATGTTTTATTTCAAGCTATAGAAAAGGGGGTGGTATTTGGGTTAGTTTAGGGGTTATTTCTTGCTTTCTCTCAGGGTATGAGGAAAAAATCCGAACATCAGAACAGCTCACCAAAGTAATCCATTGTCCTGTTCCAGACCATCAAAACTCTACTCTCAAATACTTTTAGCTGATTGGTTGGGGTATTTAATTATTTTTATTTATTTTCTTCCTTTTTTTTTTTTTTTGGTCATTAATGTAATTCACCCTTAATAGAAGCTTGTTGCACTGTGGGTCACACGAAAATGAAGCATGAATTAGCACTATAGATTTAGGTGCAGAGATGCAAGAAGTAATTAAAATTCCGGTGTTGTAATTACATGACATTATCTTCAGTAGAGGTGAAGACATATCTTCTTTGGACCAAATTTATTCTCTTTTTTAGAAGTTATAGTCACTTCACAAGAAATTATCTGTAGTAACGCAGGTGTTAGGGGGAACCAGTCTTTAAAGAGTTTTCACGCGGTCCTTTAGATAAGGAAGGAAAAATTACTTGCAGTAAGAACAACTTAATGTTTTGGCATATAATTTGGTTATAAAAAGATCATCTTATGTAGGAAATAGATAATATTTTTTATTTTAAAATAAATAAATTGCTTTATTTTATGAATTAATTGCTTTAAAAGTATTAATTGTAGTGAAGGTAAAATAACAAACAATGATCACTTAAAAAGAGCCTCTGAAGTCTTTACCTTTTTTTGTCCTGCTAGTAACAGGAGGTGTGCGATGCCTCAGTTTACTGTTGGAAGTGTGAAACAGCTTGCCCCTGGAAATGACTTAAGTTTTTTTGTGTGTTTTGGTTGTTCAGGGGTTTTTGTATTCTTTTGGTTTTGTTTTTTTTTTCCATACTCCTTGACACCTTTATAGTCAGCCACTCATCATGACTAAATTTAAGAAACCCAGATTTCAGCCTTTGTCAGGAAAAGAAACATTATAAGCAATTGGCTGAAAACTCACAAAGATTTTATCGGGGAACTATGTGGAATATAAACTAAAAAAGCAGTAAATTGAAATTGTTCACTGCAAATAATATATCTTTTCCCATCTTAGCAGCCTGCTGAAGAGAGGCAAGGGAAAAGCAGGTTTTCCTGGTAGCTTAAATAGCCTTTGAGCTTCATGGGGTCAAATATGTTGAGGAAGCATAGATTAACTTACAGAAAAACATATCAATAACTACGAAATTCTTAGACACACTCCTAGTGGCAGATATATGTAATTCAAATTAGTGCTTTATTACAGTATTACTGAGTTATAGAGTCTTATTTTATCTGAAGCGATTCATATTTGACAGCCTGAAAGGGCAGATTACTTCTACACACCCCTGTTAAAATCAAAACAAAACAAGTAGGTAATTGAAACATGGATAAGATCCCTTTATTTAAACCGTCAGATAAAACTATCCAAAGCAATTTTATAATGTAAATCTATTTTAGTTTTTTTAACCTTCTCATTATCTTCCACCTTCTCATAAATGACATTGAACTTCAGGCTAGGTCAGTGCGTGGGCTAGGCAGCTGTTTCTCTGACCCACAATAAAGTGGTGGTGTATTATCTTGGCTTAAACCTTTCCAAGGTTAATGATCTCAATATGAAATCAGAGGGTGGAGGTGACTGTTGTGATCGACAAGGGAGAAAGTTTGCCTTGCCCAAATTCAAACTAAAGTCCTTCTCCAGTCAACGAAGTCAGAGGGTAGCTCAGAACAGGATTGCATGGGACGACTTTTTTGTCCTCCCATGGAGAAAATCCTCCTACTATATGCTAGGAGGAGTCAGGAGAGAAAAGTCACCAAGTTGGATATGTGATTTAATCAGGATGTGCTAGTCTGCTCACACTTAACTCAGCAGTTGAGGAAGACTGACAAAGTGCGGTACTAGACAAGAAAGGAAATACAATTGCACTACACAAAGAAGAGTGGCAAACGACCTGTTCTGTGATGGAACTATAATGCAGACTATATTCCTTGCAAATATTAAATTAGTAGCCAGGTTTTTCTGTCTATAAACTAAATATTAATTGCCAACTTAAACAGAAAATTTGCTGTGATTGTACAGGGAGTTCATGGCTTCATGTTGGATTGCTGGATACTCCTCATCTGAGGAAGGATAATATTAGTTTTCGTTGTTTGGTTGGTTTTTTTCCCTCTAGGTCACTCTGAGCATACCATTAGAGATACTGATATATCGCAGCAAGTTTTAAAAAACCCATAGTGATTTACACATTTAAGACCAGCGGGTTCCCCTGCTTATCCTCAGTAAGAGATGCCTTGGACTATCACTAACTGCCGTAATTCATTTCCAGCATGCTGAAAGCAATTTTGCATGAACAGGGATATAGTTGCTAGTGAAGTTGTTACAGAAACTGTGCTGAAAATAACTGGAAATGATCATTTTGTCTGTCTTGGTTAGTCCTACCTCTCCTGACTTTTGAGTGTAGTGACTAGATTGTATGGTCCTGCTCTGGCAGGGGGTTGGACTCGATCATCTCTTTGGGTCCCTTCCAACCCCTGATATCCTGTGATCCTGTGACAGTTTGAAGCTCATTAACAGCTTTGCTTTGTGCATAGGGTGGAGTTGAATGGGGAAAAGAAACCCAAGTTGCCATAACAGTTAAGAGCTAGAGGAGAAGATCCAATTGGCATTAACAAAAAACAAAACCCAAAAACTTATTTTTTGGGTTTTTCTCCTGAACCTTTGTGTGCTTAACCAGCTAAATATACTTTACTTCTCCAGGAGAAATACTATTTGTACTTTGCCTATAGTCTCTAAGGGCTATTTTGGTGGTTTTTCTTTAGTTTTCTTCAAAAAGCGATTTTCTTCAGTTTCTGGATTGTCAACTATTAGGCAGGGATAGCTTGTTGCTTTAGATTTGTGACTTAGTTATCAACTATATTTGCCTTCAATTCAACACTCAATTCAATATAATTACATTCTGATTTCATCTGTGACCTTATTTGATGATAACATTTCCCATCAGATCAATAGAAATAGAGTAGTTCAAGCTAAGTGATGTATTTGTTGAATGTTAACATCTCCTTCATTATGGTACATTTCTGAGAAGAAAATGCTAAGGAAAACTTTTTAAGATGACCAATTGTTATTAAATCAGCTTTGTAAAAACTTGGAGCTGGTGCTGACCTGCTTCACACACGAATGTCATATCATGCCTCACACAGAGAATAAAGCATATTCCAGAGTGCATGTGGCCCCTCTTGCCTAACTCAGTCTAGCAAATGCTCCTTTCTTTCACATGCTCTGTCTCTGTCCCAGGTCTCAGAAGACTTGAGCTTGGCTTATTCAGTGTTTTGCTCCCTTTCCAAAATCTTGGTTCAAAACAGGCTTGGTATTGCCTGAGGAGATTCAATTTTGCTAAGGTTCCAATGTAGTCATGGTCATTGGTTTGTAGATATATTTATTTAAAGAATTTAGAATTCATTTAGTGTTTTGTGTCAAGTAATGACTTTGGCATTACTGCTATGTGCCTCTCTTGACAGTGGAGAGTTGAAGGAAATGCAAGTGTGCAAACAGAAAGGTTTGTTTTCAATCTGGAAAAAAATACTAAGTTTATGTTACCATCTATTTGTGGAAAAGACAATAAATATATCTAAATAGGAAAAACTTATTGGTTGACATTTGTATATCAGCAATTATAAAAACTGAGCTGAGATAGACATTCCACTTGGCACAATCACTGTGAGGTGAAATGAGCTGAACTTTGAGCTGGTGGCTGTGTGGAAGGTATAGTAGGGAACTGTTGTCTTGTTAACTCTGAACTGAGGAACAGGCTCTCCAGTACGTGCCACAGTGCCAGATAGGTGATAGTCTCCTGATGGTAGAATGACCATACACCAGATAGCAGTGTTAAAATGGATGCGTTTTGGTGGAAATAGTGCTTTGAAAAGAAGATGCAGAAGACCACATGCACATGCCCTGGTCTCAGACATGCCATCATGTCTGCGTGAGATGCCACAGAGGAGAAGGCATATCCTTGGGCATCCTGCCTAAAAGGATGCAGGGCTGACCAGTGGAGCCTGTTATCTTCTGCTTCACAGCATTTACAGTTTTGTTGTGCATTCACCAAGGTGCAAGTTGTGGTCAGTATTTCTAGATAAACTTATTGATGTGTCAGAACATCAAAAATGTCAGAGAAATCAATATCCTGTATTCAGTGTCTTCAAAGCAGACTTCCTCCAAATTCTTCATATCCCAAGTGCTCCTGCAAAAGATGATGGGTCTTTAGCCATTGACATTTTCCAGTCAAATGTGATTTCCTTTTGAAATACTTCCCAGCTGCTTCAAACAGGATAGTGCTTATTGATTACATCCCTGAAAGACAGACATTTGTGTTTCCTCTCCCTGCATTCTCCCCTAGAAGAGTTTTGTTTCATACACAAAAAGATCAACAAGAGCAAGGAAAGAAAAGAGTGAGGTAAGGGATTCCTGTAGAAGATTAAGCAGTTGCTTGTGCTATTTAAAATAATACTTGCAATAAATTTGTAGAGGAAATTAATTAGGATGGCTGGCTCTTATGGAAAAGGGATTGATTTTCATAGTCCTTTTTATTATTCTTTTTTTCCTACATTTGCATAGGATTAGCTTCTAACTAATTCAGTCTCTGCACAGATTGATTAGTGACTTTTAATCTTTGCTCACTTCCCCTCCATCTGATGGTAGCTAGTTGGTTTTAATTGTCTGATAAATTACTCAGAGGCAAGAGTATAAGGAAGAATTAAAAACTATCTTTCCCCTTTTCTGCTGTCCAAATGTGATGGGCTTTTGTCCACTCATTGCTGAAAAAGGCTTCCACTCAATCCATTCCAGTACCTGCTAAATACTTATATTGTTGCTATTAGTGGCCAAGCCCTATTTATAGACATAGGATATTATTGCTGCCTTGGTGCTAGGTGAAGCCCTCATTTACTCCAAGGAACAGCTTTATGGTTTGCTGATGAAGTGTATCAATCATCTTGAAACTACAACAAGCTCGCCTTAGTACTGCAATAAGAGTGGCTGTCCAGTTAGGCTTTCTCAATTGTGTTACCCCTTAATAATGTTGTTGTGGCCAGCTGAACCTAGTCCTACACATAATGCCAGGCGTGAATGGTGCAAACCGCTTGGCTCTGTTCAAGGCTATGCTGCTTGCCCTATGACCGTATGGATCATGGCTGCAGTGCTTTTATGTGAGCCATGAGACAGGTGAAGCTGCTGCTTTCCTCCTGGATGGTTTAGTTTGATTTTTAGGATTCCCACTGCTCATCAGGTGGGAATACAGACCAATCTCACATCCACCCTCTTGTGTTCTCAAGCTTTTTACCCAAAATCCTACAGGATTGCTTTAATTCAGGTAGATAAACTCAGTTTTAGCTGCTATCATATCTGACATAATAATGCTCTAATATGGCTGAATCTGTAGTATCGTTTTGACCCCCAAAAGGTCAAACATCTTTGGCCAGCTTTTGAAGTATTTATCATCCACATGTCAGAGTTTGGGCCACAAGCAATGAACTGGCTTTCCCCTCTTCACAGAGAGTGAGCGTGAGTTTACCAGGAGGGAACAAACTGAATCAACTGTCTTCCTGGATGGCAACAGCCAGCGATTTTAATATCATGTTTGTGTTTGTTATAGAACAACTTTGACACCTCAAAGAAGGATTAGACCATGCCTGTTTAACTTCGATAATCACTCTTATAGCTGATGTGCACTAGTTTATGATCTGGTTTATGCATCACTTTCAGTGAAAAACTGTGCAAACAAAAAGACCAAATAATATCAACATGAAAACCAAAATAAACAAGTAAAACAAGCAGATAAAACTCAAACAGTTTAAAGGAAAATTATGCATACCAGCATCCTCTTTGCTCCTACCAGTCATGCCAGAGCACAAAACTGGAAGCTACTGTCATCACTCGGTTTGGGTTTCTGCATAATGGTCCCTATTTTTCATCTAGTAGGCTTGTACACAGCATAGCAAATTGGAGTTGAAACATGGACTCATCTACACGGTGGATTAGAGTAGAGCCTATGTCTCTGACAATATCACCAGCTAGGCCATCAAGAATAAAGGAATAAACTGTGTAATAGCATGTATAAATTGTCCTGTTTAGTAATTTTCACCTTCTCTTATGAGTGCATTCTCAATTTCCTTGTGCCACTTTAAGATGTTTTTAAAAAGACAATTAAAAATTGTTTTCAAACAGACAAAAATTGTAGGGCAGCTTTGGTAAATCCATAATATTTGCAAGTGTAACACTGAGATGTTAAGGGTTAATTTTTTTCTTTGAACACACAACACATTCCTTCAAAGTTATCCTGCTCTCCCTGGAAGTACAGAACCCCTATTGACATCAATTGGAGTTTAATACAGGCAGATATTGTAGAATAGACTTCAAGGGAACCTGTGTGAACACCAGAGAAGAGAATTTAACTCTTAGTACTTAGCAGCTGAGAAAATAAAAATTACATATTGGACGCTCCACTTAAAATCACAGCTGGCGAAAGCAGTGTTACAGGTACTTCGTGGCTTCCAGTGGAAAGAGGAGATATAGCATTGAGCTCCAACTATTCAATTTTAAATGGGGGTTTTAATATCAGAAAAAGCCACAGGAAATGGCAGGAGTATAGAAGCTGGTGTGGCTATAGTGTGAAACATATGTTATCTTATAGGAAGAGAATCTAATTATCTCTCCCAGACAGGAGGAAACCCTGAAGTCTGCATGTCTGCCCTTTTATATCTGATGCTTCAAAAGCCAGTGGGAGCGATATTGCCTCTATGTATTTAGTGGTCACTTTATCCTAGCAGACCTTACACTAGATCAGACATCAATATCTGAGTTACTCAAATTTTGCAAGAGATCTATCATGAAAGTATAAAGCCAGCAGAAACGCAGTACATGCTATGTCTAATTGGGTAGAACTGCATTAGTTCTCCCTGGCAGAGGTCAGACTACTAACTCAGCACCACACAGATCTGCTGCCCATTAATTGGGAAACAGCCACATACATCTTTTACAGATTAGTAGTAACAGAAAGAACATCACTGAAATTAATTCAAAACTTTAAGCAACCATGTGCAAATCTTATGAAAGGGTGGCCTTGTAGATGCCCACACACTAAAAAAGTGATCAGGGTAGGCTGCATTTGGCTACAAGCTTTGTGTACCTTGTAGCTGTTGTTTAGCTAACTTTGGAAACTATAATCTTGCATTTAGATCCTTGGGCTGTAGGGCTGCAACAAGCTTCCTGGGGTAGAGATGAGCCTCTTCTCACTCAAGTCAATAAATGCTTTTAATTGATGGGTGTTTACATATTCAAAGTACAAAAATGAAAAATGCCCAAGTGAATCAGAGAGAATCATGGTGTGAATTGTATGTGTGACATGTCTCAAGAACCTGTAGCTGAACTATTTAGTCCTGACAAGACAGATTGTCTCAACCCATGCTAACTGCAGACTTGTGGCTCATGTAGTGAGTTGAGAGCAGAAAGCAGGAAAACAAACCTTCCAGGGATGTGATAGTTGTTGGAAACTCCAAATGTTTTAATTCCTTGAATTCAGTGAGACGCTGAGTACTGGTAACCTCTGTCTGTTGGCTGCCGCTGTGCTAAATAAAAATGTAGCTCTGTGTGTATACATATTATGCAGCTTTAGTTGTATCTTTTAATAATGGACAGTAACGTGAATTTTCTTTCAAAATAAGAAGGAAAGCAAACATGGTCTCAGCTGCTGCTGGAAGTCATAACCAAAATATTGTTCTTTTATAATTTGATAGAAACAAAGCTGGCAAAATATTGATATACTTTTTACTTTCTTTCTTTGTCATATTCGTAGCTATCCCCCCTCACAATACTAAATTTCCCCAAGTGCCGTCTGTCACTGTTATTTGTTATTGAGAAATAAAACTTGGGAATTACTCACAAGACTACATACGGCATGTTTGACTGCAGTAGTTGCTATTAAACCATCCTTACTACTAATTTTGATGGCAAAATACCACGATGGGTAGAAGTAAAGAATAACCTTCTTTTCAGCATATAGCAGAGGGTGGCTGGATGAATGGATGTGAGATAAGCTGAACGTAAAATACATGCCGGTATACATTGGTATTTAAAGTGTGCTTTATAGTTGCAGCTTTTTATATTTCATCAGCATAGAGTAAAATTCAACAGGCTTCCATTAAGAGTGTAATTCAATGGTAGGTTGACTTACAGTGTGAACAAAAATCAGGATACCATGGGCTTTATTACCATCTTATAAAATGCACCAAATATAAATTTACTTCATTTTTAAATATTTTTGTTGTTTGAAAATACAAATATGTTTGTTATGATTCTTCTGCTCCTTATTTATCACTCCTATATGTTAACTGCTGCATGGTTCCACATTTCCTTTTTAAGATGCAGAGAAGAGACCCAAGACAAAAAATTCTTGATCAAAATAACATCTTTATTGAGTGTGTATAATCCTTTAATGCAGAAATTCCTTACTAGCACAAAAGCAACTGGCATGGAAAAATAACAATTGTACCATCTCTGACAATATATGAATGTAAGCATTATTTTTAGGCTAGATCCAAATAATTAAGTAACCAGTTCTACAAATCAGAAGTTTTCTAACTTCTGATAGTGTAAAGATATTTTATATTTTTTTCTAAGAGAAACAGAAATATGTAGGTATCTAATTCATTAAAAACAAAATAAAATTCCCAGTTTTCTTGTACAGATTTATCTTTTATCCGTGCCTTTCAACTTGACAAAAATGCTTGATTATTAAATTATTTCAAAGTATTTTTATTGTGGACTGCTGCCATTGGTAAAGAGATTTACCTTGTCACTTCAGTCTCTGATTAAATTCTGCTGTGAATAGATGGATGGTTATGCATAAAGGTATACAAACCTGTAGTTGCTGAAAATTGTTAGAACCAGATTTGCAACCACTGTAATAAAACCAGTGTTACAGATTTCAGAATTAGTAGATCTAAGAATCGAGGCCATAAATCTCTCACTGATGCCTTTATTACCTCATAGGCTAAGTCAAAATAGCTGGCACTGAACCCCTCTGAATTTAATCTGTATCTTGTAGCTAAAACCAGATGTGGTAATAAATGTTTTCATTTGGTTTTGGTTTTTACCTCTAAATAATTTCAGTTTACTAGGAGATGTTTCTGTATTGCACAGAAACTGAAACTCTTTCACCCTTGTATCTGTCCCATCAAGTGAAATGTATAAAAAAGAGGAGCATTCAAAAAACCCTGTTGTATTGCCTCTGGGGCAATCTGTGTTTAAGTACCTAAAAGTGACATAATAGTAGATATGAATTAATTAGGAAACAGTGAAAACAGCTTTCTCCTGCAGGCAAGCAAAGCATACTTAAAGTAAACCAAGTGAGTTTGAACAAAGGTGAAGTACTATGTCCATCATCTTTATCGGTGTGTGCTGCTTAGAGAAAGTAACTGAGGCATATCAGTATTAAACCTTCATTATAGTCACTTCTATATAATCAAATTATATTTAAGAAAAATATCTGTTTATTCTGCTCAACGTGATTTTTTTTTTTTTTAGAAGAAAATTTTGTATTAAAATAAGTTGAGTTGCTCAGATCACTCATTTATCAGACTCATTGCTTAAGAAGTAATCCTGCAGGGTATGCTCAGATATCACTGCAGGTGCATCAGTCTCTAACAGCAAAACCCTATCCAATCTCTAGGGAAGCACAGCTGTTGGTTGAGGACGCTGGCTTCAGCAAGTCAGAGTCAAGACAGTCAAGATGGGGTTGTACTTCAGGTCGAGGGGCACAGTTTTCCAACTCCAGCTGGGAATGGCTGACTTTACATGAGTGACTGTGAATATCCCTGAAGAAGAGCTTTCATGGGAAGTCATGAGCCACAGAGGGATCTAGGAATCCAGCTGATAGTGATGGGTAACAGGGACAATAATGAGATCTGGCCTGATCAAGGAAGTGATGTGAATGTTGCCCGGAGCCTGAACCAGTGTTTAGATGTGATGAAAAATGCTGTTACCATTTACTGGGGTCTTTTCAGAGCAGAGGGTTGGGTTGTGGGGTTGAGTTTGGGATTTTTTTTTTTTCTTTCTTGTAGTTTGGATGCCCTCTGCTATCAGCTTAAGCTACTGAACTGGGCTGCCACATCTAGGGATTGTGTGGTATTGACATGTGTTACTGTCTGAGACAAGAAGGGTGTTTCTCAGACCCTTTTGCACTTTGTAACTGAAATGCAGGATGTTGCTGAACAGTCTCTTGGCTGCAGGGGGTGGAGGAAGAAATTAAGGCTTCCTGAAGAGCCAAGCTATTTTGTGATTTTAAAACAAAACAGAAATTGTATTATTCATCTTTGCATGAGGAATCTGCAGAAACCTGACATCTCTTGGGTAGCAGAAATGTTTGTACAGTGTATTTCTGAAAGATAGGAGCTTGCTCCAACCTTTTCTCTGAGTTGAAAGAAAAGTTTTGGTGTTTCAAGTATCCCTTTGATTTTATTTGATTTATTCACAAAGGATAAAAAAAGCAATTGTGTAAAATTCTGATTTTTTTTTTTCTAGCATAGTATAAATCAACACGAGGATGTTCTGCTGTTTCAAGCTTCTCGTAGTGAGCATTTTTAAACAAGTCATTCATTTTTTGCCACATAATACTACAAGGATGACTCTGCCTCTAGATTTTCTGTTTTGTTTTTCCTTGGTGCTGGTGATGAATATTTGTGGAGGAACTTGAATTTATTTTTAGGTGATGAGTTGATCTGGTTAATCTTCTTTGGCTGTCTTCTGTGTGTTTATCCTTAATGGTCATATCGTTCCCTTGTCCAACTTCCTCGGTTGATACTCCAGCAGTGCACAAGCCATTTACCTACTCTTTCAGGTTCCAAGGAGATACTGTCTTTGATAGTTCTTTATTTGCTAACTCCTACAGTTCCAGAGAGAGGCTTGGGTCTTCTTACATAGGTCCAAAATCAGGTGCACACACCACTAATGTAGAGTCACACTGATGGAGGGTAACCACCAGTACTGATTTTTGTGAATGCACTTGTGTCTCAGAAGACGCAAACTGCTGCTCTGCAGTGCCCCGCATTGGGAAATGCTTGGATTTGCCCTCTTGTTCTCACATCTCCACTTTGCCATAATTCACATGCTGTCATGTGAACAGCAGTCCCAGCCAGCCACAGAAGTATGTACAGCTCTCTACTCAGTACTTCTGCAAAAAAACCTAACAGACTCTGGGAAACAGCTGTTGGCTTTTCAGCTGGAAGCAGTATTTATTTTGATTTTAAAAAAAAAAAAGAGTATCAAAATGAAAATTCTTGCTATTGGGATAAAAATTTCAACATGGGTAAAAACCTGGGAATATTTTAGCCTTCACACTGGATAGGAAAATATCACACTGATGCTTTAAAGATCAGAAAATATAAGCATAAGTGCTACAGTATATGTTAACAAGTGCTACAGTTAGTTTTAAAAGAAGAAAAACAAAACAAAAAAACCAACCAAACCCCCCCCAAAAACAAACAAACAAAACCCCAAAACAAATAGTGGGAATATCCCTCCACAACATGGAATTACGGCTGTGAGCTTCATGGGGGCAGTGCTATGTCTCAAAACAAACTCCTGAATGCATCCCAGGCAATGGGGTTAAATCCCTTCAGGTCATGAATCTTCTCTTCCATCATTCCAACTGATGGCAGAGAC
>VWZE01009154.1:235029-267848 GCA_013396675.1 Eubucco bourcierii | reverse complement strand
CCTCCCTTGCCCTGCTGGCCACGCTTCTCTTGATGCAGCCTAGGACTCGGTTGGCTGTCTGGGCTGCATGTGCACACTGCAGACTCATGTTGAGCTTTTCATCAACCCAGACTCCAAGGTCCTTTTCCTCAGGGCTGCTCTCCAGCCATTCACCACCCAGCCTGTATTTGTGCTTGGGATTGTGCCTACCCAGGTGCAGGACCTTACACTTGGCCTTATTGAATTTCATCAGGTTGGCCTGGGCCCAACTCTCCAGCCTGTCCAGGTCCCTCTGGATGGCATCCCTGCCCTCTAGCAAGTCGACTGTGCCACACAGCTTGGTGTCATCTGCAAACTTGCTGAGGGTGAAGTTGAAACTTGGGATTGAGATTAAAAAAAAAAAAATTTTAAGTGAGAGAAGAATAGAGTTCACTGATCAAAAAATCAGATAAACATTGTACAAAATGCAGAATTACCTTAGCCTATTTGGAGAAAAAGCACAGTGCAAAACAGCAGCAAGAAACAACAAACAAGCCAAAAGCCCAAGCCAGAGAACTACTCCCCCATCCCTCCTCTTATTGATGCCATACCAGAAAAGACCACATCCAAAGAACCCGGAACCCAGGAGCAGCAAACAGAACAGGAAGCCTCCTGTGTTGCAATCTGAGCTTCAAGCCCCACAATACTTTGCTCCAATTAGCACTTTCACTTTTTGAAACTGGAATGACTGCAGCAGGTTCAATTCAATCCATGACAATGTTTCAGAGGCTGGATCCAGTAATTTGTTTTCTAATGTTATCTAAATATTTCCCTACAGTCTGACTCTGCTACAGAATGGGCATCTTTGTTTAACTGTTTCTCTTTTATGGTATCTCACCTGTAATGATTCAGTCTGAGTTTCACTTTTCACCATATTCTGAGGCTCTGAGATCATTATTGGCTTAAATGCTCTTCAGTTCCTTGTGACAGGAGATTTGTAAGATCCAACTCTGTATGTTTTCAAAGACAGAGATTGGGATGAAACTGATGTCCTACCCCATACCCCTGTCTATGGCTCAGTAGTTTGAGAAAAATGGAATGTTTCTGTCCCAGAGACATGGAACTGTGCTACCTGTGACCATGAATGGAGACAGTCGGGCCAAAGAAGTGTAACAAGAAAAGACGTGGACAGTCTACCAGGAAGAGGCTCAGGAACCTTGTTACATGAAAAGGAGATGAGCTACCACACATTTATTCTACATCTGTATGAACACTTATTTTAAAAGGTTGCTATTTGTTATTCTCTGCAAACTAAAGAAATTACACAAAAGTAGCAATGTCCATTGAAATAAGCTATCTTTTGCAACTCTCAGTTGTAAAAAACCTCAGTATTTTTACAAACTCAGGTAAAATGTTAAGTCTTAAAATAGTGTCTTTAAAGTTTAATTTCTCCAAAGAAGGGGGAAAAAAGGCCAGAAAGCACTAAACTCACACCCTGCATATTTTGGAATGTGCTAGAATCCAGTTCTGCCTAGTGACAGATGCAAAACTCTGTAAATACCATCTATACAGAACATAATAAATTCAAGCATTAATTTTCTGCAGTGGAAAGAAAAGAACTTACATAATATTTCAACATCAAGTGTGAAGATTTTTTTTGGGGAGGTTTTGTTACTCAGTACGATTCTGAACTCCTTAATCTTTTAAGGCTGTTTTCTTTGGGTCCTCTTATTTGCTTGATAAATTTATTATAGCATTATTCACTAGCAGGCAAAAATGCTGTAGTAAACTTATTGTAGGTTTTTATAGCTACAATCATTCTTCTACAACATTAAGAGTAGGTGTAGTTTGTGACAATCAAAGGCACTGCTGGATGCATGTTTTTCCTTTATGGTGTTGCTGATTTCAATTCATTGCTGGTAGTTCTGCCTATCATCTCTTCTCTAGTTTCTCTTTTTCCTGTCCTCAGGTTCCACTACATCTACCTGTCTTTTCTCTTATACATGGAAGACTTTCATCTCCCAACAGCGTGGGTGAGGTTCATGAGTGCAGTAGGATCTGACTTGAGAAACTTCTTGCATTCCTAGTATCTTTTTTTGAGAGGTGACAAAATCCTTGTTCCCTTGGAAATGTCTGCATGAATTCCCTCATTCAGTAATGGTTTAGATTTAGAAAATTAATTCTGAAGGAACATTTTGTACACCATGTATTATGAGAGCAAACAAGTATCCAGTCACCGATGAGAGAAAATAGTTTTTTATTTCTGTAAATCTACTCCCTGATCATTCTCCTGTAATCCATGGGCAAAGCCTCCATCTACTGTCCCTCAGAGGATGCTGTGGCCCTATATCCTTGCTTAGAATTTACCTTGTGACTTTACCCCAGCATTGCCTAGAGTAACCATTTCTGCAGGGTAGAAGCAGTTATGAGATTTTCAAGGTGTTCAGCTTTTGGCTTAGTTGCTAGCTGAGGTTAAACTATTCTAGAAGGACAATTCTGTGTTTAGTTTAATAGTTCAGTTTAATACTAGAAATTTGCCTTTCTCTAGTAGAAAACTATGGTGCCTGACTCTTTGAACTTAATATATTTCATGTATTACATAATTTTGGAACTCTGTCTTATTGTAAGTGAGAATTCAGCTCTGTTGCTTTTAAAATAATACAAACCAGAATATTGTACATAGTATCGTAATGATTAATGATGTATTTCCTCTACTGTGATTAATGGTGTAGAAAAGTGGTTCTATTCAGTCAAGTGTAATTTTTATCTTACAGTTAAATACATTTTAAATCAGAAATACATAAACAAGTCAGCCATCTTCTTGATTTCTAAAAACCAAACTCCAGGAAAGAAAGCTGATCCAGCTGATGAAGTTCCAAGCACAGCTTTTATTTTAAATGGAGGTTAAGAAGGTCTTCTGGAACCGATTGAGTCTCAGTGCAGCTGCTTGAGGCTTTGATGATGAGAATGGTTAGAACATCAAGCACACTTGGTTTCTGTCTCATTCTGATACTTAAATGAGGTTCTGCTGCAGTTCCCTTGGTTGAACAAAATGAAGCAGAGTTGTTTTATTCTGGCTAACTACTGTGTTGTACTACCAAAAGACATCTATCATAATAAGAGAACATTTCTGTTGTATCCCTAGAATACATTCTATGCATGAATTACTAGTTTGAAACCCAGCCTGCTTTAACACTTCATTTACCTGGTTTCCAACTTACCAGAACATTTTCCAATTTGAATAATACCTTTTTGAAGTGACACAATACTACATACAGTTGTGTAATGATTTAAAATAGTATAATCCTAGAATGGTCTGGGTGGAAGGGACCTCTGAAGGTGCATCTAGTCCAAATCCCTCTGCAGTAAGTAAAGGCATCCTCAACTAGATCAGGTTGCCCGGAGTCTCATCAAGTCTTACCCTGAATATCTCCAGGGATGGGGTCCCAACCACCTCCCTGGGCAACCTGTTCCAGAGTTCCACTACCTTCATGGTAAAGAACTTGTTCCTAACATCCAATCTAAATCTGTTCTTTGCAACTGGAAGTAATAGGAGGAAGAGAATTTATAGCCACAGCAATGCAGAAAAGGAGAAAAGCAGTTTCAATAGACTGAAGAATAGATTGGCTTTCCCTTCACTGAAGAGATGCATTCACAGGAGCCATTGTGGAATACACACTCTAGGTTTAGAAGTTCAGACTTCACAGCCATTTTGTGTGTGTGCAGTGCAGCAGAATCCTCCCACAAGAACTTGCACCTGGAAAAAATAAATCCATGTTGAAGGTCTTGGTGGACTGGGATGGTGGAATATGGGAGCAGATCAGGGACTTTGTGTCAATCAGGTGGAGATTTTTAGTCAGTTGTAAAGCTAAATTTATAGGGCATGAGGGGGAGTGGATGTTACACACTAATCAAAGGCTCATGCAAAAAAAATCATCTTTTCCAGCTAGTCCAAAAATTTCTGAATAGGGTACATTTTTCTTACGTCCAAATATTTGGGACACTTTAAGAACAAAAATAACCATCCTGCAGTAAGTATCCATAAAGAACCTGAACCGCTTTTTACTCCCTAATAGTATCATCTAGGACAAAATGGACATAAAACATTATCTGGAGAATCTTTGTATTGCCTTTAGTGTACCTCTAGGGTTTTCTGTTGCACCAAGATTATTTGTTTACAAGTGAATATACTGCAGATTGCATCTGTGTTAAGATTATGGAGGTGGTTACAGAAGCCAATAAATAATTTTTCAAACTGAAGAGCAATACATGATGCAATCCAGAAGCATGTATTAATATGTAGGTCTCGAAAGTGGGCTAGTGAGAGATTTATGGGCTGAAATTACTCTTCTGCTACAGCATGAGACAGCTTCCAGAGCAGCTTTTGTAAACACAATAAACAGCAGAGGAGTCAATATTGACTGATGGGGATCAACATACTCAGTTTCAGCAGGGTGTGGAATACTGAAAAGAAATTGGCTTAAGAAGTAAGTGGTGGAAGCTTTTATATACATACAGCAAACAAACAAACAAAAAAATTTCTCAACATGGTTGTATGCATCCAGAATGCTGGGAATTGAATTTCATCCAGTAATGATGAACAGGCTTATGTTTTAATAAGCACGCAATGTTCTTGTTTTCTCTGCTTTTCTTTAGTTTCTGGGCAGATCTGACACTGCTATCTTTAGTTCTTGAACAGTGTTCATATGTTTTCAGAGATTATATAAAATACTACATAAATGCATTCGAAAACAAATAGTATGAATTAAAATGCCAAATTTCCTCTACAGTGTAGCACTGGGTCATACCAAATTAGAGTGCAGAGCCTGTACAAACTTTCAACAGAGCAAAAAGTTCTCTGTTTTACCATGTCCCTGTGCCCTTACCAGCTTTACAGAAATCGAAGAGTAACTTTATGGAAGATGAGTGTCCAATCTACTTTTGGTCAGTTCTTACTTTGACAAAAGGTATCAAGAATCTCTGGATTGGTTTATCATCTAAACACTGAATGACTTGCACAATTTTTCTGATATTACACCGGGGGAATTTAAAGATAATAATTAGGTAAGCAGTCTAGAATCTAATGATAAAGAAAAGTTGCAGCTCTTACTCAGTTTTGGTTAAGTACCAAGAAGTCGGGCTAAGGAAAAGAAACAGGTGCTATTCAATCCATTGCTTGCACTTCTTTTTGGACTATGTCTGTACTAGTAAATAGATATGCTGAGGGTGATGCTCAGGCTTTGAGGCCAAATAGCACAGAAGAGTATAAGAGTGCACTACTAACATGCCTACTTCCAAAAATACAATACCTGCATGCAAACCTCATTTTAGAGAAGGTCCCTCGGCCTTTCTGTGACGTAAGCTGTGCCCTGCTTTTTTTAACACCTCCAGGGGTCATTATACCCTGGGCAACGTATCTTAGTGCCTGACTACCCTTTCAGTGAAAACATTTTTCCTAATATCTGATATAAATCTTCCCTGCTGCAATTTCAGGCCATTTCCTCTCATTCTATCACATGATACTAGGGAGAAGATTCTAACATCCACCTCAATACAGACTCATTTCAGGTATTTGTGGAGATCAGTGAGATTTCCCCTCAGCCTCCTCTTGTCCAGACAAAACAAACACAATTCCTTCCGCTGCTTCTTGTAAGAATTGTTCTCTGGATGCTTCACCAGCCTTGTTGCCCTTCTCTGGACATGCTCCACCAACTATATGTCCATCTTGTAGTGAGGAGCCCAAAACTGTACACAGTGTTCAAGGCGCAGCCTCACTAGTGCTTAGTACAGGGACAAAATCACTTTGCTAGTCCTGCTCCTGTTGTTAGTACAATGTCTCATTCCAAGGCCTAGCAATAGTTTCTGGTATTGATTACATTCATAAAGTATAACTATCTTTCTATACCAGATAGCAAAGAAGGAAATATTATTGGGAAGAGTCTTCTATCCATTCCTAACTCTGCACTCCATCGCTGACACTAAGTACCTTCAGTTTCAGCCTCTCATGAAATTAGGCACCAGGAAATGTGTCCTACAGCCTGTGTCTAAATGCTTCATTTTTCTAAAGGTCCAGTAGCTTGAAGCCTGCCTAGAAATGGGTATCTGAATGTCCTGGAAAGACCAAAGTAGGTTAATTAATTTGACTAATTGAACAATAAAACTAATGAAGGAGGTTTCTGATGAGCACAACTTCTGATCAATGAAGAAATCGAAACAAATGTTTTTAGACCCAAAAACACTATCAGAACATTTAGTTTGTCATCTGAAATGAGTTTGCCTACAACAATGCTGAGAGCCTTCGACCAGGTAGTGTGTACAACTCTAACAGTGCTCCACTTGCAAAGTCACAAAGTACCTACTTCACACATACTTAACATTTTTTATGTGAGGATTGTAGACAGATTTTCCAGGTCTTCTATAATGTGCTTCCATGTATTTTTGGAAACGAGAGGAGAAAAAAAAATTTCCAACTGTGAGCTTCACAACAAATTGAAGAGCCTCTTCTGGTTTCACTCAACTGTATAATGAGATGATTCTGTATCTAATCACAGAAGAAGAAAGAATGAAATGTACCTACCTCCTGTTATGCAAGATGCTTTATGGATGATCACATATGTGAAAACAGCAAAATCTGCTTTCATCTGCTACTGTAAGCTGTTGCTAATATATGTTTGAAATAATTACCCAGTATTTCATACAGCAATGAATGCTTAATTATTAGGCAGATGTTGTGTTCTGATTTTGTACAAAATCATCCTATATGGCTAAAAATCGTTTGCACTACAGTTTTTGTCATTTTTTTCTTCAATCTTTTCTAATTATTCTGTGAAGCCTGACAGTTTATTTCAGTAATAAACACTCTTATTCATGATTTCAAGATTATTGTCTCTATATATTATGGATCAGGCCATTTTCTCAATTATTTAGGAACCAACTCATGAAGTTCAGGGAAATTACATCCACAAAGTAAAAAAATATTTCTATAAATATACTACAATTAAATGCTCATGGAAACTGCTAGGATCAACCAATTATCCTCCAGTGGATTACAAAGAAAGACAAATATTTAAAAATACTCCATTAAGTGCAAAAAAACCAAAGCAAACAACAACAACAAAACCCAAACAAAAAAAAAAAACCCACCCCATTTTCCCCCCCATAACATTGAGTATTTTTTAACTGATGTGACCCAAAAACTTTCAACAAGAAAATAAGTAGGTCCTGAAACAGAAGACAATACAATTAAGCTAATGCAGTTAAGTGCAGGTATTACCAAGGCAGTACAATGTGAGACCTACAGCAAACACTATAAACCACTGTTTTAACAGTGTGATACTAGTTATAAACTGACAACATGTCACTGCATGTGCTTTCCCATGTCTAACATTTTTTCAGATTGGTTACACAGATGAGTGAAAATAATGATAATAAATTAAACTCATACCCACTTGAAATTTTGTGTCTTTGACAGAAAGTCAAGAGAAACATTTCATTTTCTCTATCTTTAAAATTTGAGTTCTAGACAGAGTTAAGTTTGGCAGCTCCAAGAGAAGTCATTATCCTCATTATTATTGGTTTGCTGGAAGACTCCATAATATTCTATGACACTTTACAGAGATTTTAAGACACACACTGCCACAAATTACTTCCCATCTAAACAAAGGCTAAAGGAAGTTCACCAAAGAAAGGCAGAAGAATAGAGTAGAAATAACATTTATAATAGCTGTGGACAGTGTGCCCAGAAAGGTTTGAAAAAAGGAGATGGCATTAAGGTAGACTTAATCACGGAACTACAGAATTAAGGGGTTGTAAGAGACCTTCGAGATCATAAAGTCCAACCTATCACCCAACATTATCTAATCAACTAGATCATGGCACCAAGTGCCACATCCAGTCTCTTTTTAAACAGTTCCAGGGATAGTGACTCCACCACCTCCCTGGACAACCCGTTCCAATTGTAAATCCACCTTTCTGCAAAGAACTTCTTCCTAACGTCCAACCTAAACCTCCCCTGGCGTAGCTTGAGACTGTGTCCCCTCATTCTGTCACTGATTGCCTGGGAGAAGAGACCCTAGTAAAGAAAAAAGGGATTTCAACTCTTGTACGCAATGACATAACTAGGTGAGGAGAGAAGACCCCATAAAAGCAGGTCCCCATAAAAAGCAGGACCCCATAAAAACAAGGACAAAGCAGATGCAGCTGACTTGAAAGTCTGTGGGAGATCCTGTAAATAACTGCTGCATGCGATCCACATGCTGATGCAGCATGACTCTTAGTGAAAACTCAACAACATAACACTCAGGCAGCCCCTCCCAGACTCAATTATCCTGTGATTCTGGTAGCCTGTCCGATAAAGTCTACCAACCTGGTCTGTCATACCTTGGAAAGGCAATGTGATATTGCGATATGGTCCTTCTCTATTTGGCAGACCCTATGTAGCTTGCTCTCCTGCCACAATGTGTTTAATACTTCTGAAAAGCTGATCTGATAATGAGTAGATCTCAAAAGGTTGGTAGTTTTATGTGATCTTTATGGTCCCCTAAAAATTCAGTTGGGTAGTGTCATGAATAGAGGAAACACTATTTGCTCATTAATAGGCATATGTCTGGAAGGAGGAAGAAGTGGATTAGAGAGAAAAAAGGAGAGCATAAGCACAAATCAGTTTTGTAAAAGAGGATGCAACTTTGAAGGCTACATAAATGATTCTTAATCATCTCAGCCTCTTAAACAATATGCAAGAGCCTCATGCATAATTTTAAGACTACAAATCTGACATGGAAATCTCTTTTCACCATCTCTGTGCTGCAACGTATCTGTAGGTCTGCAAGGTTTTTAATAGCTGCACCTTATAACAGAGCAAATTAATCTCCATTTTGCAACTAAAGGGAGCTGAATTTTAGCAACAATTTGCTCATTAGTTCTGCACTGCAGCCTGCCTCTGCCTTATGCTGTGAATTGTTATTGTTGTGGTATTTATTTGGTCATAATTATCTCATCTCTACCTACATCAGCCTGTCAGAGAGAGTGCTAGTTTTTCCTTACTGATTTGTAATTCTATTACACAGCCCATCAGCAGGTTGTTTCTGATTACTGCAAGCAATACTCTCTTCTGGTAGCAGCTGTTAATATTTGCCTCTGCTTTATTAAACAACAAGTACTTGTTGCTCATCCATAATAATGTGGAGCTAATAATGTTGTCCCAGGCTGATTCCAGGAAAATTATATTCTCCCTGTTCCCTTTCTTTATTTGTATAACACCAACCAGGTAGTTAACCAACTATTTAATTTATCCATCAACTTGACAAGTCACAGAAACAGAGAAGGTTCAGCAGACATGGCAACAGGACTCTGAGGATCAAAGACTGCATTAAAAACCTTCCAGTGAGGTTCACAGCCTATAACCAGCAGGGATCTCAAAGTACCTGGGGGAAGTCGTGGCTCATGCTAAGCAGAGAAATGCAGGGACATCTTTTGGACTAGGATATCTCAATATGTATCTAACATGCTTTGCGACAGAGACAATTTGTCATTTTCTCTTAGGACTCAAAAGACTGAGGGATAATTTTACAGAGATTTATCAGATATTTGCAAGCTACCAGTTCCTTTTAAACACCATTTTAATTTCTTTTCTCTTTCCTGATTAATACCATTCTTCAGACTTATGTTCGACCTCACCCTGAGTCACAGAATCACAGAAAGTTAGGGATTAGAAGGGGTCTTGAAAGTTCATCTAGTTCAACCCTTCTGCCAGAGTAGACTGCCTTGTGAAGTCCAGGAAATGTAAACAAAAGCAAACACAATTGCTATCAGTCTGTCACTCATAGGACTGAGAGAAGCCTCTCTTGAACGTGTAAATCACCTTGCGACAGTGGCGATTACATGAAGAACTGAGAATTGTCTCAACAAAAGTAAGATCTGCCTGATATGTCAGCTCTGCCCACCAAGATAGCACACCTAGCAGTCACATATGCTTTGTAATGTGACTAGACCATGGGCTGGATGGAGCTATGATGAATGAACCAGGAACAGTATAAAAGCCCTGAGCTATCCCAGGTTACTGGGGGGGACATCACTGGGGACATCTCTCCCCACCTCCCACATCCCCAAAGGACCATGGGGTGGGAACTATCTCTCCTGCTCTCTTTCTCCATTCCTACTCTCCCTTTCCCTCCCTTTTCTTTTTTTCTCTGTTTTGTTTGCTCCATCCTCTTTCTCTTTAATAGTCTCATCTTGATATATGACCCTGTTTGTGTCTTAATTTCACTCACAGGAATGTTTAAAAGAACTGAGTCTCCTTCTCAACCTTTGGATTGAGACAAAGACTTTGCCTGGTTGTTATATTTGGAGGTACAGGAATGGAGGCAATCAACCAGGTGGGGAAAGGGGAGGTGTTTTCTGTAGAAAGCAATTTATTTCCTCAGGACTCTAATGTTATTGTTGTATACACACCTATGCGTGCTGAGACCTCTCTCCCTGTCCCTGTCCCACATCCCTCACCACACAGAGAAAAACTTCATTTCATTTGAGATATCAGTGACTGTTGGAAGAATAGTACTAGTGGTTGCAGACAGGATTACATCTCCATGTATTTATTCACAGCTGCTGTTATCACCTTTGAAAAGTATTTTTACCAGTTTCAAATTCCTGATTTTTTCACACTCCAGATGTCTGAGGATGAGGGATTTAAGCTAAACTACTGACATTATTTCTAAGTGTCTTTCCTCCTAGGATGAAGAAAGTTTTCAAGTTACGTTCTTCAATGCTTTTTTTTTTTTTTTTAAAGTTATGCTTCACTAACATTCAAGACAGTGGAACTGAAGCAAGGATTGAATTGAAAAGACCTGGGAATTTTACAGTTGTTTTCTGGCCAAGTGTCCTGTTCCTTTCTCTTCCCCATCCTGCCCCCCCTCTAGTCTAGGAGGAGATTGTCCAGATTAACGATTTACACAGAAGTCAAACCCATTTTTATTACAATTTCCTTTATATTTTTACATAATTTTAATTTCAGGAGTTCAAATACCAGGACTTTTAAAGAAGAAAATTACTATTTATATTAATGCAGTCTTTCTTTCACAAAGGAGTTAAAGTACGGAAAAATCAGTTACATAAACCTTAGTGCATATTGCTGAAGTTGCTTCAAGCATCTTTCACATTGCGAAGGTTTGGGAGTTCCCCACCCCCCCACACTTTGTAAAATGACCCAGACTAGCACTCAGTCGGCTGGAAGTTAAATGATGAAGCTCTATTTACAGCTTTGCACAATGTACAGCAGATATTTACACTATAGACAGAATATTTGCAGAAATATACAAGTTAAAGGTAATACAGCAACACAACTCCCCTCCCAGAAACCAGAGACCCCAGGAGGGGCTCCCAACCACCCTTCCACCTTCTCCCCACCCCTGTACCTTACCCCAAGGTTTGCCTTACGTGCAAGGTAAATTAGGAGGATCGGCCAGGGGGGTTAGAAGAAAAGTGGTTAGTGAGGATTAATCAGCAGAGGAGCCAGAGCCCAGAAGCTGCTAGATCCCACCAGCAGCTCCTGTTCCAGCAAGCGACAGAGAGAGACTGAGTTATCTATTGTTTTGGTTAGTGTTCCCAAACAATTCTCCAGCAAGCCTATGAGTGAAGTAGACATCATGATGTTTTCCTTTCACAGCCTATAGTGTAATTTTCTCTATTAAAATATTCTAATTAGCCTCAAACCAGCACACACATCGCCACCTAAAGTATTCTTCCTTTTGGACTGTGGCACAAAACTCTCAAAAGCAGGAGACACTTGTGAAATCTATGAAACTAAAGTCTCAAGTCAGAACCTGAAAATGGGAAAATGTAGTCTTCTTGGGAAAATGTACTCATCTTCTATCAGTGCTGGAAAGAAATGAGTGACCAGGTAGAGTATTTCCCAAATGCAATTAAGTAGCAATTTCAAGTGTTGTGCTCTTCCATAGAGAGCTAAAAGGTATGAATACATGGAAAAACTCAAGAAAGCATGTGAAAAGTGACAGTGGTCTTCACTTTCTGTTTCACTTAGAAGATTTGCCTCTGATGTCCACTTCTGTAACATCAGCTCTTAGATTGAGGGGAAAGCTGAAAGTGATATGGCTCCCAAAAACTAGTTAATAACCAAAGGCCAACTGCTGAACTTGTTAGAGTGTTGACACCCAAGCAGTGCCTGAAGTCATACTCAGCACGTAGGAGAATACCAGCTTTCTGTCTAAAAATCCTATTTTAGCATAGCCCCAGAAAACTTGTCTTACACAGAAGGAGCCTTGGACAAGTAGGAATCAGCACTTCATATTTTGAGCAGTGGCTGCGTAACAGCACTAAGTTTGGAGAGCTATTCTGTAAAGCTATGGAGGTTTATAGCCAGAAGCAGTGGGATGAAATTAGAGCAAGAAAACTTAAACTGCACATCCAGAAGGTTTATTAGATTGAGACATGGATTCACATGGGAAATGGTGGAAGGTTTACTCTCTGGTACACTTCGTGTTGAAGCGAACTAAACTTGAATCCTCTAGGAAATGCCTTTGATTTTAAGGAATGGAAAATTACCGAGGCTTTGGACTGGATGACTGAATGCACTTCTGCAATACCTAATTGCAATATCTATATGAAATGGCCCATTGAAGGAATGAGAAAAGGAAAGCAAATACAAAGGAGAAAGTGGAGGGTGGAAAAGCAGAAATCTCTCATCTAACGCTTCCAGACTTTATGTAGAGATGTGTCAGTGGAGCATTTAACGTTTTTCCACCCAGACTAATAAGTTTTCCTTTTTGTAAACTAGCAAAGGACAGGTATCTTCAAATGAATTCACTTCTTCAACATCTTACAAGGATATTAAGGATTTTAATGTTTTGCTGCTCCACTTTCTTTTGTTGTATTATATGATTGCCAGAACTGCAACATACCTTAAGGTACTTCTAGTACTCATTAACAAGAGTTCTTGAAACAGAGTCCAGACCCGGCACTTTCCTCACATTTCTTCAAGTGTCGTGCTAAATACTCACTAAATAATTAATTCAGCAATCGGCATCATGTCACGAGGAGTACGAATATGCAACAAAATGCTGGCAAAGTGATAATTTGGGTTTAAAGAGCTCACTGTAAATATTTCTGAAAACAGAAGTCTTTCTGCAATAAATGGGAGCATGAAAAAGTGAAAGGATTGTCATTTAGAATGTGTCTGTTACACTAGAGTCATTCACTACTGGAATGGGCTGCCCAGGGAGGTGGTGGAGTCACTGTCCCTGGAGGTGTTCAAGGTGGGTTTGGACATGGCACTTGGTGCCATGTTCTAGTCTTGAGGTCTGTAGTAACGGGTTGGACTTGATGATCTTTGAGGTCTCTTCCAACCTCGGTGGTACTGTGATGCTATTATGACAAAGGGGAGTGTCACTGAAAATATTCTTAATGATCTTAAAATGCAGAAAAGGTTATTTGTATATTTTTGTGTTGCAACCTTCTATGTGTCTCTGGGTGGAACTGTTCAGCCCTTCTAAAGTGGGTATTTGGTAACGACAATGTCAACGTTTTCCTGGCAGTGTTTCATAGACAGAGATTTACAGAAATTCTACAGCCATGATCCCAGAATATTGGATCTTCACGTTGTGTTGGGTCTCATTTCAAAGCCTAAAGCCTAATCTGCTGTTTGCACATCTTATGAAACCATAAAACTTTGAAATGTGTATCACTTGAGCTCTAGACACTGCAACTTCTGGAGACTGGGAGGTAAGGGAGATAAAAGGCACATAAAAGCCTTATGGGTCAGATAGTTGGTTCAAAGAGAGAAACTGCCTTCTCTACAGTCTAACTTCACAGTCTCTGAAACCATTTGTAAGGGTAGGTTTTTACAAAAATCTCACTTTTTTTTTTTTTTTCTTCCCCCATTCCTCACTAAATGATAGTTTTTGTCCTCAGGCTCCTTGGCTCAGATTCCCCACACTACTTATCTCTAGACATCTAAATTTGTGTCCTCTGTGAGGAACCCAGGCTTCTACTATAGCCACTTTAAAAATTCGGCTTCTTCAAAGGCTATTCAGCACTTGGGTTGGGTACCCTCCAGTGATCCTAGGTGAATGCCCATCTTACTTTGGACATGGTAAAAGCTGAGAGAAATTATCTCAGAGATTAAATTAATTCTTCTCTCTCCCTCTACTCTGGCCTTGTTTGTGTTGTGTGATATCTGGAGTACTCTTGTATCTCCTCACGGATACGTTCTCTTAACTAAGAACGGAAAGACTGGCAAGACAATTTATAGGTTGCTACATTTCCCCTGGAAATGTCCTCACATCACTGTGAAATGTTTGAAATGTGAAACCTGGAAAAAAACAGATATAAAGTCCTGCAGAAATCTGAGCCACTATTCCTGGTAAATATTGCAATACTTGGCATGACTTGGTTCTTTCTAGGTAAGTATTTTGATGAGACTTGGGTAAAGTGTTGGAGGGTGATGTGACAAAAGTAGCATCCAGAGAGAGATGCAGAAAATGCCTCAACTGAAGAGAAATGGTGGCAATGCTTCCAAAAATGTTTTCAGAAATCTGCAAGGTCTGTTTATAGTAGCTACAAATTGGTGTAATCTGGTACTGGAAAGCTAGCAAAGTTTTTGAGAGCACTTTGTATTTCCAGCATGATAAAATCTCTCAGTACTCTTGTTTATTAGCTGACCAAAAGGGATAGACAGAAACCCTTTTCCCTCCATGTTAAACTGCGATCATGACAAGGGAAATTGAAAAGGAAAAGATTGCACTAGTGGGATTTGTGACTGCCTAGCCAAGAGGTAGAAGGCAGCTCTCCTTCATTTCAAACGTGTTTCAAGTAAAGACAAGCGTCCACAAATTGCAAAAAATAGAGCAAAAATCTCTAAACAACATGAGCTGACAGCCACTACCATCACTCTTCTCATCATTTCACAGTTTACTTCACTAAGACTTTTTCTGGGCTACCTGCAAGGTGGTGTCCTTAATCCCTTCCTGGTTAACTGACCTACAAGAGGCAATAAAATACTTTGGGATGATGCTGATTATTACCTGTTGTGGTGGTAGTAATGCATTGTGTAAGATGGAATTTTTTTTCAAAATTGATATAGTTTATTAATTTTGATATTCAGGACTCTTGTCACCTGCACAGTAATTTTTAATAATATTAAGTTCTTTGCATGGTCATGAAAACCTTATACAAAGGATTAACAGTATCTAGAACACTTAAGAAATCATAGAATCATAGTACTATAGAATGGTAAGGTTGGAAGGGACCTCAAAGATCATCTAGTTCCAACCCCCTGCCATAGGCAGGGACACCTCCCACTAGTACAGGTTACTCAAGGCCTTGTCCAGCCTGGCCTTCAATACCTCCAGGGAGGGAGCATCCACAGCCTCCCTGGGCAACCTGTTCCAGTGCTTCACCACCCTCACTGTAAAGAACTTCCTCCTAACATCCAGTCTAAATCTCCCCTCTGCCAGTTTAAACCCATTGCCCCTTGTCCTGTCATTGCAAGACCTTGTAAATAATCCCTCCCCAGCCTTCCTGTAGGCCCCCTTCAGATACTGGAAGGCTACTATCAGGTCTCCTCGAAGCCTTCTCTTCTCCAGGCCAAAGACCCCCAACTCTCATAGCCTGTCCTTATAGGAGAGCAGCTCCAGCCCTCTGATCATCTTCATGGCCCTCCTCTGGACCTGCTCCAACATTTCCATGTCCTTCCTGTGCTGAGGGTTCCAGAACTGCACACAGTACTCCAGGTGGGGTCTGACGAGAGCAGATAATAAATAACAATGATACAACAAATATTAAACCATTAGAATTGGAAAGAGGATCTTGTGGCCAATTACACCACTTGCCCACTAGATGGACTCGGGAAGCACCTTTCTGTTGAAGGCAGAGGGCACTTGCATTCAATTAGAGAACTACAGAGTTTTGCTATAGGGCTTTTGAGTATTTACTCACAAAAGTTATATCTCTGGATTCACGGGTTAATTACCGTTTCCAAACAGTACCCAAAGACTTGCAGGGAGTTCTGTCATTGTCAGCTGTTGAGAGGCATCTAAATCTTCCCAGGCTCTTATCAGGGTGCTGGCGGGAAAGACAGATGATCTCTGACCTGGTTCCTCTTGGCTTCAGACTTGGCATGGAGGTTTTCACATGTGCAGGCAGAAGTCTTGCAGATGTGCAGTCTTAGTGCAATGTCAGGCTGGCTAAACAAGCCTATCATGTGAAGGCATTTAAGTCATTTAAGGCCTATTCCTGGTAAACTTGAGGCAGGTTTCCAGGTAGACAAACACAAAGCATCAGGGCTTGTTATTATGCAGCAGGGCTCGCTTACAGCTTAACAGACATAATGCTGCAGAGCATGGCAGGATGCAGCAGCAGTAAGGCAGAGCAATGCCAGAGCAGAGAGAGCACATTAAGGTAAAAGCACTGGCAGAAGCACACTGTCTTTACCTGCTCATCTCTTTTTATCAATGCAGCCCAAGTGTAATGGTTCTTTGGCCACAAATCAGCCAATCAGAATGGCAGTTTGCCAAGCTTAACCATATTAGGTGAAGTCAGGGCTTACTTTTACCTTTTTAGGGCAGAACACAAACAAGCATACAAACATGTGCGGGTACCCTGTGAAAGAGTTTGGACAAACATGGAGGCACCAGGCATTTTGTTTTCCTTTCCCATGGTTACCTCTCCCATCAGCAGAAGGAGGGAGAGCAGAAAACATTCCTGGGAAAGCTAGAACATGTTCAGTCCTAAATTGGCCTGTTTTGGCCTTCCACGACACCTGCATTGTTGCTGCTGGTTCTATCCTGCTTGATCAATTTGATGGTAACTTTGCTCCTGACTCTTCTGTTGTTGACAGATGGGTTTCACAGATATCCTGTTTGCAGTGGGCTGCTCGTAGCTTTCAGAAATCCTGTTGTGTTGAGTGTTTATGCTTGACAAGAGGTGTTATAGTCACAACCTTGTTCATACTCTGCTGAGGTGCCTTGAGCCTCTCTCCATCTCTTCCAAGAGGGCTGAGTTTCAACTGCCATCAAGCAGAGCCCAGGGTAATAAAAAACACGATAGAAAATTGAAGCGGTAGTAATTTCTTAAGAATAACATGTCTTAAGCTAATACTTATGATTTGAAGTACCCCGTGGTTACAATAGCAATAATCAAATTAAATGGTCCACAATAGTGAATGGTTGCATTGCAGGGGGAAAATGCAAGAGGGCAGCAGAACAGACAGATGGGAGAATGACTCAGTATTTTGAGAGCAAGACAGCCCACAGAGGGGGCTTGTGCAGTTGGCTTAAGTCAATTTCAAGCTGGCGTGACATTGGAACAAAAGCAGGACACCTCTCACCACTACTATCTGCTCAATTCACCATCTTATTAGGACAGAAAGTATCAACACTGAGACCATGCCCTTTCTGTAGCTTTTTACTCACCTTCTACAACTGTCTAAAGAAGGAAATAATATATATGAACCCTACCTCCCTGTTTATTAACAGCATAGAGATGACAGAAAGTCTTCAGAGAAACAATGTGAGAAAGAAAAATGAGTAAGAAATAACTCAGCCCTCCATCTCTTTTATTCCATCTCCTCACTATGGAAATAGGTGTTAGTTGTTTTGAAAAGTCAGACAATTTTTTTTTTAATCCACTCTGCAAACTAGCTGTGAAATAGATGTATTTAGCCATATATAGTTCAGGTGTGAATGCTTGTTCTAAAATGACTCTCTCCCTCCACTTTTGGTATGTAGCGATCAGAAAGAAATGATACATTTTACCAGATATGAAATTCTAATTAAAGGAAGTAGGAAAGGGGTCAGTTAACAAACACATCAAAATGCTTCATGCATATTTGCTTTCTGTCCCTGACAGGAGTGTTAGACATTAATTTATGCCTATGGTAAATGATTTGTATAAAAGTCTTTCTTCATGCATTATGGACAAATAAAAGATACTGCTGAGGTTGGGTTTTTTCAAAGTTAATTCTATTTTAGTGAACTTTCCATGACATTTACTGTTTACAATATGACAGTGCCTGAATCTAAGCTACAAACCACAGGACATCATGCTGGCTGCTGTCAAACAAAAAAGTTAAGATGGTTACTGACACATTACATTATTTTTTTGCAATTTGAAAGGAAAAACTCTTTTCTTGACTGTTTAGATAGGGGAGAATGGAAAGTCTGGCGTGAAAATGCCTCCATTTTGATTACTAAAATAGGTTGATGTCTTGATTCATACCTAGTCTGAGGTGCTGAGAAAAGGCTGCAGGAGGTGAAAGCCACAATAATGTTGGAGGAGACAAGTAGAACCACTTCCTTGCTATTTCCAGGAGAAAGCAAGAAAGAATTTTTCAGAAGTACCAGGAATAAGAGTTTCTTCCCATGAGGTTGAATTTGTGGGAAGAACCCTTGGAGGGCCAAAATCCAGCTTTGTGTTTTACGTTTTCAAACACAGGAGCCTTCAATAAAGCTGCAACAGGAATCTCCCTTTGGCCAAAATGAAGCAGAGCACAACAGTGCCTTCATTAGTCCCACTGCACCATCACTCATAGATTTCCTCAGTAAAAATGGACAGCTGCATCAGCACGCCCAAACTTCCCTTTGTAACTGTCAATATTTACCTGTTTCTTTTCAAGCTTTGTTCATAGAAAGCTTTTTCCTTTTAAAGCAAGTTTTTCAGAGTCACTAGTATGCTGGGTATCAAAACACAGAACTTCCTGTCAGTTTTTGGCATGTCCAGGTCCTCCCTGTTTTTAGAGCAACATTAAGTTGTGATTAATGCAGCTAATGAGATAAACTATATCGAAGAACTATACATTTTGGTAGTGATTGCCATATGTTTTAATCTCTGAATATGAGCTCCATCCTAGTTAATGACATTATTTCCAATGATTTGAGCTGGGTTATGATCTCAAATAAAGTTCCTCTATCTAGAAACACAGGAAAATTCAGAGAAATATGATATTTTCCACTGTTACGTAATTCTTCTACAGTAAGCCTTTGTACATAACACGGAGCATCACTTTAGCCCAAATAACGTTCACTCATCTGCAATATGTAAATCTGTTGAGGTTACTTTTTGGTGCATGCCGCTCTAAATTCGAGGCCTTTACAAAGAATTAGAAGTTACAAATTATACTTGTGTGCTGTTTTGAAGACCTCTGATTTGTTGGAGATTATGTATGTTATGAAGTAAAAATAGGTGCTCAAATAACACTGTGGTCTTCTGGACAAAATCTAGTCACAAAACATCTGCTTCTCTCTGTTTCCAGATGATTTTTTCAGATGTCTACAGTGTCTACAGAAAACTGGAAACAACTATACCTTGGAATTTTTCAAAACTGATGTATTTCTGGCACCGGAAAATGTTGATTCACTTAAAGATTTTTTTCTACAGAAATGTGACTCAAAAATGTGGTCAAAAATATGCCAGAGAGCATTCCTAGATCCAGCATGATGAACAAACACTGGACAACTTTGGTAAAAAGGTAGTAGCCTCAAAACAGAAATTGCAAGATTTTGTTCTATAACCTAGTGCTGCAGAAAAAGTTAAGAGGAGTTGTGTAATTTATAACCTACCAGTAGTGAAAGCCCCTAATAACCAAGCTGATGACAATTGCTCTATCCTCCTGGAACAAAAACTTGTGACAAATTCTTCCCATCTTATGCAAGCAAAATACAGTGTTTTGTGATTCAGTTCAGTGCTAGCTAACTTGGAACAAGGAGTTGGTTTTGATGCCTTTTAACACAACAGGAAAGAAAAGTGTCTGTCAAGGATACCACAGTATCACCGAGGTTGGAAGAGACCTCAAAGATCATCAAGTCCAACTTGTTACCACAGACCAGACCATGACACCAAGTGCCACTTCCAAACCCGCCTTGAACACCTCCAGGGACGGTGACTCCACCACCTCCCTGGGCAGCCCATTCCAGTAGCCAGTGACTCTCTCAGTGAAGAACTTTCTCCTCACCTCCAGCCTAAACTTCCCCTGGTATAGCTTGAGACTGTGTCCTCTTGTTCTGGTTCTGGTTGCCTGAGAGAAGAAAGTAACCTCCTCCTGGCTACAACCACCCTTCAGGTAGTTGCAGACAGCAATAAGGTCTCCCCTGAGCCTCCTCTTCTCCAGGCTAAACAATCCCAGCTCCCTCAGCCTCTCCTCACAGGGTTTGTGCTCAAGGCCTCTCTCTCACCAGCCTCGTTGCCCAAACAAAAGAAGAGCTAGAAATATTCAGGAAATGCCAGAAAGGGATCCAACTCATGGTACTTAAAACAAGGGAAAAAAAAACAAACAACAGCTGTAATTTCCAACTCAAAAAAAAAAAAATCAACACATACAAATTGTCACAGTGTAAGCTACAAACCTGCAATGTAAAAAAATCAGATTTCTTGGTCTGTTATATTATGATCCCTTTGGTCCCTGAGAACTGGGTCTGAAGTCCCAAGCATCTTCGATGAACATTCTAAGTACCTAATCTACTAGTCAGTTATTAGAATATCTTTAGAAAAGTTATGACTTTCTGTCATCTCACATAGCCAAATAACATGCCACGTAGAGTTTCTCATTCATTTCCACCTTGTTAATTGGACTAAAATCAGAGCAGCCATTCAACTGATAGCTTCTTCCCCTCAGGGTTTTCAATATGAAGGTTCTTAAGTGCTGCTCTATTATATTTTTTTCAGTTATTAAAGTTACCACAGAAGTGCTTTATAATAGAAACAGGATTGTGTTTGAGAACTGTGTTGAAAAACACTCTTGTTGGATGTCGTCCATAACATATAAAATTGAAAATTCAGGATGATAAAATAAAACTCTTCTAAAAAGAGAATTGTTCATATAAATAACAGTGACTTATGCATATGCCTCAAGTCAGAATATTTACATAAATGTGAAGACTTTTGAAATGAGCACTGCATAAAATTCACAGAATCACAGAAGCACAGAATATAACTAGTTGGAAGATACATTTAAGATTGTCCAGTCCAATCTTCAACCCAGTACTGAAGGGCAAACGCTTAACCATGTTCCTGAACACCAGGTCCACATGCTACTTAAACATGAGGACTGGTTACCACTGCCCTGGATAGACCATTCCAGTGTTTGATAATCCTCTCAGTGAATAAATATTTCCTAATATCCAATCTAAACCTCTCCTCTTGCAACTTGTAATGATTTCTTCCACTTCTGTCACTTGCCCCCAAGGAAAAGAGGCTGGACCTCTACTTGCTCAAACCTCCCTTCACGTACTTGTGTAGAGAGCAATGAGGTCTCCCCTTGGACTCCTCTTTTCCAGACTGAACAACCTCAGCTCTCTCAGACACTCCTTGCAGGACATGTGTTCCAGGTCCTTACAAGCCTCATTGCCCTTTTTCCAGCATATTGAAGTGTGTTATGAATAAAGGGGTGCAGGTGAGGAAATAACAAAAATATAAATTATTTGTTAATTTTAAAATCCTGCCACCTACATAACTTACATACAAAATAAGACTTACAGGTTCGTTGCTTGGTCACACAGTATCTCCCAGGATACGGGAACAGGTACACAAATAGTTTGAAGGTATTGGAGTATTTGGAGAATGATTGACTCCATGAGCAGTACATTACAGAATCACAGAACCTTAGAGTTTGGAAGGGACCTCCAGAAATCAACTCCAACCTCCTCTGCCAAGACAGGATCCCATAGGGTAGCGCAACCAGATGGGTTTTGAAAGTCTCTAGAGATGGAGATTCCACAACCTCTCTGGGCAGCCTGTTCCACTGTTCATCATCCTCACTGTAAAGAAGTTTCTCTTCATGTCAAGGTGAAACTTTTCATGTTACAGTTTGTAACCATTACTCCTTGTCTTATTGCTGCTGATCACCCACCCATCTTATTGCTGCTGATCACCCACCCATCTTATTGCTGCTGGCCCCATCCACTTGACATCCACCTCTCAGATGTTTCATACACATGGATAAGATCTCCTCTCACTTTCCTCAAGACTAAACAGCCCCAGGTTTCTTAGTCTCTCTTTGTAGGGGAAATGCTCAAGTCCCCCAGTCATCCTCACGGCTCTCCACTGAACTCTTTCCAGCAGGTCCCTGTCTCTCCTGAACTACTGCTCTCTTCACAGAATCACAGAATATCAGGGGCTGAAAGGGTCCTCAAAAGATCATCTAGTCCACTTGTCCTGCCGGAGCAGGATCACCTATACCAGATCACACAGGAATGTGCCCAAGTGGGTCTTGAATATCTCCAGAAAAGGAGACTGCACAACCCCCTGGGTAGCCTGTTGCACTGTTCTGTCACCCTCACAGGGGAAAAATTCCTCCTCATGTTTACATGATAATTTCTATGCCTCAACTTCCACCCATTGCCCCTTGTCCTGTCATTGGGCATCACTGAGCAGAACCTGGTTCCATCCTCCTGGCACTCAGCCTTCACATATTTACAAACATTGATGAGGTCACCTCTCAGTCTCCTCTTCTCCAAGCTAAAGAGCTCCAGCTCCCTCAGTCTCTCCTTGTAGAGAGATGTTCCATTCCTTTAATCATCTTTATGTCTCTGCACTGGACTCTTTCAAGTAGTGCTATGTTCCTCTTGAACTGAAGAGCCAGAACTGGACACAGCACTGCAGATGTGGCCTCACCAGGGCAGAGTAGAGGGGCAGGAGAACTTCTCTTGACCTACTAATCGGAACCCTTGTAATACATTCCAGAATGGCATTGGCCACTCCACTCAGTTTGGTGTCATCAGCAAACTTGCTGACAGTGCACTCTGTGCTCTCGTCCAGGTCATTGATGAATATGTCAAACAGAACTGCTCCCATTACTGACCCCTGTGGGACTCCACTAGATGCAGGTTTCCAGCTAGACTCCATCCCACTGACCACAACTCTCTGACCTCTTTCCTTCAATCAGTTCCAAATCCACCTCACTACCTGATCATCCAGACTCTCGCCCCTACTAATAAGAGAAGGCATTTCCTGGAGACTCTGGCAAATCCCAAATACACTCACAACACAGGTTCTAATTGTGAGAAGTCCTCTTGGTGTCTCTGTTTCTTGAGAAATCCTTCTGAGGCTGTGATGTGTGATCCATATGTGCAGGGGGGGGAGAAAACCCCAGGAAGAACCAGTGTGCTCTCTATCAGATCATTTTTATATCAGCTCATGGCCCAAATGTTCTGTGTCATGGATGCCACAGACCATATTCCATCTGCCAAAAAAGGGTAGAAAACTGATCAACATAAGGTTCTGTATTGTCCAGGTTTGTGGTGGCCCAGGGCTTTACACTTAACATGTGACTTGGGGACTTGGGGAAAGTTGACACAGCCTTGAAAGGGGGGAGGTGCCTTCCTGCTTACTCCTTTTCCTAAACCTCTGATCTTAACCCCCATCCAAACTCCTCTGAGCAGGGAGGGGTTTAGGATGCATTACCACAAAGTGCAATAGAAAATTGACTTGGTGTGACTAGTCCTGTTTAATAACTGCATGTCCTTTGAATCAGTCCTCCATATACTGAATTTCATGAGGATCAGCTGAAGAAAAACAATGTAGATATTAATGGAATAATAGATTTAAGCAACTGCAGTCACTGATTTCTGCAGCATTACCTTTTCATTATATTTAATCTGACAAACAGAGAAAAGAGGCCTTGAAAGAGAGAAAACATACTGCAGACACAACGATTGCAGATACAATGATTGATTGGTGAGGTCCACAGCATAATGAAAATATTGATGCCCCAATATGCATATTTGTGCATAGGCACAGCAATCAAATTAGTACTTCTGAAAAAGTTGCTTTCTTTGCAAGAAGTTTGTTTGAACTCAGATGGGATGTCATAATCAAGTATCCTCCTCGGCTGTGGCATGGTGAAGTAAAATGGTTTGCTGTTGCTTTTCTAGTGTCACAACGTATGTTTTGCTTACCACACAATTTTAATGTGATTCAAAATGCAAACTGTTGCATGTCACAGATGTCTGAAATAGGATATTTCGCTAACAGTTCCATTAAGACTCTTGATTTAAATAATCAATTTTACTTTTTATTCCAATGGGCTTTGAGAGCAAACATGATCAATTGCTACATCTTGAGTAGGGAACAGTGTCTTCCAGCTATGGAAGATTACTTTGGAGCATGCCTCTTTATACTGAGGCTTCACTTACTCTTCCAAAAGAAGGGGGGAAAAAGCCCTGTCAGTGACACAATGAAATTAGAGNAAAAAGTTGAGAGAAGATCTTCTCTAAAAAAAAATTGAAGCACTTTTTCTTCTCCTAATTACTTCTAGGTACTTCATGCATTGTTATTTGGTTCGTTTCATTGAACATCACTGCTGATTAAACAAAGGAATACACTTCTTGATGCAATGCTTCATGACTTTTTCTATCACTGGCTGATAGCTATCATGAATCTTAAAACCTGTATATGAAATAATTTGCTAATGAAAGCATAACTGTACTGCATGAGTACAATGTACCTTCTTCTATCATCACTCACACTTGTGATTTGTGAAAACTGACTGAAAAACGTGGGCTCACAAAATGCTGCACTGGATATGTCACTGTTGTACAACTCTCCAAAATAAAACATACTGGAAACTCTTAAATTGTAAGAAAGAATCCCTGAAGTGAGGAGAACTTAATTCAACAATAGCACAATTTTTTTTTCCCCTGTAGTTTATGGATCTACTTCCAATGTATTTGCTAAAGCCATTAAATATTTAATTTGTATTTAATTCTACTCTCACAGCTGGAGTTCATCAGTTACCCTCACTTGAAATAGGGTAGTAATGTTAACACATGACATGCATTTAAAGAAACACTTCTGTAGTCTTGTTACTGAAATGTAATTATTAACAAATGGTGAGATCAGTTTTCTTTCTGCTTACATATCGTTTGAGCTCAATTACACAATGGTAAGATGATCAGGTCATTAAGTTTGCTACTCTATTGGTTCTAGTTTTAGCTGAGCTCTATTCATTTTTTTATTTGAGCTCATTGGCTTTGGCTTGAACTTTGACTGTGTTATTTGATTAAAAGTTAGCTTCCATGAAAATTACTGAGAGGATTCCTGCATACATCTCTGAATTCAATTTGATGCTAACTTTTACAGGATTTTTTTTTTCCTCTTTTAGGATACCGTTCCATGGCCATAGAGTTCAGAAGAGCACAGGAGTCTCTAGGACCTAGCTCTTCTATACTGTATTTATGCCTGTGGGCTCAAAAGGAGCTGCTGTTAGAAGAAAAGATTCAAAAAGCAGTCCTGTACACAAAACAGTGGGGATGGAAAGGCTGAGCTGTTTTTCAGACAAGGGTTCCATCTGAGACCCAGTGAGCTGACAGTTGATAGGGCAACATCTCTGGAAGCAGGGGCTGAAAAACAGTAGCTGCCCATTCCTGGCATAATTCAGCTAAGGGCATGGTTTTCTGCCCCAGAGCTTCAGAGAATTTGGGGTTGCTTTGACATAAGGTGCCTATGAGAAGAACCATCACAACTCTGTCAGTGACATGGACAGAGGAATGGAGTGCACCCTCAGCAAGTTTGCAAATGACACCAAGATGTGTGGCACAGTCGACTTGCTAGAGGGCAGGGATGCCATCCAGAGGGACCTGGACAGGCTGCAGAGGTGGGCCCAGGTCAACCTCATGAAATNATCAGACCCCACCTGGAGTACTGTGTGCAGTTCTGGAACCCTCAGCACAGGAAGGACATGGAAGTGTTAGAGTGGGTCCAGAGGAGGGCTATGAGGATCATCAGAGGGCTGGAGCAGCTCTGCTATGAGAACAGACTACAAAACTTGGGGTTCTTCAGGCTGAAGAAGAGAAGGCTTTGAGGAGACCTGATCGTAGCCTTCCAGTATCTGAAGGGAGCCTACAGGAAGGCTGGGAAGGGACTTTTACAAGGTCTTGCAATGACAGGACAAGGGGCAATGGGTTTAAACTGGCAGAGGGGAGATTTAGACTGGATGTTAGGAGGAAATTCTTTCCAGTGAGGGTGGTGAGACACTAGAACAGGTTGCCCAAGGAGGTTGTGGCTGCTCCCTCCCTGGAGGTGTTCCAGGCCAGGATGGAGGAGGCCTTGAGTGAGCTGTACTAGTGGGAGGTGTCCCTACCTAGGGCAGGGGGTTGGAACTAGGTGATCCTTGAGGTCCTTTCCAACCTTACCATTCTATGATTCTATGAACTACCAAGATAGTTCAAAAGCTTTTGGAAGGAGTGGAGAGGCAAGGGAACAGGCTGTCCAGAGGACTTGTGGAATCTCCCTCTCTGGAGATATTCATGACCCACCTGGATGTGTTCCTGTGTGATCTGGTATAGGTGATCTTGCTCTGGCAGTGGGGTTGGACTAGATGATCCTCTGAGATCCCTTCCATTCTGTGGTTCTGTGTTTCTGTACTAAAGGTGGAGACAGAAGGAAAAGCCATTCCATATCTCTCTTACTGGTAATACTACTTCTAATAAAAAAAAAAACCTCAAGACTGGATGGAGATGGGGCATGCAACAACATGTTGCTGTCACTGTTGGCTGTCTGTGCTGCTGGGATGTGAAGCTGAAGTCTTTCAGGACGGGAGGAAAAGGGATTGATTACTTCCAGTTTCTTGCTGAGCAGTCTATTACTCTACCATATAGATTGCTAGTTCAACTATTAAACTGCTACACAAAAAAAGAAATTCTCTGTTATAAACTGTGAAAAAAGAGGGAGTCAGCCACACACTTTCCCTTCACCTAGTCTGATACTTTGAACAAAAGAATATAGCTATTAGCTCCAGGAGTCTGTTCTTTTCACCCAGGCCTGGCAAAGAAACCTATTTCTGAAGAGGACCAGAATTTCATCTTTTTCCGTGGTGTTTCCTACTAGCTACCACCCACTGAGCATGACGACTGCAAGACTGTTACAGAAGTCTTGCTGCTGTATTTCTTCTGCCCTCTCCATCTCTTCCCTTACATGGCACATGCACTTGCAGAATATCATCCAGGGTAGGCTGCAGTGTATGAGCATAACCACACCTCTCTTTCAAGGCTCCAGTGCACTTTTGTACCTAGCTCTAAAGCTTCATCACAGTATCACAGTATCACAGTATCGCAAGGGTTGGAAGAGACCTCAGAGATCATCAAGTCCAACCCATCACCACAGCCCTCAAGACTAGACCATGGCACTAAGTGCCACGTCCAAACCCGCCTTGAACGCCTCCAGGGACGGTGACTCCACCACCTCCCTGGGCAGCCCATTCCAGTGACAAATTACTCTCTCAGTGAAGAACTTCCTCCTCACCTCCAGCCTAAACTTGCCTTGGCGCAGCCTGAGACTGTGTCCTCTTGTTCTGTCACTGGTTGCCTGAGAGAAGAAGGTAACCTCCTCCTGGCCACAACCACCCTTCAGGTAGTTGTAGACAGCAATAAGGTCCCCCCTGAGCCTCCTCTTCTCCAGGCTAAACAGTCCCAGCTCCCTCAGCCTCTCCTCATAGGGCTTGTGCTCGAGGCCTCTCACCAGCCTCGTTGCCCTTCTCTGGACACGTTCAAGCACCTCAATGTCCTTCCTAAATTGAGGGGCCCAGAACTGGACACAGTACTCGAGGTGCGGCCTGACCAGTGCAGAGTACAAGGGGAGAATGACCTCCCTGCTCCTGCTGGCCACACTATTCCTGATGCAGGCCAGGATGCCATTGGCCTTCTTGGCCACCTGGGCACACTGCTGGCTCATGTTCATGTTCATATCATACTATTTACCAGATAATATTCAGAAGTAGTTCTGTATAGAAATGATGCTTATGTTAGTACCACCAAAGGTTATAGGCTTGCATAGAGACTTATGTTTGTAGAGGAAACTCAGATTTTGGCAGAATAAATCAATACAGAGAGAGAGAAAGAAGGGAAGGTGAGTAAACATTGATGAAAACACCCTAAAAAGTGTATTCCATTCAAGGGGTGCACCTAAGGCAGGTATAGAAAGGAACCTCTCCTTGGAGCAAGCCAAAAGTATCTGCATGATTTCCAGAACTCCACAGTTTCCAAGTCCCTTTTCTCTCCCCCTACTGAAAGTATCTTGTGTTTCTCATGGAGAACCAGAGCAGTATGAATTAATGAGCCATACTTCTCATCTATTCCTAGCCCTGGGAATCTTATTGGTCTCATCAGTGTTAAATTAGGCTTGATATTTATATGGTATTTTGGACATTACTAAGCTGCAATACTATCACTTCCTAAACAAGCCATGGGCTTTGTTTCAAATGAACACAGCAACGTTTATCAATACTGAAAGGTATTGATAGTAGATTTTCATGGCATACAAAGATTTCTTTTCCTCTCAGTTATTAAAAAAAAAGTTGGATTTTTTTAGTTTTTTTGCTGTGTTCCTCTGAAGACATATTATCTCCTTCTGGCAGTCCACTCTGTTCCTGCATAGTCACCTGCTTCCTCTGGAATTTCACCCATTCTTGTGCCTAGAGAGATCCCAAACTGGTCCAGACTGATTCCCCAGAGAAACCGTAGCAGGTTAACTGCTTCCTAGGGTCTAACACCGTCACTGATGTACGACACATACAGAACATTCTCCATTTCTTGAAGGGAGCTCAGTGTCCATGTCCTGGTTTGCATGCTTCCAGAGTGCAGAATAATGCATAAAGTTCCTTGAGGACCTCCCAAAATAAACAATGCCACGACATGCTTATAGAATCATAGAATGCTTTAGGTTGGAAGGAACCTCAAAGATCACCTAGTTCCAATCCCCAGCAATAGGCAAGCATACATCCCACTAGAACAGGTTGCTCAAGACCTCATCCAACCTAGCCTTGAATACCTCCACAACCTCCCTGGGCAACCTGTTCCAGTGTTTCACCACACTCACTGGAAAGAACTTCTTCCCGACATCTAGTTCAAATCTTCCCTCTTTCAGTTCAAAACCATTAATCCTCATCCTGTCATTACAAGACCTTGTAAATAGTCCCTCCCCAGCCTTACTGTAGGTCCCCTTCTGATACTGGAAAGCCACTTCAAGGTCTCCTCAAAGCCTTCTCTTCTCCAGGTTGAAGAACCCCAACTGTCATAGCCTGTCCTCATAGCAGAGCTGCTCCAGCCCTCTGATCATCTTTGTGGCCCTCCTCTGGACCCGCTCCAACACTTCCATGTCCTTCCTGTGCTGAGGGCTCCAGAACTGCACACAGTACTCCAGATAGGATCTGACAAGAGCAAAGTGGCAGAATCCCCTCCCTTCCCCTGTTGGCCACACTTCTCTTGATGCAACCCTGGACATGGTTGCTGTCTGGGCTGTGCACATACACTGCAGGCTCACGTTGGGCTTTTCATCAACTCAGACCCCCAGGTCCTTTCCCTCAGGGTTGCTCTCCAGTCATTTGCCACCCAGCCTGTATCCCTCTTGGGATTGCGCCAACCCAGATGCAGGACCTTGCACTTGGTCTTGTTGAATTTCCTGAGGTCTTATGCTATCTACTGAGTGTACTCAAATGTTTGTTAGGTTGCGTGATAAAAAAAAGGAGTGGGGACACCCAAGAATCTATGGAGGGAACCCTGTTAAACCCACACAAGCCATTGAAATTTCCTGCCCTAAGCACTCTCGAGTGTCACAGGGAGTAGCTAGTCTTGACATAAAGCTGGGCAAGACTCACCAAGATGACTCCATGGGAGGGGTTCTGCCCTGGTCACTTGACAGATGTGACACAAGAATCTGTATGAGGAGGGTTATTTTGGATAGCATATTTACAGAAGGGAACAAAGGTAGAGAAAGGGAGGAATCAAATAGTACTGAGGAGGAACAAGCATGGGAAAACAAAGGAAAAATGCCATAAAAGGGCCTGGTGACATCTAATGGGGGAAGAGTGGAGGTTGCTAGTGGAGGAGGGGGCATCTAGTGTGGGTCCTGTAAGAAGCTTTGAGAAGATCCCCAAGTTCCCCCAAGCTTTTTTGCTATTTGAAAAAGTAACCTCTTTGGAAACAAAATCATCACATCAATCAGAGTCAAGATTCACGGAGCTGCTTTCACGTACCATCAAAGTAAAATTTTATTAAGGTGAAGAGAGAATTGAACTATTAATCTGTGCTGTGTCTATTTCTACTCTTCTGACACCTCACATAAGTTACTTATGTCCTTTACTGCACCACCATCATCACCACTTCCCAATTTATACAAGCCAGCAAGCACCAAATCCTGTGTTTCGTAGCCTGTCCTTACTTATTAACTCCTCTTTTGAGGTAACAATGCACATTTCTGTAGAATTTTTAAGGATTCTTCTGCCAACAAGCCCTCTGCAGTGTTGACCTGCAAAATAATTAAACCTGTATTGCAGCCAAAGGCTGTCCTGGGTTTGTTATAATCTAAAGTAAAACATTGCTTGACTGGCCCTGTTCCTTCTGTTAGCTGCCAATCTCCCTCTCTATTTCTTCCCAAAAAAACAACAGCTATGAGGTGAAGATGGATTTTGGTTGCAGAAAAAACAGGGTTAAAAAATTCCCTAATATTGTGTCAACTTCAAATTCTTCCTCATCACACTCTGTAATGAAACTTTAATTGAAACAATGGAGGAAACTATAGGTATGATGTTTCCTGAGGGAAAAGAAAATGCTTTTCTCCATAGAATCATATAATCAATCAGGTTGGAAGAGACTTCCAAGATCATCCAGTCCAACCTATCACCTAGCCCTAGACCAAACTAGACCATGGCACTAAATGCTTCATCCAGTCTTTTCTTGAACACCTCCAGGGACTGTGACTCCACCACCTCCCTGGGCAGCTCATTCCAATGGCAACTCTCTGTGAAGAACTTCCTCCTATAATCCAGCCTATACCTCCTGCAACACAACTTGAGACTGTGTCCCCTTGATCTGTTGCGGCCTGCCTGGGAGAAGAGACTAACCCCTACCTGGCTACAACCCCCTTCCTCTATCCATCTAAAAGAGAAAAAAAATGCTTAGTTGTATTTTCTTATTTCAACTTAATTATAGTTTTTGGAAGTACTTTTTTTCCTGTAGCTATATAAAAAGTTAAGCTTAGCATTACCTTGCTACAAAAGTGGGGAAACTGTAAAGTTGGATCAATGTGATTTTAAAAGCTGCTATTTAATTTGTTTCAGTTGGTTAGACAGACGTTTGATTTTATGGCAGTGCAGCATGCTAAGACTAAAGGGCAACACTATCAGATGTGGTTTTTGGTAACATTTTCATTCACATATTTGTTATAAGCACATCTGCTGATGGCAGACAAGAAAATGAAGCTATAGGAGGACTGTGAATTTACCTGCTACAATGATGACATATCATACACCATTTCTCCTCTTTATATAATAAGTGATTTGACTGCTCTGGCTCTTAACAAAGATTGTACAGCAGAAATTCTAACACAAGAGGTCTTGATCCAAGTAGCACAGCAAGGTGAGTCATTAAAAGGATAGTTCTGATACCCTCTGTAGTACAGTTGCATGATACGTGGACAGGCTGGAGAGCTGGGTGAAAGCAAACATCATGAAATTCAATAAGGACAAGTGCAGAGTCCTGCATATGGGGAGGAATAACACCAAGCACCAGTACACACTAGGGGTTGACTTGCTGGAGAGCTGTTCCATGGAGAAAGTCCTTTGAGTCCTGCTGGGCAGCAAGTTCTGCATGGGCCAGCAATGCACCCTTGTAGCCAAGAGGGTCAACGGCATCCTGGAGTGCATTAAGAAAAGTACATCCAGCAGGTCTAGGGAGGTTCTCCTCCCTCTCTTCTGCCCTAGTGAGCCCACACCTGGAGTCCAGTTTTGGGCTCCTCAATTCAAGAGAGACATGGATTTGCTGCAGAGTCCAACAGAGAACTACAAGGATGATTGCAGGACTGGAACATGTATCTATTCTATAAAGAGTTACTGAGAAACCTGGGGCTGCTTAGTCTTGAGAATGGAAGGCTGAGAGGGTATGTCATCAATGTCTATAAATATCTGAGTGGTGAGTCTCAAGATGAGGATGCCAGTCACTTTTTAGTGGTGCCCAATGATAGGACAAGGAACAACAGGTACAAGTTAGAACACAGGAGGTTCCACCTCAACATGAGGAGACACTTCTTTACAGTGAGGGTGATGGAACACTGGGGCAGATTGCCCAGACAGATTGTGGACTCTCCTTCTCTGGAGACCTTTAAAACCCATCGGATGCATTCCTGTGCAGTCTTCCTTAGGTAATCCTGCTTTGGTGGAGGGATTGAACTTGATGATCTCTGAAGGTCCCTTCCAAACCCTAACATTTTGTGATTCTACTGTTACTCCAATGCAGCTTTTTACAACAAACATTACTTACAAATAGTGTTGCAATAAGTAAATGTATTAAACTTGAGAAGACCACCAAGATCTTCAGATGTGATTGCGATGTTAGAGTGAACTAATGGCAGAATATTTTGTCAGTGACATGGACAGAGGAATGGAGTGCACCCTCAGCAGGTTTTCAGATGACACCAAGCTGTGTGGCACAGTCGACTTGCTAGAGGGCAGGGATGCCATCCAGAGGGACCTGGACAGGCTGGAGAGGTGGGCCCAGGCCAACCTCATGAAATTCAATAAGGCCAAGTGTAAGGTCCTGCACCTGGGTAGGCACAATCCCAAGCACAAATACAGGCTGGGTGGTGAATGGTTGGAGAGTAGCCCTGAGGAAAAGGACCTTGGAGTCTGGGTTGATGAAAAGCTCAACATGAGCCTGCAGTGTGCACATGCAGCCCAGACAGCCAGCTGAGTCCTGGGCTGCATCAAGAGAAGCGTGGCCAGCAGGGCAAGGGAGGTGATTCTGCCCCTTTACTCTGCTCTCATCAGACCCCACCTGGAGTACTGTGTGCGGTTCTGGAACCCTCAGCACAGGAAGGACATGGAAGTGTTGGAGCGGGTCCAGAGGAGGGCCACAAAGATGATCAGAGGGCTG
>VWZE01009154.1:167131-234914 GCA_013396675.1 Eubucco bourcierii | reverse complement strand
ACCAGGTTGGATGAGGCCTTGAGTAACCCGTACTAGTGGGAGGTGTCCCTGCCTATGGCAGGGGGTTGGAACTAGATGATCCTTGAGGTCCCTTCCAACCTTACCATTCTATGATTCTATGGTTCTATGATTCTATGATTCTATGATTCTATGAATATGGAAGGAACTTTACCTTTGAATAAATGTGAGCATGAAAGATTGAAATGATCACATCTTACTTAAAACATGAACTTTAGTTTTGCCTACCTAATGTTCTTAGGAAGAAACATACACTGGTGTCATCTGTGCCAGAGGCTTTTCAAATAGAATGAATTTTAGTGGTTGGGCAGACCAAAAACCATAGCTGCTATTATTTATAGATAGGGGTAGTCCCCAATGAAATAAGAGTCAAATGATTCAATAGCAATCTACTTTTTCCATTCCCATGTGATTTCAAAGCAGCAGTCTCATAATGGTGTCGTTTTGTCAGAGCCCGAGCATGCAGTCTTTTCCTTACAAAAGTAAAACTCCCTTTCACGTCAGCAGGAGCTTTACCTGGATATGAAAGGCAGTGTTATGCTTTGCCCTGCTTTAGGAGAGGGATAATTTTTATAGTCTAATAAATCTCCTTCTAGATAAAAATAACTTGATAGCAATTCTAATAAATGCTCGGTTATACAGGCTAGGAATTTAATATCCATGCCAAGTAGACAAAATCAAACTCAATTTGTGGAGAACAAATGCTTTCAGTATTGCAGTTATCTTTTAACTCTCTACTTTAAGATGTATTCTAGGAAATTCAGACTATCATTGTCAGGTACTAAGCACCTGGGAGGTCAAGTAATCCTTAGTATACTCTTACCATGAGGGTATTCAGAACAAAATTTCAGGCCCTATTCCTAAATCAGATCAAGGTCCTTTCCAACAGGTTTTGAAGAAGAGGTGGTTTGGGTTTTTTTTCATCCATTTGGGTATCAGAGCACAAAGTCAACCACAAACCTGAGGAACACACACTTGCAGTTCTGAAGGTCAAAATCAAGACTGAAATCTCACTCTTGAAAGTGAGACAAAGTTGTCTGTACTGCACTCATCCCTTTCACACTTTTGAGATTAGCAGTTACCATTGTTGCCAAAGATACTAAAGAAGTTTGGTGCAATTTCATGTGAAGTCTCAAGACCTGTTCAAGAGAGCACCTGAAGTGACTTAGGACAAAATTCTGCCTTGGGAGATGGACAGAATATAGATGCCATCTTTGTGTCTGGCACACAGGCTGTGGCCACTGAAGTAGCATTGTCAATATAAAAGCGAATAATGTGTGGGAATAAAAACACATCTGCTGCAAAAATGAAGATGGAAATATTGTAGTGGGTTTTTTCCTCTCACATTGGTCTTACCACAGTTTTAACTGTGGAAGAGGTAATTGATATATTAATTCCATAAGACTTGAAGAGTCTGTGATACTGATGGTCCATTTTATATCCTTTGCTAAATGTGGAACTAAAAGGCAAAGGAAGGCTGTCACTAATACACTCCTGTTTCAAAGTTTTTGCGTCTGAGTTCCCCATCTTGTGTTGTGCAATGACTTAGAATTTTTTTATGGAGCAGGAAGTGTAAGTAGTTTATAAGATTTCCAGCTAAGGTAATACAGTGGGTTTGAGGTGAGCTGCAGTCTTTCTTTGCTCCCATCTGATAGCTGTTTCACATATCAGTCACGTTTTTATCAGTGCAGATTTATTAGGGAAACTGTAGGAAGAAGGAGGCCTTGGATACTGGAAGGCTACAGATACCAGAAGGATGTAAATTGAGAGAAGATATCCTAGGAAACGGCAGAGAGTAGAAAGGGGAAAGAGAAGGATCTCTAATGCTACTTTACAGAATCACAGAATGATAGAGGTTGGAAGAGTCCTCTGAGGATCATCTAGTCCAGCTAGACAGGATCACATAGATCAGAATCACCCGGAATAAATCACACAAGAACACATCCAGACAGATTTTAATGCCTCCAGAGACAGAACTCCACAGACTGTCTATGCAACCTCTACTAGTGTTCTGTCACCCTCAAAATGAAGATTTTTTTTTACATTCAAGATGGAAATCCTCCAAAATTGAAGACTAAAGAAAAGAATGAAAATAAGTGAAAAAAGGAGAGAGAAAGACAGGTAAAGAGACAGGTCTAACTTAATACTTAAAAAAAAAAAAAAACAAACAAAAAAAAGGATGATCCTTCTCTGAAAATTTTAATATTATAAAATTTGTTGGTATCATTATCTGTGATTTTAATCTTTCAGCTGATTCAGTTCATTGTCACTATGCTTATGGGAATCTTCTTCATCTTGCTGTAAGCAGTATTTGTGGGAAAGAAGCTAGTCAATGCACTACAGAAACAGAAGTGCTCCTGGATGAAAACATTCTTGTTCTTCTCTATTCACATGCAGCTACTGGGGAATGAGTGCATATACACAACAGTGCAGTTCCAGGACAGGAATTGTTTTGCTGTCCTGGGGGCATCATCCTTTCCCATGTCCTCTTACTAGTTACCTGCAGCATCCCTGATAAATCAGCAGAAATATCAGTCTGCTCCAGGCTAAGACTCCTGCAGTGCTTAGCTTTCCCTGTAATGATAACATTACTGAACATATCAACATCCAAAGATATGTATGAGCAGCATATCTTGCTACTTTTCCAGCTGAACACTATCTACCACCAATTTACAACTGGAGATCTCAAGTGAAGTTCTTCAGGGATCGCTGCTGGATCCTGTGCTGTTCAACACCTTCATCAATGACATTGATCAGGGGACAGGGGACAGCAAGTTTGCTGATGACGCCAAAGTGGGAGGCTTGGTTGATACAGCTGAAGGCTGTGCAGTCATCCAGTGAGACTTGGACAGACTGGAGAGTTGGGCACAGGGGAACCTGATGAGGTTCAACAAGGACAAGCGCAGAGTCCTGCATCTGGGGAGGAATGATAAACTGCACCAGTACAGGCTGGGAGGTGATCTGCTGGAGAGTAGCCCTGTGGAGAGGAACCTGGGAGTGCTGGTGGATAACAAGTTAGCCATGGAACAGCAGTGTGACTCTGTGACCAAGAAGGCCAATGGGATCCTGGAGTGTATTAGGAAGAGTGTGTCCAGCAGATCAAGAGAGGGGTTCTCCTCCCGCTCTACTCTGCCCTGGTGTGATAGATATTAATAATTTGTTATGAATTATTATTATTATTATTATTATTATTATTATTATTATTATTATTATTATTATTATTATTATTATTATTATTATTATTATTTCTGTATGAATATTAGTTTTATTATTAATATTTTTAAACCCAGGGAAATTCCCTGAGATTTTTTGAATTTTCTGTTGAAAGGAAATAGTTGCACAAAGGATATTTATGAACACAGAATTAAACATTTTAAACAATCAGAACTTGGAAAATAGGAATGCAAAATTCTAACTATGCTTACAGAACCTTAGCCTTAACTCTTGCTGATGTACTCATGACACCTTGGTCACTGAGTAAGTTTCGTGTACAAGGACACTTTCAAAACTCATGATAACAATCCCACAGTAAAATACAAAATATTCCAGGTAGAGGGAAGGAGCTCCTTCCCTGAGATCCCTGAGAAGTCCTGAAACGTTCTTGCAACAGCTACAAGAATGAGGCAGGACAAATACCTTATGAATCGTTTGGGGTCTGCAGTGCTAATGTTCAAGACCCCTATCTCTTTTATACAGATCTGCCAAGGGTTAGGGCTGCCCCAGCCACTAAATTAGTGACACTCTCTGTCAATCTTCTTCCCTTACCAAGGAGAAGAGGAAGGGAATAAGGGAGAGTCACTTATGGATTGGAAAACAACAATAAAATTAATATATACACATATATATATATATAGACACATATATATACATATATATACATATATATAGATAGATAGATATAGATATAGATATATATGTATAAATAAAGTCAAACCTAACACAAACACACCCACACACACAACCCCAGCCCCGACGTCCATTAAGTCACCATCACCAATCACCAGTGCTGTAGCATGCACTGCGAAAGTCCAAGACTCAGTGGCAGATAAGAACTGGATTCAGGAACCAGATTCTGGAAATAGATTCAAGGACTCATGGGTCCACACTGAAGGTAGAATGTATAAAGTCCTCACTGAATGCCAACCACTGAAGAATAGAGCTTTATACAGAATATAATCTATATCAAAATACCTTGCTGGTCAGTTTAGGGTCAATTGGCCTGTCCAGTCCTCACCACAGGTGCAGCCTTTTGTTGTGCTGCCCAAACACAGTACACAAAATTTAGCAGCGACCTTGGTCTGCATTCCAGTCCTTGGCATTACCTATAAACATCAAGTGTTAACGCTGCTAGAAGCAGACACTGTGAAAACATGCCATTAATTTCAGGAAGTGCAGTTACTTAGAAAAGACTTAGCTAAAAAATAAAACCGCTCAACAGTATTAGTTCTGTAACACTAACCAGGGCAAGATGATAGTTGTGACAGTAGCTTCCAGAGGAGGCAGGTTGTAAAGTGTCAGAAAGCATGGGGCAACAACTGCCTTTCCATCCAACCATCCACCCCTTGAGCTTTCTGTATATCATTCAGGACATACTTAAGTTCAACCTAATAATCAGTAGCAACAATTTATTTTTGTCATGTCCTTGACAAGTAATACAATGAACTGCAAACAAAGTAAACACTCTTCCTTAAGAAATTGTAATTTGAACATCATTTCCAAATGAATAAATCACTCCTGAAAGGCAGAAGCAGTATTACTGGTGAATTAGTGCTGGATGTCCTTTTGTTAAATTGTATACAATCAAAGCAAGGTGCCAAATTGCCAACTAACTGTCTGGAGGTCGATTTTTAAATTCACGGATGAGCTAATGCATTTGTGGCAGTGATCATAAAGGGAGGAGTTCACCTTGCATTAGCCTTGACTCATAACTATAAATCTACCATGTTACCAGAAATAGATGTCCTATTTCTTGTCATTGATCTGCAAGCCGTAATTTAAACATTTGCATGGCTTAATGGTGAGTCTTCCAATTGCCTGAAACATTTCTCTCCAGTGAATGCTCATCACAAGGACAGGGACTGTAAAAATAACAGGGTCTTCAGTAAAAACAGAGAACCTTTGGCATCTTGAGGTTTACCAAAAGTCTTATAAGTCAATGAGAATCAAACCTGAATTAAACACTAAACATTAAAGGATATTGATAAGGGTCAAGTGAGGAACAGGAGTAAAACAAGTGAGAGGCTGGTGACTGAAGTGAAGCTGAAGGGTTGCCTTGGCTACAGTGACCGTGAAATGGTAGAGTTTAAGATCCTCAAGGTATCAAGAAGAATGCATAGCAAACTCACTCCTCTGGACTTCAGAAGAGCAGACTTCAACCTCTTCAGGGACCTCCTTGGCAGGGTGCCATGGGAAAAAACCCTGGAAGGAAGGGGGGAGGGCGGGGGGGCAAGAAAGCTGATCAATGTTCAAGGATCACCTCCTCCAGATTCAGGAGCAATGCCTCCCAAAAAAGAAGAAGGTAGGTAAGAACACCAGGAGGCCTGAATGGACGGATAGAGAGCTCCTGGACACAATTAGATGCAAAAAGAAAGCCTGCAGAGAGTGGAACCAAGGACAGGTAACCTGGGGTGAATACAAAGAAATTGTCTGTGCAACCAGAGATCAGGTTAGGAAAGCTAAAGGACAACTAGAATTTAACCTAGCTAGGGACATTAAGGGGAACAAGAACTTCAAGTATATTAGTGAGAAAAGGAGGACTAGGGAGAATGTGGCACTCTTCTAGAAGGGAAATGGAGAACTGGTGAGAAAGGATGTGGATAAGGATGAGGTGCTCAATGAGTTCTTTGCCTCAGTCTTCAAGAGCAAAGGTTCCAACCACAATGTCCAAGTCCCAGAGGGCAAAAGTGAAGGCTGGGAGAAGGAAGATCTGCCCATTATAATTGAAGATCATGTTTGTGAGCACCTAAATAATCTGAACTTCAGAAGTCCATGTAGTTGGGTGAGATCCACCCATGGGTCCTGAAGGAACTGGCAGATGAAGTTGCTAAACCACTGTCCATCATATTTGAAAGGTGATGGCAGATTGGTGAAGTTCCTGCTGACTGGAAAAGGGCAAACATAACACCCATCTTCAAGAAGGGAAAAAAGGATGACCTGGGAACTACAGACCAGTCAGCCTCACCTCTGTGCCTGGCATCTTCCTGAAGGCTCTGCTAAAGCAAATGGAAAACAAATCAGAGATGATTGGTGGCAACCAGCAACGACTTCACCAAGGGCAGACCTTGCCTGACAAATTTGGTGGCTTTTTATGGTGAAGTCACAGCAGCAGTGGACAAGGGAAGGGCAACTGATGTCATCTATTTGAACATGGGTAAAGTATTTCACTTTGTCCTGGTCACCAAACTGGAAAAACATGGACTTGATGGGTGGAGCACTGCTGGATAAGGAATTGCCCGGATGGTCGCACACAGAGAGTGGTGATCAACGGCACAATGTCCACCAATGGAAACCAGTGCCAAGTGGTGTCCCTCAGGGGTCAGTGCTGGGACCAGAGCTGTTTAACATCTTTGTCAGTGACATGGACAGAGGAATGGAGTGCACCCTCAGCAAGTTTGCAGATGACACCAAGCTGTGTGGCACAGTCGACTTACTAGAGGGCAGGGATGGCATCCAGAGGGACCTGGACAGGCTGGAGAGGTGGGCCCAGGCCAACCTCATGAAATTCAATAAGGCCAAGTGTAAGGTCCTGCACCTGGGTAGGCACAATCCCAAGCACAAATCCAAGCTGGCTGGTGAATGACTGGAGAACAGCCCTGAGGAAAAGGACCTGGGGGTCTGGGTTGATGAAAAGCTCCACATGAGCCTGCAGTGTGCACATGCAGCCCAGACAGCAACCAAGTCCTGGGCTACATCAAGAGCAGTGTGGCCAGTAGGGCAAGGGAGGGGATTCTGCCTCTTTGCTCTCGTCAGACCCCACCTGGAGTACTGTGTGCAGTTCTGGAACCCTCAGCACAGGAAGGACATGGAAGTGTTGGAGTAGCTCCAGAGGAGGGCCACGAAGATGATCAGAGGGCTGGAGGACAGGCTACAAGAGTTGGGGTTCTTCAGCCTGGAGAAGAGAAGGCTTCAAGACCTTCTAGTGGCTTTCCAGTATCTAAAAAGGGTCTACAGAAGTGCTGGGGAGGGACTATTTACAAGATCATGTAATGACAGGACATGGGGTAATGGGTTGAAACTGGCAGAGAGGAGATCTAAACTAGATGTTAGAAAGAAGTTCTTTACAGTTAGGGTAGTGAAACACTAGAAATGGTTCCCTAGGGAGGTTGTGGAGGTGTTCAAGGCTAGACTGGATGAGGCCTTGAGCTACCTGTTCTAGTGGGAGGTGTCCTTGCCTATGGCAGAGGGTTGGAACTAGATGATTTTTGAGGTCACTTCCAACCTAAACCATTCTATGATTCTATGATTGGTAGTTTATAGAGTTGTTTGACTAAAGAAATAAGTGAAAGAACTCTGGATGACTAGTAAACAAAAAGCTGAAGAAATTGCTATGAAATGAACTCATTATCTTTCAATAGAACACACATTGTTAGTAATTCATTAATAGACAGATTTGAGAAAAGGTCTTCTGCTTGAAGTGTTATGTGCTTCCCTGAAGCTGATATTTTAAAAACAGTATGTATGGGAAACAAATGAGTCATCAATTAGGAAAACAGTTACTCATTCAGGTGAAATGGAGTGCCTGGTAAATTTAAAGGAACTGATTTCAAGGTTGTAGCATGAACAGACATCATCTGTAGGGGAGATGGGAGAGTGCAGATTAATTTCCAGACGTGTTTGCGTTACTTCGTAAGTGCACATACAAACTTGTTGCCTGCTTCTTGTGAGTTGCTTCCAGTCCCAAAGCAGAAATATTGCTCTTAGTTAGTTAATGAGACCAGTGAATTATGTCCAAACATTGTAAAAAAAATGTTCAAATACTAATGTGAGTCTCGAGGTGTTTTGAATTCTGTATTTTTTAATTTATTTTAGACATAGTTCAGAGACCTTATTGTAGCATGTCATATCTTTAAATCTCATCATTTTTGTATAGATTTAAGAATTTACTGCTCCTTATGATTTCATTTCTAATATAATCTTCTGAGACATTTAATTGAGGCTAATAAACTCATAATGATAGATTTTTTTTTTCTAAGCATTTGTGAAATTCAATAAGATTTTGTAGTCTTTCATCATGAAGCCAGTTAAGAACATCAGTGCTGCAAGTCTAATACCTACATGGTTTATTTTTTTGTTTCCTTTTGGCAGTAATGAGAAATTAGTAGAAGAAAATTCTCTGCCTTCTTGTTCAGAAATTCCTGGAGTCTAGCACTTAGACCACCCTTTAATAGCCTGTAATTTTGAATCAATTTATTTGTTAATGCCAGGTTAAGAGCAATACAGAATTCAAAGGACCCCTAGCAACAAATGTGGCCCAGAAATCTAGGCAGTGCAAGTTGGAATCATAATTACTGTAGCATATTAACTGACATAAAAACATATAGCCCAAATGCATGTCTCACTCCTGTTTATGTCAACTTGGCAAAGTCTTCTGCAAGAGAAAAAATTCACAGCAAATGCTAATCTTTTTCCTTCGTGCACTAGTCATGTTGTTGCAGGGAGTTGATTCCTACTAAAGAGCTTTGAGGAGTTTACATGAGCCTGAAGTCAGCTGTTCCCCTCTTTCTCCACAAACTGTCTGGACAGCAAGGTGTCAGGCAAACCATTCTGTCTTTTTGCAGTTTCATGTTCCTGTCATTGACTCCAAACTTTAGGCACGTGGTTACACACAGGTCAGAAATAAGAAACCATCTGTATTCCACTATCTTTTTTCCTGCAGCTGATGGATGGACCTGGGAAGTACTGGAGGAAAACCAAGCTATTTAAAACAGGAGCTCATTCAGGTGCCAAGTGACTTGCAAGAGACTGTTCTAAAAGCACACACAAGGCTTACTAGGAGTGGCTAAGGGAATGGAGAAACGTGGGCTCAGGAGGGATTTTATCACTCTCCACAAATAGTGGAAAGAAGGTCATGATGAAGTGGGTGTTGGTCTTTTCTCACAAGTACAAGAGATAGGGCAGGGATGCCATCCAGAGGGACCTGGACAGGCTGGAGAGGTGGGCCCAGGCCAACCTCATGAAATTCAACAAGGCCAAGTGTAAGGTCCTGCACCTGGGTAGGCACAATCCCAAGCACAAATACAGGCTGGGTGATGAATGGCTGGAGAGCAGCCCTGAGGAAAAGGACCTTGGAGTCTGGGTTGATGAAAAGCTCCACATGAGCCTGCAGTGTGCACATGCAGCCCAGACAGCAACCGAGTCCTAGGCTGCATCAAGAGCAGTGTGGCCAGCAGGGCAAGGGAGGTGATTCTGCCCCTTTACTCTGCTCTCGTCAGACCCCACCTGGAGTACTGTGTGCAGTTCTGGAACCCTCAGCACAGGAAGGACATGGAAGTGTTGGAGCGGGTCCAGAGGAGGGCCACAAAGATGATCAGAGGGCTGGAGCAGCTCTCCTATGAGGACAGGCTGAGAGAGTTGGGGCTCTTCAGCCTGGAGAAGAGAAGGCTTCGAGGGGACCTGATAGTAGCCTTCCAGTATCTGAAGGGGGCCTACAGGAAGGCTGGGGAAGGATTATTTACAAGGTCCTGCAATGACAGGACAAGGGGCAATGGGCTTAAACTGGCAGAGGGGAGATTTAGACTAGATGTTAGGAGGAAGTTCTTTACAGTAAGGGTGGTGAGGCACTGGAACAGGTTGCCCAGGGAGGTTGTGGATGCTCCCTCCCTGGATGTGTTCAAGGCCAGATTGGATGAGGCCTTGAGTAACCTGTACTAGTGGGAGGTGTCCCTGCCTATGGCAGGGGGTTGGACCTAGATGATCCTTGAGGTCCCTTCCAACCTTACCATTCTATGATTCTATGATAGGACTAGAGGAAATGGTCTAAAGTTGTGCCAGGGGAGGTTTAGATTGAACATGAGGAAAAATTTCTTCACCAAAAGAGTTGTCAAACATTAGAACACGCTGCCTAGGCAAGTGGTGAAGTCACCACCTCTGGAGGTGTTTAAAAGGCATGCAGGTATGGTACTTAGTGAAACTGTTTAGTGGTGGATTTGGCAGTGCTAGGTTTATAGTTGGACTTGACTGCAAAACTCTTTTTTAACCTAAACGAATCTGTAATTCTAGGGCCACACCACAGCACAGGAGTGCTTGATCTGTAGTGTTTAGTTTCTTCCTTCTGTGTCCTCTGACGAAACTAGATAGAATTGTGTTGTTTATTTCCAGGGCAGGCTTATCAGATAGACAAGAAAAGAATTATCACAATTAGTCACAGTAATGGTTCATTTCATTATTCTTGGCTGCCTGCAGAAGGCTCTACTTCATCTGAGGATGTTAATCCTACTTCTCCAATCCACTCAACACATCTATTTTAGGTGAAAGAAAAAAAAAAAAAAACTAATCTAATTTTTTTTGTTGTTGTTTTGTTTCCTTGTTTTGTTACAGGGCCATAAATTATCACTGTTTTTACTGTTATACCATTGGTCTCTTTCACATTTTATGATATGGCTTGATTTACAGTTTTCATAATGTCGCTAAATAGACCTGAAGCTCTGACCTATAAATATCAAGCTTTGTGTCTTCTTCATTTATAAACGAAGTTGGTGATGAGAGCAAATTGGATAAAGTATTTGGGCTGCAGGAGGCGTGAACAGAATAACTATCAATCTGCCTTCCTAATCTAATCTTAATATTTATCACTCCACTAAAGAGAAGTCCCCTCCTTTTACAATATCTGCATTACAAAGCTTCCCTCTGAGTAGTTATATTGTGCCCCTATTTACTGTGAGAGGTGACGGGGAGGTAGGAAGCTTGTACAAATCAGACAACGCAAATACACTTACTGTTTATTTGAATGGGGAGAAGAAAGACACACACACACACACTCACACTAAGGTACTTCCTATTAATTCAAACTCTGTCCAAAAAGAGACCAACTTTTATTCCTAGTTGAGACTTACTTATGTCATTGTGTATGTTCCCATCAAGAGCATGAGGAACATTCATTTCCTACGAAATGGCTATTATATTGTTTTCAGAAGAAATGTCACACTACAGTGCTGACCATCCCTTGCTTGGTATCAATAACTTCAGAACTTCAGAACATTTAAGAACTGAATGAAAGAATAGAACAACAAAAAATTTGGCCTTATTGGATTTTAAAATCTGTTTTAAAATCCAGTAGGGTCAGACATCGTATGAGGATGTGAGTGGCTGTGAAATGTTACTAATGAGTAGTGCAACCATCTCAAACTTGGAATTTTTTTTTTTTACAGCAACCCATACCATTGTAGTATCTGTTTAGCTACATCTTATTTGTAGTTCTTCGAACCACCTACCAACACTGAGGTTTTAGAAACAGTGATCTTATAGAAATTAGGTACCATTTTAGTAATCTCATGCCAACAGCTAGTGACTAGAATAAAGCATTGCACGCAGTGGGGAGGCAGCACAGAAACCCTATGTTTGGATGCATGCTTTGCTGCCTCATGAAACACTGCAAATTGAGAGGTTTGATTCAAATCACTTCCATCCATGGCAGATCTTCTAAACCCTCTCTTCTCCTGCTCCATCATGCAGCAAGAGTAGCAGGATCATTAGATGCCAAATGGAAGTTACTGCTCCATTAAAATGTAAACCTACTGCAGAAAATGTTCATCTTTGGTTTGGGTCAGAAAGCACATTTGAAGATTGTTTTGAACACAGACCTAACAGAGCCCATGGTTTTCAAATAGCCTGCAGAGCATTTGTTGTAGCACAGCCACAAGCCAGGGCAGAGCTAAGAAGCATGTGGACAAGAACATACTATCTAAGTAATTTGGAAATTAACCTTTCCTGCCACCTTTCCCATAGTTTCATTACTTTCTTGAGAATCCATTAAAACTTCAGAGGAAGCAAGGACTGAATCAGATGTTAAAAGCTTCTTTGAATTGTCTTGGACTTCTCTCCTGTCAGAAGGAAGTCAGATAGATGTACTGAAAGCAGTTCTTAAAGCTGGCTCTCCAAAGATCTTCAGTAGATACAATTTTTCCTTTGAAAGACACTTCAAAATCTACATTGCTCTCTGGTTTTTGGGTGACATATCAATTAAGGGTTGTATTTTTTTTATTACAAACTGAGCTAGAGCTGCCCAGTGTTCCCAGGCTATGTTTGGGACTCTTCTGAACATTTCTCTTTCTTCCACAACTTCCAGAACTCTTGTGCCAGTTGAGAGAACTTTATTACTTTTATAGAAATAAAAGCATCAAGCGAAACAGAAAAGAGAGTATTAAAGTTTGAGAAAGGTGGGAAAAATTCTAAATAAAATAATAGCCAAGACAAAGTACAAGTGGAGAGAATGTTATAAGTTTTTGTTTACAATATGGCTTATAAATGGGACTGGTCAGCTACCCCAGCCAAAGCTAACAAAGTTTCCTTCTCTCTCTAGGCTGATGTCTGAAGTCAGAGGGACACTAATCTCTTGGATTTTCTGGTCTAGTGAAAAAGAACTGTGTGTGGGCAGCAGGAATCAGTGGCATCATTGATGGAGGGACGTTGATGTATGGCTCCAAGTATTTCCTGCCTCTTCCTAGTTGGGATTAGGGAACTTGGATTTGAACCAAGCAGAACTGAATTGCAATGCAATACAAAAGCGACACTGTTGAACACCCCTTCCTCTGCCTTTGAATAAATAACTCACCATTTTGAAAGAAGTTACTTTGGCTTCCCATGGTGAGAACTAAGACCTGTCAAGCACAGGGGAGCCTGCAGGAGTAAGGCAGGCAAAAAGCGGGAACTTTGGCAGTAGTGAAGTTCCCCATCAAAGGGCAGAAATAACACAAAAGAGCATACCTGCCATGAAAGGGTCAGAGACATAGTTCAGATGTTCCTGTCTCTTTGAAATGTCACCATCTTAAATAACATTGTCAAGTATGTCTGGCTACAAGTTCTTGTCTAAAGCAACATTACTGTAGTGGCAAATTAAATCATATCCATATATAAAGGAGAGATTGGCCTCGCTGAAATACATAAGTTTTGCCCAAAAAGAGCATCACAGTATTTCAAATGTTTTGTATGTGTGTCTTGTGACACTACTTAAACACCTTGTGAAGAAAAGCATTATTTAAAAATCACGTTTGCTCTGCTATACTGAGAGTCATGTCCTCTCAGCCCACTGTTAATCCCTACACCCTGTTTATGTCTGCATTCTCAGTCAACCTTTCACAGTACCCCGAAGGAATACACCTCCTCAGCTTTTAAATGGTTTAAATCACCAACAACTAAACCAACCAACCAACCAACCAAAAGTCTTTCCAGCTTACAAAATAAAAAAAAAAAAAGTAATTCAAGAGCACAACACAATGAAAACTTCACATCTTGTGGAATACAATTATAGCTGTCAGAAGCCTCCTGCTGTGTTCATGGAAATTGAATGTTTATTATATAACATCACTATTTAAAAATCAAGGGAATGGCTGTACCAACACAGTGATGAGAAGAAACATGCTGTGTGGCATGTACATATAAAGAAATGTGCATACAATTATAGCAATAAAATTAAATTAGAGGAGAGGGGGCTAAAGTCTGGCAAGTCATAAAAACAGGTGGACTGATGGGCCAGTTCATACTAAGCACAATTGCCATTTCATCTCCCTGTGAAAGCCTGGACATGAGTGAGCAAGTGATGAAAGTGGTCATGGATGTCCCTTAAAGAAGAGATTTTGTCAGGAGGTACCAAAGGATTTTGTCAGGAGGTACCAAATTCTACATGACCTGGCAGTTTTAGGCCACCCACCTTCCCTAAAGAAGGTATCTTGGTACACCCGAGATCAGTCCCAGGGGCTGCCAGAGCAAGAATAGAATTATATGAACAAGGTCTGTTCACCTTGTGTAAGAATTAGACCTAGCACAGGGGCAGAGCTACAGCTGGGACTCCTTGTTGGCTGCACTGACATTACAAAATTAATTTGCTCTCACAAATGATCTTCAGGTCCTGGCTAAGTGATGTGGAGCAACTCAGAGCAGAGTGCCTTGGAATCCCCTCCAGAGTAGAGCGGCCAGGTCCTCACTTTAAAGCACATAGCTCAGGGTCACTCCCAGGCTGTGTAAGTTAGGATTTTTATCCACTGGGTACAGGTATTGTTTTAGGTGGAGTTTATTGCAAATGCAAATTTCTGAAATTATGCTGGCTGTGTTTCAGCTCTCTGGTAAGACTTTTTTTAAGCATGGAATACTGTGTATGCAGTGTATGTCCTGTGGCATGGTATGGGATCCAAGTGAGTATTTGAGGTGAAAAAATTGCTGTGATAGTATTGAAGTAGGTTGAGCATAGAGCCCTCAGTCTGGGACTGACTATTCTGTGCTGCCCACTGGGAGTAGACCCTGGGCTGGATTTTCCTCAGAAGCAAATCCATGGTTTTTTTTGTTTTCATTTGTTTTTATTAATGGGAAGACATCAGCTCATTAAAAAAGACAGTTCCCATAAACAAATTAACATCTGTGACATGAGCAATTATGGAATTATTTCACCCAGGGGTGAATTGTGCAACAAAATTATTAGGCAGTGTACAGGTACCAGAGATTCTGATCTGACTCCAATAATATATTTACTACATATTTCAATTACATGAATATGAAATATTCTCAGTTAACTGTTTCTTGCTTACTAATATTGTTGAAGTAGGAGAACAAGGATTTTCACACACATGTAGAGTCTCTTTCAGAGAATGGCAATAAGAAACAATCCCTTTAAAATCAGAAAGTGACTACCTGCACCCTCCTGGCCTAGGCTCACTAGTGTCTTCTGATTGTCCAGACCAGGACACAACATATATTTCACCCAGGTTTTGGCAAAAATCCTCTGGTTCATTGTTTAATTGATTTCTTTTAATAAGGAATGGGGACAGAGCAGGTGCAAGTGTTGAGGCCTGGGAATTAAAAGGACTCTGATTCAGTAGCAATGACTCTTCCTGTTTATGAAGTAGTTTCTCATTAATTAAGCCATGTAATCAATCACTCATATGAGATTTGTTATGCCAGAATATTTCCCTCTTTAGTATGTTTCTGGTAAAACTATTCTTTACCACTGTCATTTTTTTTTCTGAAACATTTGTTACTCTGAAAGCAGAAACTGCTGGGTCATTGTATGAACCAGAAAAGCACTACTCCTTTCTTCAGTGGAGTTACATACCATGCTTTTCCATGCTCAGCTTGGAGCTCATAATCTCCTGACCTGCATACAAATTGTTCTGTTGTTGAATAATAATATAATCAGTCTAGGACAGTTCTAAGGTTAAATGAGTTAAAAAAGATGGGAAGAGGGGGAAGAAGTTAATAAGGTAGTTAATAAAAAGACTTTGTAAAGAAAAAAATTTATAAAGCATCTATCCAAAAACAGTAAAAAAATGTTCTGTGATAACATAGGCTGAGAGATGTGTCAATCATTTGCTGGTTTCCACACTGCTCTGTCTGTGTTAGACACTTTACTAAAAAGGCTTCACTTAAAGTGAGGGAAGAACAAGACAGAAAAAAGAAGAGGGTGTTTAGGAACAACATACAAGTGTACCTGTGCCCTAAAGGACTCTATGCTCAATAATTGCTGCACAGCAGCCTCCTGAGAAATCTTCAAAGATCCCACACACAAAGCTTTCCTGCCTGTCTGCAACACACACAACATCTTCAGCTGGATAATTAGAGGGCCACATGCTGACACAGAGTCTGTGTAATCTATATAACAATAACATTAAGAAAAAAGTCAACATTCTGGAGACTATGCCACTGATCATAGTGCTATAATTGCTACAATTAAAAGGAAGGCAAATATTGCAGGGAAAGTAGGTCACTCTTCAGGCTGGTGTATTCCCGATGCAAATGGAAACAAGATATAGAAGACTCTGTAATGTGATCTAAAGCAGACAAAAACTCTGTTGTTCTGAGGTTGCTAGAGACCCTTCATTAAATGTCTTTGGTTTTTGCATGCCATCCTAGTAGGAGACTTTTCATTAACAGGCTGAACCTGTTGTAGTATAGCACAAGAACTATCAGAGGAATTCATCATAAAATCCAGTGAGTGGAACATAAGACCTATTTAGTACAATGATGGTTTTAAGCAGGTTGCACTACTGCTTGCTTCAGAGCCAGGAAACTTAAGTGGTGGCGTTTTTCTTGCAGTAGCCTCAGCCACTGTATTTTCGCACATGCATCTTTGCACTTCACATACACTGAGTCTCCATCCAGTATTTAACATCTGTACAAGCCACTTGAGAACTGGTTTCTGATGAAAGGACATGGCACTGCAACAAGAAAACAGGACGACATCTTCTTGTATCATCTCCAACACCACCCCAGCGGTATGCTGGGAATGACCCCATCTCCTCTGGCATTACTGCCTCTACTTCTCTGCTCACTTCCCTCTCGCTAGCCAACTCCTTTTCATGGGAGGTGCCAAACTTTAAAAAACAACCAGACAAAATGAATGGTTTCTTCTCATGAAGACTGATTAGAGATTGCTGCAGTCCCCTGCTCGGCCCACATAATTTTAATCTTCTTTTTCCCTCTCTGTCTTCTGCAAAAATTATCTCACCACATGACTTTTCCCTCATGTGAACTTTTTGGCTGATACCTACAGGCAGGTAATTCTCTCCCATGTCCATATAAATGCTGGTGGAGCCAGACATTCTCACTGTGGAACTGCTTGCACCATAAGCCTCTCCTCTCCTCCCAGGCTTTCATGTGGTCCATCTTCCCCACTGCCATGTCCTGGGCTTAGGTATTGCTAACAATGCTGAGCAAGCACTCTCCTCTTGTGTCAGAGACCTTATGAAACATGGTGTGAGAGAAACCTGTAAGCATTTTGTGCTGGTTTGAGGCTAATTGGAATATTTTAATAGAGAAAATTATATTACAGGCTGTGAAAGGAAAACAATGGTGATGTCTACTTCATTCATAGGCTTACTGAGATGTTTAAGAAAAGAACACAAAACAAAGATAAGCCACTCAGGCTTAGTCTCTTGGGCACAGTATCTTGGGCTGTCTAGCAGCTTCTGGCTTTTCTCCTCTCTGCTGAGTAATCTCACTAATCACTTTCCTTCTAATCCCCCTGGCAAATCCTTCAAACTCACCTTGCGTGTAATATTCCTGCATATAGTGTATACATATGCNGGGGGCAACTCCCATACCATCACACATTTTAATTAAAATTGAAAAAAAATTTATATTTGTTTTCATTTTTCAGTAAAAAGTTCTCTGCATTTCAAAACCCCTTACATTTACCTGCTTCCTCATGCCACTGCAAAATAATTCAACACTGGATTCAGATTTACAAGAATTTTGCAGTAGAGTAGGAAGGTATTTAAGTCTGAATTCATTTGAAGGAATCAGCTGAATAGGAGCTCTGTTTCTGTTAATTGTAAATATTTATTGGTATCCTTGGACTCTATCACTCACTATCCATCTCCATTTTGTACATTTATGATTTACCTAACAAGTGACAGAATCACAAGCTTCATATCCTGTAATGAAGCTATTTAAGATAATTCAAGTCAGGTTATGGACCTTCATTGGCAAAATACTGGGTTACTAAACAATGTCAGTCTTGGGGATTTTTCTTTTTCCTGCTATCAAACTCAGCGTATTAGTGTCTAAGGTAAAAGCCACAGGTATGTTTCACAGTGAGAAATGTATTAATAACTCTAATTAAGCACAGTGACCATGCAGCAAAATGTGAGGGAATTGGGAAGTTGGTTAAAATTTAGAGATGTACAGCAAGGACAAATTGATCCGACTAAGGTCTCTCTGTTGTTGTTTTGTTTTAACACATTGAACTAAGAGGAACATGTAAAGGTAAGGAAATGATGTGTGATTGCAATTATTTTGGCTACTCCTGTGGAAATTATACATTTTGCAAAGCCCTACAGTACAAAGCATCTATAGACAGAACCTGAAAGTGCTGACTAAATGTGTTGGGTTAACTTAGTCTGACTTCCAGCCACCCACCCAGCCACTCTCTCAATCTCCCTCTTTAACAAGACAATGTCAAAATAAAGGCCACATCCACCTACTGCAGCATAGGGTCCTCCATGAGCTCTGATGTGGATATCTGCTTCAGCATGGTTTTCCACCAATGCCTGTGCCAGTGCCAGGAGGACCTTCTCTCTTCCTTCTTCTCTCCTTTTGGTGTCTCTATCACTATTTCATTCTGATCCTCTGTTCCTCTTAGCTATTGTGCAATGGCTTACATGCACATCCATGTTTCCTCTGACAGTCATACAGACTATGACTATCTTCTGATTATGACTTAGAAGAAGTCTAAAATACATCATAATCTGCTGTTTTCATAATCATTCCTGACTCTAGTGAGCATTTAGGACAAATTGCTATCATTGCGGAAAAAGTTCTCCTTATAAATCACCTTCCTTATGAAATCACATACATTTTGGAGTGAAATGGACACTGATAAAGTGACAGTCTCTGTAAGAATGAGTATCCAAAAGTGTTACTCCAGACTTGAAAATTTAGGCACTTTCACAGCTCAGAGTTGTACTGACTGATTAAAGCTGGGAAACAAACAAAAACCAACGGATTAAAGTGCAACTATGGAAGAGCACAGCTGCAGGAGACCAAATTTAATGTCTTTCATTACTCTGCTGACAGAATCTCACAGATCCATACAAAACCTAATAACCTGTGCTGGAACTAGAAAGTAGTAAAAAGTAGTAATACTAGGAAGTGCCTCAGGCAATAGAAAAGTACTAAGGTATTAAAAGGTACTTCCAAAGACTGAGAATGTAAGTCCCTTTACAAATCCTTTTATGGTAATCGTGCCTCACTTTTCTAGTCACATCTGTTTGAATTACATGAGCTGCAACAAGTCTTTGTTTCTCAGTAAGACTTTTCCATTGGTGCATTATGTTCCAGTGCAAATATTTACATCAGGTCATTAAGCTGTTTATAGTTTCCTTTTTAGTATCTACTCCACAACACTTGTCCATGCCTTTTGTTAAGGTATGGCAAAGATTTATTTCTAAAATTAATATAGTTTATTATTTTTTATATCCAGGAATCTCACCACAATACTTAATTTTTAATAATAGGTTCTCCATACAATCATGAAAAATATTGCATAGAGGAATATCACAGAGGCAATCCAGAACACTTGAAAAATAACTAGAAATAATACAAACATTAATTCAATAACTAATGGAAATTGGAAAGAGACTCTTCCGGTCGATATACAGCTTGTCCACTAGAGGGACTCGAGGGGCTCCTTTCTGTTTAGGGCAGAAGGCACTTGGAACTAGTTACAGAAATTCTTAAAGAAAGGTTTTTGAATATTTACTCACAAAAATAATATGTGAACTATTGTATCAGACAGTACACAAACACTTGAAGGCAGTTCTGTTAGTGTCTCATTAGCTGTTGAGACTTCTGGATCTTCCCAGGCTCTAACAAGGTGCTGGGAGAGAGGCAAATGAGCTTTGACCTGATCCTGGTTCCTCTTAGATGGATCTGTGTCCTTTCCAGGGCTTCCAGTCTCAGCAGAAGACTTGCAGATGTACAGTCTTGGCATGATGTCTTGCAAATGTGGAGACGGGCACAATGTTGCACTGGTGGCTGAGCAAGCCTATCATGTGAAAACACTTAAGGCTTATTCCTGGTAAACTGAAGCAGTTCCAGGCATACAAGTTCAAGGCATCAGGGTTTGTTATCATGCAGGAGGCAGAGCATGACAGGGTACAATGGCAGAAGCACGTGTGCAATGGCAGAAAGCATGGTAGAGCATGTTGTATTTACCTGCTCATCTCTTTTATCAATTCAGCCTCAGATTAATGTCTCTTTGACCACAGAGATTAAACAATCAGAATAGCAGTTTGCCAAACTTGACCATATTAGGTGAGCTAGGGTTTAATTTATCCTTTTAGGGCAACACACAAACAAGTGTATAAACACATGTGAGTGTCTGTTTATCAGAGAGAAGGAGACTCAATGGCACCAGGCCTTTGTCTTCCTTTCCTGTGGTTGCTTCCTTTCCTGCGGTTGCTTCCACCATCAGCAGAAGGGAGGAGAGCAGAGAACATGTCTGGACAAGCCAGGACATGTTTTGGGCCTATTGGCCTTCCATGACACCTTTATTTGCTCGTGTAAGTTACATCTGAATGTTGTAATATTTTAAAATCTTGTCATTCAGAGAATGGCAAGAAAAAGGTTTTGGTTTAGTGTGCTGGTTTGAGGCTAATTAGAATCTTTTAATGGAAAAAAATTACACTCTAGGCTGTGAAAGGAAAACATCATGATGTCTACTTCACTCATACGCTTGCTGCAGAATTGTTTGGGAACACTAACCAAAACAATTGATAAATCAGTCTCTCTCTGTTGCTTGCTGGAACAGCAGCTGCTGGTGGGATCTAGCAGCTTCTGGGCTCTGGCTCCTTTGCTGATTAATCCTCATTAACCACTTTTCTTCTAACCCTCCTGGTTGATCCTCCTAATTTACCTTGCACGTAAGGCAAACCTTGGGGTAAGGTACAGGGGTGGGGAGAAGGTGGAAGGGTGGTTGGGAGCCCCTCCTGGGGTCTCTGATTTCTGGGAGGGGAGTTGTGTTGTTGTATTACCTTTAACTTGTATATTTCTGTAAATATTCTGTCTATAGTGTAAATATCTGCTGTACATTGTGCTGAGCTGTAAATAGAGCTTCATCATTTAACTTCCAGCCTGCTGAGTACTAGTCTGGGTCATTTCACAAAGTGTGGGGGGGCAGGAGAACTCCCAAACCTTCACATTTAGGAACTTACAACTGATAGTCATGAAAATAAATTCATCACTAAGGTTTTTGGTAGCCAGTCACTATTAACTATCTCTTTAAGTACCTGGGAAAATGTAGTTTGGAGCACAGCAACGAATCACTGAAAAGCTTTTACTAAAGCAGTTTGTGAGAAGTAATTTTATCACAAGACTAACTTATCTCAGAATTAAAGAATTTGGTATTTGTAGAAACTTTGAGAATGCCTTCATGGTACAAGGTGATAGATGAGCATATTGGTGTTCCTTCCAAATTCAGGTGCAAAGGCATAGTCTTGGCTGGAACAGAGGCACATCAAAGGTCAGCCACAGGCTGCAGGATGTTAGCATTTCTGAGTCACGTAGGACAGGTGACTTGAGTTGCCTACAGGTTTATCCCATACCATGAGCATCATGCTCAGTATAGAGGAGGAACTTTGATAAGGAGAGGGCAGCCTTCTCCTTGGGATCCTCCTCAGCCCTTTCCTGTCCTTGAGAGATGCCTTCTTGGATATTGTGACTGCTGCACTTTTGCACTTTTGAGTATAACTCTGTGTTTTGTACTGACATTAGTATTAATTTACGTATTTCATTAAACCTGTTTCACCCTCTGAGTCTTCTCTCCTTTTCTTGATTCCCGTTCTCTGTTGGGGAGGGGTCATTTGATGATAGAACAAGTGATCTAGTTTAGCCTCAGGTATGGGTTCAAGGTAGGCAGGCTGGCATAGATTTAATTTTCTTCACAGTAGCTGATGTGTTTTGGATTTGCACTGAAAACAGCATGGATGATACAGGGACATTTTAGCTATTGCTGAGCTGTGATTACATAGTATCAAGACCCTTTCTGCCTCTTAAACCTCTCTGAAAGGCAATAGGCTGGGAATGAACAAGAAGTTGGGAGTGGGCACAGCTGGGACAACTGACCCCAACTAACCAAAGGGATATTCCATACCATCTGATGTCATGCTTGGCATATTCAGCTGGGTGACATTCAGAGTGATGGTGTTTGTATTTCCAAGTAACTGTTTTGCAAGATGGAGCCCTGCTTTCCTGGCAGTCACTGAACACCTATCTGCCGATGGGTAGCAGTGAACGAATCCCTTGGTTTGCTTTGTTTGCATGCACAGCTTTTGCTTTTCCTATTAAACTGTCCTTTTCTTGACTCATTTTTCTTACTTTTACTCTTCCATTTCTCTCCACTGTTACACTGCAGGGTGAGTGAGTGAGCAGCTGTGTGGGTTTCAGTTGCCACCTGGGGCTTAACAATGACACCAGCGAAAGCTCAAGCTGGCTTAGCAGCTTCTGAAGATTACCAACTGCTTTTATGCCATGTAAATTTTGGCATCATACAAATTTGCTGCTTGAGGAGACAGCAGGGAGTGTGACCAAGAAGGAAGAACTCAGAAGAGACAATAATTGAGGAATCGCTGAGGATGGATGAGGAGATATCAGAGGCCTTAAGACAGCTGTAAGGTCTGATCTATTTTCTAAAATGGAAATGTAAGTGCTGTGTTAAATGTACACACCCCACACTGCAATAAGGACTTAGCAGATCAGGACAGCCTAGTAGTAACAGTTCTTTCTGGAAAAAAAAAAAAAACAAACAAAAAAACACACCACAGTAAACCTGTGTGCTTTTCAACTGACACTGACGAACTTTAGAAGTGCAGAACTGAGGAAGCCTGTCACATACAAAATCCTATTCACTTGACTGGTCCAACAGGAACATCAGTTTGGCTGAATGGATTTATCTTTTCAAAATCATAATCTTCAAATTCTGACTTCTGCATAATGTGCTTTCCATGTCGTATTAGTTATTTATCAGTAGTCCTGGTTAACCAGGGAGGTCCCAGTCGACTGGCAGTTAGCAAATTGGGATGCTCATCTACAAGAATGGCTGTAAGGAGGCTCTAAGGAACTGCAGCCCACTCAGTCTGATTTCAGTGCCAGAGAAGGTAATAGAGGAAATTATCTTGAGTTGCAATCACACAGCATGTACAGGACAACCAGCTGCTCAAGCCTAGTCAGCATGAATTTATGAAAAGCAAGTCCTGATTGACTACCATCATACCCTTCTATGACAAGGGTACCAGTTTAGTGGATAAGGAAAAGACCATGAACATTGCCTACCTAGAAACTAATAAAGCTTTCGATACTGGTTCCCACAGCATCCTCCTGGAGAAACTGCTCATGCCTTAGACAGATATACTTTTTGCCAGGTAAAAACTGGCTGGATGGTTGAGCCCAAAGAGTGGCAGTGAATGGAATTAAATCTGGTTGGTAGCCACTCACAAGTGGTGTTCCCCAGGGTTTAGTACTGAGGTCAGTTTTCTTTAATAACTTTATCAATGATCTGGACAAGTAATTTGGGGGTGCTCTTGGTATTTTTGCTAATGAAACCAAATTAGGTGAGAGTGCTGATATGCTTGAGTGTAGGGAAGCTCTACAGAGGGACCAAGACAGACTGGATCAACAGGCTAAGGCCAATGGTATGAGGTTTAACAAGAACAAGTGCCAAGTCCTGCACTTGGGCTACAACAACCCTAGGCAACACCAGAGGCTCAAGGAAGAGCAGTTGGAAACCTGCCTGGCTGAAAAAGAGAGTATTGGCTGACAGCCACCTGAATATGAGCCAGCAGTGTGCTTAGGTGGCCAAGAAGGCCAACAGCATCCTGACCTGTATTAGAAACACTATGGCCAGTAGGACTAGGGAGGTGATTGTACCTCTATACTTGTCACTGTTGAAGCCACACTTTGAGTGTTGGGTTCAGTTTTGGGTTTCTCACCATAAGAAAAACTTAGAGGTGCTGGAGTGCGTCCGAAGAAGTGCAACAAAGCTGATGAGGGTTCTAGAGTCCAAGTCCTATGAGGAGTGGCTGAGGAAATTTGGGTTGTTCAGTTTGAAGAAAAAGAGGCTGAGGGGAGAACTTATCACTCTCTGCAACCACTTGAAAGGAAGTCGTAGCAAGGTGGGGATCGATCTCTTCTCCCAAACAACAAATAACAAAATAGAAGAAATAGGCTCAAGTTGCACTAGGAAAGGTTTAGATCGGACATTAGGAAAAAATTCTTCACCAAAAGGGTTGTAAATCACTTGAACCAACTTCTCAGGGAAGCATACCTGAAAGAATTTAAAATATGTAGCTGTGGTGCTTAGGGATGTTATGGTGGACTTGACAGTGTTGGGTTAGTGGTGGGACTCAGTCTTAAAAGTCTTTTTAAACCTAAATGATTCCATGATTCATAGGTATTTCATTCTGAACTGAAACTGGGGAGAGTTGAGCTCCTGAATGATAGTTTGAAGGTATATGTGTAATCATTGCATTTGAGAAATTAACTTGATTTTCAATTCAAGTCAAATACTCTTCATATTCTAAGGTTAAATAGGAACAATTCTTTCTCTAATAATGCATTCTAAAAATCAGTCCTGGGAACAAAGTATACTGGCTTTGCTTGAATAAGTCTTCTATCATCCTGTTCTGGTGATAGCCAACAGCTTCTGCAGAAAGACAACAGGAAAAGTAGATTCAGCAGATGTAGTGCATATTGCAATAAACTTTTCTGCAGCCACGCCTATGCCTTGCCATGTTTCTTGATGATGCTTACCTGTGTGCCTAACTTCCCATCTTGACCTAGGACCTGCCTCATTCCTGTGACTTCTTTGGTCACCCAACACTTACCAGTGCTGCCAGACCTGCTCTGCTCCCTCTGCTTGTGACCGATGCCATGGTCCAGCTCCTGACTCCCCTTCCCTGGAGGAGCAGCTGTCCTTACTGCTCCCTGACTTGGAAAAGTTAATATTGGTCTGCTCTACTTTAGGAAATATTTTAACAGTAAGGTATGCAGTTTCCATAGGTATTCTTAAAGAATAAGACAAATCAAATGTAAAAGTCTAGAAAGGAGTTACAAAATGATCACAGGTCAAGAAAGCCACACTGGCAGGAAGAACTGGAAGAAATAGTTGTTTAGCCTGAGGATGAGAAGAGTCAGAGGAGCTGTTTAAGTATATTTGAAGTACTGAGCAAATAGGAGGAGATTATTCTGCCTATACATGTGATGGATTGAATGAGAAATAAAAGATTGTAGCATAAGAAAAATACAATTTACATTTACTGAAGTTTTCTAATGATAGTGAGGGCAATGGAGTAGAAAAGTGGCCTCAGGAAGCAGCAGAGTTTTCGTTTTCCTAGCATTGAAAAATACTAATGGGAATCAATGTAAACATGGTCTTGCCTTAGGATGAAGATAGATTGTATCATTTTCTAAGGTTCATCCTAGAGTGTAAAATCCTTCAGTTCCCTTCAGTTCTATCACTGAAGACTGTTATTCTGAATCCAGGTCATTTCTTGTAGTCCACAGCTTGGTGCTCCTCTTCCACAACATCCCGTCACCCCGTGTAGGAATCCCATTGTATAGTTCTGCTCCTTCCTATTTGTTCTTTACTGAAACTGACTTTCTGAAGACCACTTACATACAAGTGATCTTTTCCTCTTTCAGTTACACCTGTCATGAATTTATTAAGCTAGATTACTCTATCTTTCTTAAGATGGGGGAGGGTGGGGGGTTGGGGAATAATGGGAAAATGTTAATGAGGAGAAGAATACTGAGCAGTTTTGTAAGACTCATGTTGTTTCTCGACTGGAAAGTAGCATGCTCATGAAAATAGACCTGGGAACTTTGTATTTTTGAAGGCAGAGTGCCTACCTCTCCCATTTTCTGACAGCTGCATATACAGCAGTAGCTGCATCTAGCACAATATTTTCAGTGCATACTGCAATGCATGACAAACTGCTTAATAGTACATACAACCTCTTATGGTTGTCAATGACTGAGACATAATCAGGGCTGTGTTGTGGCGCTTTCAGATGATTACCTTGGTGGAAGCATCCATCAGAAACTCAAAAATCATCCCTGGTGAGCAGCATCTTGCCTTCCCAGCAGAAGATGCCGCTCTTAACTGTCACCCTCCACCATACCACTTAGTGAAGGACCTGAGCATATTTCTCTCTATCACTGTTTATCTGGGTAGCCCTACTATTGAGAGTCTGATCTTTGCATTTTTGCTCGAAGGAAGAAAAGGCTCCAGGAAAAGTCTCCAGTGAACAAAGAAGAACATTTAATTCTAACAGCTGAATAACTACGTTTGCTCCACTTTAAGAAGAATTTACTGTGGAAAAAGAAATCACAGTACACAAAGCTCCAGAGAGCTATAATATAAAATAAGCAAAAATGTACAGACAGAAAAAAGCTACTTTCCACAGATGCAGCAAAACAAGAGGTAACTTCAGTGATTTTACTGCATAAAAAAATATAAAATTGAGTGTTTCAATGATTTCTCAGCTGGTTAAAATTTGTTTTCAGGACATATTGGCAACAATGTTTCTTTTTCATGCTCTTAACACTAAGGGGTATTCCCTAGAATGGAAGGCTTCAGAGAAGTGGTAAATTCTCCTGTTCTCTCACTTGGAAATCTGAAGAAATTAAAGTAAAATGTATTGGAAGATGGATGTCCTCTGAAGTTGAAGTATTAGTTCTGCTCCCTCTTTCTTTGTTTTTAAAACACAAGGCAGACCTACTCTTATTTAGCATCTTTTGGTGTAGCTGGCAGGGTTTTTTAAAAAGTCTGTTACAAAATAAATGTTCTGCCTTCCACAATTAGCAGAGAGCACTGGCCAGCCGCCCAAGTAACTAATCAGCATGAAACTTTTATTACGATGTACCGAAAAGGTTATAGATGATTATGTGCCAGATTCCAGTACTACTTTTCTGATAAGATGAAATTTCAGTCACAAATCAGTTTCTTGTTGTTAAGAATTGTCTCATTTGAGAAAACAACCAACATCAGATTTTATTTTGACACTCCGGTAAGGAAATGTTTCGCAAGTGCTAATGTCCTCATAGAAGTATGTACTGTACACTTATCTTCGCTTATTGCTACCCTTTCCTTCAGATGAGGAGAGAAAGACTTCTGGCTTAATTGCACAGCAACACAGCCAGAAATAGACACAACTACTGACATCTACACCAGAATTTCTCAGCTAGACTGAACATTTCCAACAAGTGCATAGCACTTCAAGTGGTTCCCTGTGTGGTAACTTGGTGCCAGACCACTTCTGACAGAAGAAAATTTCAGGTGCTTAGTAACACAATTTATCTCTTTAGTTCTGTTTTCTGTGTGTCCTTGACAATCTAGGCTACTAAGTGTTCTTTTAGTACCCTTTATAGAAGCATTCTGTTACTTGGTTGATTTTCTGTTTATTGAAAAAAAGGCACTGAATGCTTGTTCTTTCACTTTGGTGTGGAGACTCTGAAGCTTAGAACTACATTGTTTTACCTTCACAAGATTGGGAGCAAGAGTAGGTGTAGTATTTCACAAGCACAAGTAGTAAGCAGCTGAACATGGCCCTTTCTGGATCAAGTTTTGATTTTTGTCTTTATGTCTTAAGAAGTAAGTTTTCTATCAAATGCTTGTTCTTTGCTACTTCTTTTGTATGATAGGCCTTACGAGAATTCATCAATGTCTTTAGTGGCATCCTATATGACTCCTTATCAAGTACGTAGTCCAAAGAAGTTTGATTATTCAGTCCCTAGAATGTATGCTAGGTACTCTCTTTAGCTTTGAGTATCTTCTCAGTTCTCCATCTGCTCCAAAGCAATCACTGTATCTCAGAGGCATTCTGAGGACTTAGAAGATGTATGAGTAGTCCAGTTATTTGTTGGTTTTTTGGATTTGTGACAAATTTTGAACAGCTATCATACATAACTCATTGCTGTTTTTTTCCAAAACAGACATAGAGTATTTTAGCAGGCAATAGTCTAAACCAGAGTGTGCCAGCACATCTGTGTGCTGACTGATAGAGATTTTTAAAAAATCAGACACAAATACCTGAACACTTGATTCCACCCTGCAAATCCCCTTCNCTGATGAGAAATCATTTTTTGTTTGTGTAGCAGACTTTTTCCTCAAGGTGCCCCAAAGTCACTGGCTTCTGCCTCAATAGCTGGTGACAGTAGTGTGCCCACTGGCTCCAGAGGATTGCAGTTGTTTGTACTCTTTACTGCCCAAACCTGGATGTGCCTATGTGACCTCAAGGTGAAAAGTTCATCTGAGTATCTGAGGCTGTGTGGTACAATATGTTGTCTAATTTCAACACTGTGGCACACTGACTTCCCTAGGAGGCTTTCTTAAAGTAGTCTTTTCTCTTGGTATACTCTGGTGGCTTCAATGCTTTTAGATCCCTAGGATGTGGTGAAGCAAAACCACTGCTAAACAAGCACTGCTCTTCGCTGACTGGAAAAGGAAGAAGTGAGTAAAGGCAGCCTGTGATGGCAATAGGGCAGGATGGGTGAGGCAGCCTTTTCTGTTTCAAAGACATTGACAACACTCCACTAACCAGGCTGCTAATGGCACCTGGTCCATCCAGCTGTGAAGCAGGTGGTGACCAGAGCCTGTCTACAATGTTCACTTACCCTCAGTACAGACAGAATCCAATGCTTTCTATGCACCAGGCGAAGGGAACAACTGGTCCAAGTATGAGTGTCAAAGAAATGAGAATCTTTACTTTTTTGAGAAGACCGCTAATGCCATAATGGCATCATCTTCAATGTTTTCATCTGACAGACATAAAAAAGGAGGAAAGAGAGGTAGAGAGGGTTATTTTATAAAAGCATTGCTGGTTAAAACTATGTTCTGAATCACTGTATCACTGCATGATACTGCTTCAATAATATATTGCATCAATAATTCAACAAAGCAGTGTGACCCTGATACTGCGCTGTGTCATGAGTTGTTCTCCCATCTACAGCTGTGGGATTTATTGACTATCAGGATGGATATCTGGGAGGAGAAGCATACATATCTTGGGGTATTTTTGCCTGATGTTTAAGGAGTATGCAGGAAACAAACTTCTAATTTTCTTTTACAGGAACATGTTCTGTGTCTGGGAAAGAGGAACAGACTCAGATCTTTCTTCCCCCTCTCCCAGTGTATTCTTGTTTCTGCAGAGAGCCATCTCCCATCCACTTGGCAATGGAAGAGGACCACAATTTGGCTTTCCGCAGATGATGATCTAGATAAATCTGCCTGTAGTTCTGGGCTTCCCGCAACTTAGATGGCAGTACCAGAGCTCCCCTTGTGAACAGAGCTTCCCTGGGACACCAGGACCAGCACTGCTTCTTCCCAAGGGAGCAGGGAGATGGAGAGGGTAAGGCAGGTGGAGCCTGGCTCCCAGCAGGTGTGGGCGTGAAATGGTTGCTGGGACAGTTGGGCTGACTGCAAGGAAGCTTCTTGCAATGGCACTCAGTTGAACCAGTGCTGAAAGCATGGGTTTCTAAGTTACTTTACAAGTTCCTCCCTCACCCCCCAACCCCTGCCCTCTCCCCCACTACCACTCACTTCCGGACACAAAATCTTATTCCTGTTCTTCATATTACTGTCCATCTACCTTCCACAAGTCCTACTGCAGGACATAAAGCAGCTATCATTTTCCATGAGGCAAGGATAACTGCCTGCAACCTCTTCTACTAGTCTACCTAACAACAGTTTCTCACTAGATGTGTCTGATCTGGAGCCTGGAGAAGGTATAGTTTTCCATCAGGTCTGAAGGAAGTAGAACAAAACTATAAATCTTGGATGATGCCTTCTGATTATGTCTCAGAATAAATTAAATTAAACAACCATGATCATTAAGAGTCTGATTGGAGGGGATGAGGGATCCAAGGGCATATGTGAGAAAAGTGAAAAATAAAATGAGTTCTGTGGGAGAAAAAGCGAAGGTACTTTGCAGGAAGAAACAAAGCAATGCAGATTTCAAACCACTGTTATGCTACAAAGAGATGAACTTTCCTGTTGGAAATACTAGACTCTGATATTACTACACTTCCCTCAAGACTTTCTAAACCATACAGGTAAATCTTTAAAAATGAATACTCCAAGGAAGGAGCCCTACCTATTACCTGGCATCCTATTTAGAGTTTCTCTTAACTTTTCCTGTGGCCACAGGTAATGTCAATACAGACTGCTCCCTATCTGGATTGACACTATCTACAAAACTGTTCACAGAAATGCTTTGTTCTTTTTCTTGAGAAGAGAAGATGTATGCCAACTCTCAGGTGGACAACTTCTCATCTTGATAACTGGGGCCAAAGAGATTAAAATATTTCAGAAACATGAATCCCAAGTGAAGAAGAGTCAACCACAACTACTCCACAATTCCACTTTTGTCTAGGTGAAGCCAAGTCTTCAGATTATTTTTCAGAAGATGAAGAAGATTGGAATAAGAAACCTTTCAGATTAGTAAATCATCCATTAGGCAGATTAAGAAAATTAATGAAAGGAAACTGTTAGTGTGGAATAAAAAAAAAAAAATTAAAAATAAAAAAAGAGAAAATATCTATTCTGATGTAGCTTCAAACACTTTGCTACAAATAAAAACAACATAACTAGAGCAAATAACTAGGCTGCATCAAGAGCAGCGTGGCCACCAGGGCAAGGGAGGTGATTCTGCCCCTTTGCTCTCGTCAGACCCCACCTGGAGTACTGTGTGCAGTTCTGGAACCCCCAGCACAGGAAGGACATGGAAGTGTTGGAGCGGGTCCAGAGGAGGGCCACAAAGATGATCAGAGGGCTGGAGCAGCTCTCCTATGAGGACAGACTGAGAGAGTAGGGGCTCTTCAGCCTGGAGAAGAGAAGGATTCGAGGGGACCTGATAGTAGCCTTCCAGTATCTGAAGGGGGCCTACAGGAAGGCTGGGGAGGGATTATTTACAAGGTCCTGCAATGACAGGACAAGGGGCAATGGGTTTAAACTGGCAGAGGGGAGATTTAGACTGGATGTTAGGAGGAAGTTCTTTCCAGTGAGGGTGGTGAGACACTGGAACAGGTTGCCTAGGGAGGTCGTGGATGCTCCCTCCCTGGAGGTGTTCAAGGCCAGATTGGATGAGGCCTTGAGTGAGCTGTACTAGTGGGAGGTGTCCCTGCCTATGGCAGGGGGTTGGAACTAGCTGATCCTTGAGGTCCCTTCCAACCTTACCATTCTATGATTCAAATCTGAAGAGTTCATGTATAAAATACAAATAAAAAATAAGTCAATAAAGGAACAATCAGTTTCAAACAAGTTCACAATTATCGTCTTCGGTAACTAACAAACAGCAAAATGAATTAAATGACTAGATTAAATGTTTTCACTGAAATAAGAGAATGTTATAAGCAGCATCTCAGTATTTATTAATTTTCAAAATAATTGTGTTTCTATATTTATTTTCAAAAGCATTAATCTCAGACTTTAGTGTGGTTTGACGTTTTTAGTAGTTGATTCTCATAATATTTTTCACTGAGCGAAATGTATTGCAGAAGGCATAATTTAGCAAGATACACAAATTTCCAATGATTTTAGTAACACTTGATGTTGGTTTTATTTTTGGTAGCAAATTATTTGGTCTCATTATGTCTTCTTGAAATGTAACTCTAATTTGGAAGGGTGCAAATTTAAGGTATTTCGTGGCCTGATTTTATGCATTTTAATAGCCCAAATTGTTAATTTTGCTAAATGACCATAACATATTTCCTTATCGAAAGTACCTTTGCATGTGTTGCAATTCCCAGTTTTCTGTTTCACAACATGTGCTCTCAGTAAGGAAGAGGAAGTTACACCATCTTCTGTAATCATGCTGTTTTGTTCTTATTCAAGTATTTTCACTCTAGAGACATAAAATCCTTCAGTAGACACTGGGTTCTGGAGTGGACTTGCGGACATCCTTCAGTGTCAGTGATCATTTGGTTCCATTTCCTATTTGTGTGTCTTTGCAGACCATGGATAAAGAAAATAAATAAGCATACTTTCTCTCTCATTCTCAAATCCTTAGTCTGGTCTGTGGGTTTAACCCAACCTGTGAAGCAGCAGATTAGCTAAACCTGATCTTTACTGACAACATTCCTCAAGGAACGGCCAAATAGCTCTTCAAAAGATTCTTCTATTTGCTTAATCTTCACATATACTTCAAAGGAAATGCATCATTGTCACATGCTTGTCACACCAAAGTTATAGTTCACAAGTTATGACCACTTTCCAATTCCCCTCCAGACACACACAAGCCATGTAAAACACATTTTTCAGTTCATTTAGTTTGCATCTGATGAATTTCTTGGAGAATGGAGTCATGAATTTTTAATAACTCTGCAAACATAAAAGCAAACAATGTTTATTCTTTTTAGTCTTTTCCGTGCCGTTTGTTGAATGAAGTTGTTCCTGTCCCCCCAACACAGGGATCTCCACTAGTTCAGACACTTACTCTGTGTGCCAAGGCAGTGCTTCATGCTGCTGCCTCTGTCAATGCCTCCCACTGCAGTGAGAACAGGACAAAGGTTCACACTTGCTTTGCATTCCAGGTCCATTTTTTTCCTTTCTCACTGTGTGCTAGCGAAGGAAACACTAACTACTCCAGACTACCTGGATTCCTTATCCCTCTCAGAGCAAAGATCCTTGGAAAACAAAACTTCTGCTATACTCCTGCTGCTTGTAGGGCTCACAGGTTGCTGACTTAGTTAAGTCGAGTCTTGCTTATTTTTCTCTCCTCTCTTGAGTTACACCTGCAGTTTCCCCAATAACACATCAGAGAGTAAATATGCTACTTTATATTTTATCAGAATGAGTGCAGTTGAGTGAGAGGGCAGGAGGAATGTGCAGGAATTGGTTCTGTTGCTTTTCTGGTCTTTGTTTAATTTAATTCTATTTTGGATTTCCATGGGTTAAAAATAAGCTAAACCAATGGCTGCTCTGCAGATCTGAAAGCAGCTTTAGGGCAGTCAAGGCCAATGCCAGCTCCATCTTCCCATCTTCATCTTGCATCTACATGCCAGAATTAAAAAAAAAAAAAAAAAAAAAAGAAAACCCAGTTAAGTGTTTTTCTAACTGTATCCACTTTGCTTTTCCTTTTTATTAAAACTGCATATTTATGCATTTCCTTCCCAGCAACTTAATGTGGCTAGGACTCAGATTTTACCTTTGCTCCGCTACAACACAGAAAGTATTGTCGCTGTTCAAGAACTAAAAATGATAATCCCACAACAGCCCCTAGGCATTATTATTTTCACTGCAATATAGTTTTCATTTTTGTTCCCTTCTAAGATGTGAGTTATTCCCCTGAATATGTGTGCGTTGTCTCAGGGGAAAAGCACCTCCCTCTCAGGTCCAATAGTTTAACTCAAGGTGTTGACTGATTTATTAACTATGTGTTTCTGATGCTCCAGTCCTACACACTGGTCATGCTCACACTGCTGCTTGAGCTGCTGTGGCTTTCCCAGCTATTTTAACAGTTGAGGAGTCAGGACGTGCCGAGTTTTGCAGTTTCTCCGAGACAGTGATTTTTGGCAAGGAGCAAGGGCACAGGTGGAGCGGCAGCTTCACTCACAAACCGCTGGACCTTGTCTGTAGACACAACAGCCTTCTGAGGGCTGTGCAAATCCTGGGTTTTGAGGAAAATCTTCCTTCAAGACAGTGCTTGGAGTACATTGAGAATTTATTAGTTTCCTATTATCTCAGCAATGTTTTGTTATGAACTCCAGGGAATGAGGTAAGTAGAGCAATTGAAAAGCAGAATATTATGGGTAATGCTGCAAATTATAGTTTATAGCAATTGAAGCTCTGATTAGCAAGAGCCTAATCTTTAGCACAGGAGAAAGTCCAGTAAAAAAGACCAAAAAACTACATACTCAAGAATCCTGCTGAATTTGAGCCTTGGCGACTATTACCTGTTGATTCACACACATTTTGAAGTTTTCTGATCACAGTCACCACAGGACACCAACACAGAACCTAATCCAGCCTCAAAGAAGGAAGGCTCATGTCCCTTTTCTAATTACCAATATGTATCAGAGTCATGACAGCGATTTTATCTGAAAACTCAGTTTAACAATTGTTTCTCACACACACACACATATATATATACGATAAAAGTTATCAAAAGAAATTTCCCTTGATATTTTTTAGTTGGTTTTCCAGGTGTAAACATGGATCTGGTCTCTTTCCCTCTCATTTACCTGCAGACTGGTGTCATCACTCAGGGCAATTAATGTCACCTAACTCTGGTCACCTAGAAGCTATTCTGGACATAAATAATGCCTCATGAATCTCACAAGCAAAGATCACTAGCAAATTATGAGAAAAAGAGTCTGTGGAGGTGTATCACTTTTCATCCAATAGCATGGAAAGTCTGGATACCACGTTAGATACTTTATATTTAAAGAGCTTAAACAAAAATGTCTGTGAAGTCTATGAACCACAACCACCCAGATGTCATCATTAATGATCTATGTTACTAAATCACATCAGTTCTCTGTTTCTCGCCTCCACCACCCCCCCACCCCACCCCCCAAAATCAGTAGAAATTTTATTCTGACTTCAGTTAAGCTAATGGGAAATTAATTAAAAGTAAAATCCCTATGACTTCCCTTGTTTTATTCGGTATTAGATTTACTGGAAACCAATAATCAAACACAAAATTCATCAGCAGTTTTTAGACAGTAAAATCTCTTTAATATAAATATCTGCACGTGACTTGGTGCTTAAGCTGTTATTATTGTCAGTTTACTGCTGTCAGTGGGCAACAGATTAATACAGTTTAAACAAAAGAAAACCAACACTGGTGTCAACTGAATGTCTCAGCTCTGCAATTGTTCAGTCTAGATACTGGGAAGACTCAGTTGCCTAAGTATGGGTGACATATCAAGTATATCCAGCTACTGCTTCAAAAATGGTCAGATCTTTTGGAAGACCTAGATGTCTTTGATACCCAAAAATATCTCATGTAGCAGCAGATGACACATTTAAGCAAGAAAGTCCCACATCACTGACTTAGGTACATTGGATATGCTGGAAGTTTAGGCACACACTCACACCAGTATGCAAACACCTGAACTTTGATGCCTGTAAACTAGATTAGAAGTGCATTCCCTTTTGTATGCATAATAATAAGCTGTATCATTAAAAGGAACTCATCTTTATCTCGTGGCTGCCTTTAGCTTCCCAATGTTTTGGTTCTGTGCTTACTTTTTAATTGATGCCACCCATAACTCTCCAGAAGACTGTGAGTCAGGTCACTCCTCCATAGGACATGACCACTGATAGGCTAATTTGTCAGGGAGGGCCTAGTGGAGTAAATCAAGCAAGTCAAACTCAATGATTTGCAAATTCAGAGGGCTGGTTAGGATAGATTGATAGATCTTAATGTTCATCCCAGCACAGAACAAAGAGGAGATCATCAGGAAGCATTACAGGTATTATATATCTGGGCAAGGATGTTTAAATAAACAACTGAAGGAACTCACAGAAACATTCCGTCTGTTTCCCAGTCTCTTTAAGAACACAGAATGCTTCCTTCTTGCCATTGTAATAACATTAGTTTTATGTTGATTCCTGCTGCTGCATGACAGCTGGTGCTGACATCACTTGGAATGCACAGGACACAAGTTGGCCATATAAGTTTAAGCTAACCAATCACTCATCCTGCTATAAAATCTAACCAGGTCACCTCCCATGTAATGTTTGGCCACTGGAATGTTCAAGCCACTACAGAAGCATCTTGGCTAATTGTGTCCATCAATAAAAATGGATTCCACACAAAAAGTATCAATTAAAACTATGCAACTACAACAAAGCAGTCACCTTTAATGCATCATTTATCACAACAACCTGGTGTTCTTGTCTTGCACAATTTTCAGAACTTCTGTTACCATAACGACCAGATGTAGCCTTTATATAGCGTGGGCCAAATTCTGCCCTTGGTGACACAGATGCAAATTCACAATAACTTTGCCAAAAAGCCTGGAATAACAATCATGCAAATACAGTGCAACGGAAACAGAATGGGATCCACTGTCTCCTTTGTGTGATCATTTTCTCCTTCACTTTTGCCTTGTCAGGAAGAAAGGATTTTTCTCTCTTCTACTCTGAGTAAGTTCATAATGTAGTGAATAATCAGATGTAACGATAGGTTAAACCACAAAGGAATGTTACATCTTGAATGCCATATTAACTTAAATTTTAAATTTGTATATTAGGTGTTATTTAAAATGTCTGAGGAGAGAACAAGTCTGAAAAAGGAATGTCTTCTGTCTATTCAGAAACTACAATAGAATATAATGGATAAGTTGCGTAATAAGGAGGTATAATTAAGCTTCAATTCATATTTGTTTGGCTAAACTGAATATACATTCTCACAGAAAGAAACAAATGGGGGCATGCTGGGTCTCATTACCTAGAGGAGAGCCCCATGTGGACAAATTCTGCTGTTTGCACAGAACTTCAATGACATCACCATAAAATATTCTCAGATTTTCCACTCTTTCAGAGGATGCTGGTAGGAACTCACTGCCATGTCAAGGTCTGTGTAAGCATCATTGCAACCAAAGAAGATTCCAGAAGGAAAGTGTGGATTTATTCTGTTTGATAACATTTTAATTCATTATAATATCAATCAGAAACACAACTGAACGGGTTCTTTGCAACTTGTTAAAGTTAAATCTGGTAGAACCATAGTCTAATGATAGTTTTAACCCCCACTCTTGTTGCAAAACCAAATGAAGCCACTCAGCAAATTCTTTAGGTAGGCTGGAGAGAGATCTGTGCAGAATTTAAAAGGAGAGGAATTGTGTACATGCAGTCCACACACCTAACTAGTCTAAGCATAGAGATACATTTCCTCTATCAAATCCAAAAAGTACAGAGCTACCATCCTTGACAACAGCTTTTTACATTTTAAGACTTTCTCTGGATGAATGGGTAGCCAGAAATCTACAAAACCTAGCAGCAAGAAGAGAGATGACTTGCTGCATTCAAAGCAGTTTTAGAATAGTGATATTTTAGAACACAATTTTACAAGCAAACCTAATAGCAGACACTACTAGTACTCAGTGGTAACTCTGAGACTGATCCATAAACATTGCACTGAAGCAGTGTAAAAGCCTCAGAAAAACAGGTTGGCAAGGTTTTTTATCTAATGAAAATACAAGACTACAAAGTAAAACAACACACCTGGCCAGGTGTGCTTGTTTGAGGCTAATTGGAATATTTTAATAGAGAAAATTACACTACAGGCTGTGAAAAGCAAACAATGGTGATGTCTACTTCACTCACAGGCTTGCTGAGATGTTTAAGAGAAGAACTCAAAACATAGGCAAGTGAGTCTCTGGGGCACAGCGTCTCAGGCGGTCTAGCAGCTTCTGGTTTCTATCTGCCGATTATCTCACTAACCACTCTCCTTCTAACCTCCCCTGGCCGATCCTCCAAGCTCACCTTGCACGTAAGGCAAACCTTGGGGTAAGGTATAGGGGTGGGGAGAAGGTGGAAGGGTGGTTGGGAGCCCCTCCTGGGGTCTCTGATTTCTGGGAGGGGAGTTGTGTTTCTGTATTCCCTTTAACTTGTATATTTCTGTAACTGTTCCTGTATATAGTGTATATCTCTGCTTGTACATTGTGCTGAGCTGTGAATAGAGTTTAAGTCCTTAACTTCCAGCCGGCTGAGTTCTAGTCTGGGGCATTTTACAAAGTGGGGGGGGGGTGGGAGGAGGAACTCCCAAGCCATCACACCAGGACATCAAGAGGTCAATTACTCTGTCTATCTACCCAAAGACAAGATTATCTGTAACTATATGGTTCCAGATAGCGTTTTATTCAGCTTCCATTTCAAGACCTTTCACAATCTTCAGCCACTCATTTTCGATGTCTTGTTATCTTCATTATTAGAAGGCTCTAAGGTGCATTTCAAGCTGTGATTTCTGCATGGATGTGCATTATCTTTGCTTCAAGCTCAGACAATGAAACTGTATGTATATAGTCTGCATTGGCCAAGACTTGTCTGGCTCTCCAGTAGTAGCAACTGAGGCCCGCTACAGTTTTAATGATATTTATTATAACCAATTGATCTGTTGTGAGTATTTTGATCCCAACACCTCTCTTCCAGTAGACATTTTACTTTATTTTATTTGAGACCATGATGTTTCACAGTTCTCTCTCTCAGCTGCCATGGCAAATGATGAACACCACAATTTCCAAAGCACTTCTGTAGATATTTCTGGGTTGATTTGTAATCAGCATGCAGGTGACTGGCCAGCGCTATGCTGTGCTGTACAGTGTGTGTACTAGTAGGAAGCAGGTAAAATAACAAGGTGAAATATTTCTCTCATGTTTCATGGCAGAATTAATTTCTGTGAGTCATGTGCAATGAGCATGCACTGCAAGACAGAAAATTAATAATTTCAGAAAAGGTGAGCCTAGAATGGGTACTCTCCTTCAAAACACTAAAGGAGAGATGTCAAAATGAAATATCCAAGCACAGAATCAAATTTTATAGAAGTGCTGGACTAGATGTGAACCATCTCTCACAGTGAGCCCAGTCTTTCAAGGCAAATATCAAAACAATAGCAGAAGACCAACACAACTTTTTAATAGTCTAATACTACATAACTGGTAGCATATTTCTCTTATTATCCTGAGGATAAGGACACAATCGCAGCAAAATCTCTTCTTGGCATCTTACATCTGCATGGTTGTAGAGAATCTGTGGATTATTTTACCAGACCCAAAAATTACGTGCAAAGAATGAATGTAAATAGCAGTGAATGGAAAGATAGTTGCTGTAGAAGCATCTGTTGGTAGGGTCTTCATGATGGGCAAGGTAAAAACAAGGTTTGCATTTGATATTGTTGACAAAAGATGGAGCATAGAAACAGCAGGAAGGAAGTAGCCACAGCCTGGCAAAGAAGTTTAGGCTGGAGGTGAGGAGAAAGTTCTTCACTGAGAGAGTCATTGGCTACTGGAATGGGCTGCCCAGGGAGGTGGTGGAGTCACCGTCCCTGGAGGTGTTCAAGGTGGGTTTGGACGTGGCACTTGGTGCCATGGTCTCGTCTTGAGGTCTGTGGTAGCGGGTTGGACTTGATGATCTTTGAGGTCTCTTCCAACCCTGGTGATACTGTGATACTGTGATACTGTAAATGGAGAAAAAGTCTTAATGAGGAGTTTTAAAGACTAAACCCATCTGAAAACTTAACACTAGGTTGAAATTCTTAGGTTAGGGGGTTGGACATCTGAATTTCCTTACCTGCTCATGAGGGCAGGGGAAGAAGAATGACTTCTGCAAGGCAGCACAGACCTCACAAGCCTTAAACCTTCACCTGAAGGCACCTCCTGCTTGCTTTCATCTTGAAAAGAGATAGGTAATCTCTCAACATAGGCATCACAGTTCCAGTGGATTATGTTCAGAGAAGTCATCAAACCTGCATCACTGACCAAAAGCACAGGTTTTATTGCAGTGTGAGTACTTTCAGAGGAAGGGAACAGGAAACACAACAGAGTTCTCCAAATGGGGCAGAAAGACATCAGGCAGAGTATACAGCATGAGGACAATTCACCACTTCAACAAACTATCCAAGACCTAGCCCAAAAGCCGCAGAGGTGCTGATCTTCTTATGCTCACTGAGTATAATGCTTAGTGCAGTGGCAACATTCTTCATTGGTCATTAGGCACTGTTGTAATAAATGTGATTATGGCAGTCTTTATTTTATAACACTTTTAAAACCAAATCAGAAGCCAAATATGAGTCATTACATTCTGCACAACATCAGCGAGTAAAAGGATGTGATCTACAGATTAGAGGAAAACATTGCAGAGAGGGGGGAATTCATAGAAAACATGGCTGGAAAAAGTTCCAGAAGATACTTTAGTGTGCATTCCCATCCTTAGTCCGGATCTGCTGCCTCTTTCGGCATTAATGAAAAATGTTCATCTAACACCTACTCTTAAAGATTGCCACTAATAAAGATTTAACAGCCTCAGGAGACAAATTGTTTCCTAACTTAACTTAAAATTCCCCTGCCTGAACATAAAATAGTTCTTTCTAACCCTAAGATCTACACACATTTACTTCTTTTTATCCTCACTTCTTTTGAAACCAACTCCCTATTTCAAGGAATACAAAGCTGAGCAAGTCAGTGATATACTAATTTATACTCTTCACAACCCTCCTAAAATCAGTTGCTTCCAACAGTGCAAAACCATCATGTAATTAAACATGTAAGATTTTACCTTAATACTGAAATAAAGGTGTCATTTCTTACAGACTTGTTCTTTATGCCCATCTTGATATCCATTATGTAATTCTGCTATAATTTACCCACCATGTTTCCTAACATCAACTGATTTATCACCTCTGAGATTGAAGCCTTCAGTGATTTTCAATTACAACAGAATTCTTCCATAGTTATCTTTTTCCTTCCTTTTTTATTTTTTTTCTCCAGAAAATGACTTTCAGCTGAACTTCTTTATATGGCCATCTGCATAATTACTATGACTCTTACTGAACCAGCAGCTTGCAGATCATTAACTGGATTATGCTCCTCCTGCTATCATTGGGAATTCTGTCATTGAATTCAATGGAAGCAGGACTAGACCACTTCAAAGAATGTTGTTATGGGATAACTCCAAGCTCTAGCGAGAATTGACATCAGTCTATTGATAACAGCTTGTTTCTTTCTTTCTTAACCAGCTACTTTGTTTTGTGGGATGAGTCTGTATCTCTGAAAGCAAATTTGCATGGTTAAATAGAAAATGTTCCCTTCCTCCATTGACATACAGCAAAAAACTTTTGAGCAAAAGGACAAATTCCAACTTGTATGCTGCAAAAGAATCTTTCCAAGTGCCAAGAATCTCTGAGTGAAGAAAATTTGGTATGTGATGGACTGCAAGTGTGAGGAAGGGGGAATTCAGTCTGGGAACTGGGAGTTCAGGGAGAATGAACCCAGTGTATTTCTCTTCCAGGTTCATGGCTCAGGAAGAAACCTAAAGGGTTCAAAAGGCTATGTTTCCTGGCCTGAGCAGATACCAAATTCAAAAGTGCGTACTCATGATGTCTGTGTGATTCAGTGTAATGCTGTTGGTTTACACCAGCCCTGGAGGAACGAATGAAGGCTAGTGCACAGAAAACATTTGCTTCCTGAGCTGAAGTTCAGGTGAGGACCCCCCAGCAGCAGTTCTAAGGGACAGCAATTGGCTCACATGCCTTGAGCTGTTGTGACTGATCTCCTCATTGGATTAATCAGACTTGGGTCCTCTGTCCTTAAAGAAAAACCACACTTCATTTCTCTTACCAGGACAGTGGAACAGGCAAGACAGTGTTCTTGCCATGTCATAGCTGCAAATTTCTGAGAAGTGGAGATGTTAAAACCATTTCGGAGAAAGGCAATCCAGGCTGGCCCCACAGAAGTAGGCTTGCAGATGTCCAGATGAGATTCAACAGCAGCTGCTAACGTTCATTTCAACTTTCAAAATCCAAACAGTTTATTTTCTTTGGGATGGATTCAGATTTTCTCCTGGTTTCGGCATTGAGCTACTTTAACAAAGGAAATTATATTTGTTGGTCTAAAGGCTCTAGTGGGCATCATCAACCTTTCTCTTTCTCTTTCTCTTTCTCTTGCTCTTGCTCTTGCTCTTTCTCTTTCTCTTTCTTTCTCTTTTTCTTTTCCTTTTCTTTCCCTTTCCCTTTCCCTTTCCATTTCCATTTTCCTTTCCCTTTCCCTTTCCCTTTCCATTTTCCTTTTCTATTCTTTCTTTTTCTTTTTTTCTTTTTTTCTATCTCCTTTTATTTTTCTCTTTTACTTTTTCTTTTTCCTTTTTCTTTTTTTCCTTTTTCATTTTCTTTCTTTTTCTCTTTTTCTTTCTCTTTTTCTTTTTCTTTCTCTTTCTCTTTTTTCTTTTATTTTTTCTTTCTTTTCTCTTATCTTTCTCTTTCTGTTTTCAGACAACCACATACTGACCAAATAGTTTCTAAATCAACCATACACTATCTCATTCTTCACCTGTAATTTATCCTGAATAGGTGCAGAAATACTTGCCCCAGTCATTTCCTAGGCAATGATATGGCAAGTGATTCAAAAGCATCCATGGTCATCCTTTACTCGGACTACAAACAGGGAAGCAATTTTACAATTGCTCAGACTTGGGAATATTTCAGACCCATTTGCTTGGGTATTTTTACTCTTACTTTGTTCTTCTTCAAAATAGATCATTCTGGTGTTCATAATGCAGGAAAACAAGTATACCGATAGTCATGTAACATATAAAAACCTGAAATTCTATGTTCCCCTGCTGGAAAGATATTTTGGCTATGCATAAGACATTACACTGCCACCACCACCTGATCCTTGATCACCTGGTAGTTTGGAAAGTAAACCAGGCTGATAGGTACTGAATTCCTCCACTTTCTCAGCTCAGTTGCTGGGAAATCCATCTACAGGAATCTCTTTTAAAGAAACAGACTATTTTTATTTACAAAAACAGATTTGCCATTCAACAGAGCACAGGACAGCTGCAGATACATTTTGGTAGAATATGACAAATTAATGCCTGTACAGGGTTAAAAATGGTAAAAATTAATGCTACACAATTAGGGTGATAAAATTCCCTTCAAAATCTTTATGACAGTAGGAAAATCCTGTTAAGTGAATCCTGTATGCATAATTAAACTTCATTTTACAAAGAAGTATTTTTAAATGACTCTCTGTTAAAAGAGTAAGAAAGCTGGATGGTTGGGATTTTTTTCCCCAAAAGACACTGCTGCTGTAAGGCATTGTGTTGTTGGTTGTTTTAAGCAAGTTGTGACATCCAATGTGAGTGTGTTTTTGTGCATACCTGGTGACACAGTCTGAAGCGGTACAAAATTCTGATCAAACTTACAGTAAATCTTTGTGTGGTAATTGTATTTCTTCATTCCTTACTAAAATAAGAGCTGCTGCCTGGAAGCTTTCAAGCATTTAATTTTGTCATGCAATTCCCTCAATTTCAGGCCATGGTAAGTAACACTTTTGGTACATGTCAGCTGTCAGTTCCCGTCACACCATCTAGCTATTACATGATTTATATGTAGCTGCCTGGCGATTAATGCTGTGTGTTGTGAATCCATCACTCTGAAAATGGCAGAAGAAATTGAATACTAAGGATTTTGTATGAATTAACTCAACTTGCAGAATGATATTTACGAAAGCTTTATCACTGCACTTGCTTTTGCTGGAGAGGAGCACAGAGAACACTCTCTAAACAAGTACAGTGGAGGAACAGAGATAAAACTCCTCTGGCCAAGTGAAGAGAGACCTCTACAGGTGTTTGGGTTTTTTTCAGTCCAAAGACCTTTGGAAGTTGTTCCCCGAAACTCTTAGTCAAAAGATGTGCTCAGTGTTCAGTTGCCAAGTCAGAGAAGACCCTGAGCACACTTCTTAGAGAATCTGTGCTGCCCTTCCCTGTGCCACCTGTGCAGGTGCTCCTGGGCTGCTTTGGTGCTGCCCTAAGGACTTCAACTGCATTGACAAGGTGTCTGTAGTGGGGGACAGATAAGCAAGTGGCTCCCATACCGGCAAGCAGAAGGATGGGAAGCTATATTCTTTGAACAATTGCAGGGCTCTGCCTTCCTAGGGCAGGGTGTACTTGGCTCTGCAAGAGACTTAATTAAATGCCAGATGAGCATTTAAATGGTCAGCTTCATTATGCTTCTTTGTGAAGCACACTGAGTAACTGCTTTGGGGTGTGGATAGACACCCCAGAGGCAGCAAAAACAGAAGGAAGCACCCATTCCTACAATTTTGCAGCATGTAATTTCTGCTTCTCCTGAGGAGTTCAATATGTTTCCATAAGGAGCAGCCCCTGCTGACAATACCCTGTGCTGCTTTAAAACACTAGTAGGGGGTAACCTACTAAACAGGTGCAGCCTTTTTGGTGTATTTTGTAAAGTGTACTATCCTCCTCCATAACCAATGTTTATTGACAGAACTAAAGGTAGCCTAATGGACAACATGACCATTATTTACTACTGTATTTTTTGCACTAGTCTTCAAATTGTTCCCCTCTGCTGGTATCACTAAGGCTCATATGGCTAAAAACGCTGGCAAAGCAATGAGACATGTAAGAGAACAGAAATGCTAGATGATATTTTGCTGACAGGAATACTAAAGACAGCAGCAGAAAGTAGAGCTAAAAGTTGCTGACCCTTTACAGCCTGTGGGTGGTCTGAGCACAAGAACATAGCCTGTGAGAATCTCAGTCTTTCTAAATTTCTCCAGGATCATAAAGCGTTACTCTACAGATGCCAATATCTTTCCATAAGTTGTAACTGGGCACAAACGCTGTGAAAAGTTAAGGCCAAATAAGGAGCAATGTTTTCTTTTGGTCATAACAAATGCTGCCTTGAAAGATCAGTATTCTGAAGTTTCTCAGGATCGATGGACACTTTTCAGTCGTCAAGAGTAAAAACATTTATTGATGGAACCACGTACTGGAGACTACTGAAAACTAAATGTTCTGTTGCAGAGAAATAAAATGAAAAGACGTTACTTCAGGGAAAACACAAAGTGAGAAAAAAGAAAACAAATAAACCTTAACTTATAAAATGAAGACTATAAAAAGCAAAGGGCTCTCTTTTTTTCTAAACAGGATTTTCTCATCGATATCTTCACAGACTGTGTAGTGTTGCTATTCTTGTCCTGGATGGTATTTGGAATTGTTGTACATGTTTAGACTCTATCACTGAGTGCAGAGGATGTGGTCGTGTGGGATAGAAATTCACAAGACCTGTGTTACAACAACTTACAGCCATAGCACTGCCTTGAGCAACCTGTTGAACCAATCCTCTGTTCAGCTGTAAAATAGAGGGAACAATTTTGCCCTGGCAGTGACTGGTTTCTCTTTTGTCATCTGAAGCTTTTAGGAAGGATATTATGAGTACTTAGATAAAGATTCTTGTAAACTTCCCGTAAATATAAATGCTAATCAGTAAACAAAGGAAAACATATTATGATAAGATAATTACATTGACATACTCCTTGATCGTGGTGCACATTCACAGGTATGCTGTACTAGATAGAATCATATTGTCGCAGTCTGTATTATTTTTTAATGAGTTTCATTCAGTAAATCACTCTACCACACCATCATTAATCACAAAATCAGCTGGAGAAAGTCAAATTACGGTTTTCACAGAATTATAGAATCGTTTTGAATAGGAAGGGGCCTCCAAAGGTCATCTAGTCCCATTCCCTTGCAGTGAGCAGGAACATCCTAAGATTTATTAGGTCAAGTTGTCCAGAACCATCTTAAGCCTGACCTTGAATATTTGCAAGGATGGGGCCTCACTACCCTCTCTGGGCAACCTGTTTCAGTGTTCCCTTGTGGTAAAGAACTTACTCTTAACATTGATACAACGATCAAACAGTACAGGCCCCAGAAAGGACCTTGAGGAACACCACTCCACCTGGATTTTGAGCCATTGACCACTACTTTCTGGATGTGACCATCCAGTCAATTCCTTGTTCACTGAACAATCCACTAATCTATTTTGTAGAGTCAGATCTAGAAAGAAGATGAGGGCCCATGAATGTGGACCCAAAGGGCTGATCTTGGGGACCTTCAGGCACAAACAACCACTGAAGCACCCCCAGTTATAGTACCAAGGGTGATATGCCACATAGGAGTACACCATTCACTGTGATCACGTGCACTATGCCACTGGAAAAGGAGGGATAGGATCTTTTTATTTCAAGTCATTCAGATAATATAAGTTTTCAGTCTACTTAGGCTTGGTAGTTCTTTGTTATGCTGCATCTATATCTCCTACCTCTCTCTCAGATATTTTTTCAAGCAAGAGCATGCACTGAGCCAGTGTCAGTGTGAAGTGTGCAAACCTACCCTTTCCTTGCCCATGAAACCTGGGTGGCTGCTGCACTGCCAGACGCTGTCTGTGTTTTCAAGGCTGAGAAAGCTAAATCAAAATCATCACTACAAAGCAACCATGCTAAGCACAGATATAGCACATTTCATGGTAACAGTTTACCTGGCTGCCTGCCTTTGAAAGAAGGCTGAAAATTGTCATTTTTAGCAAGTAACTGCTGATTCGGGTCTCTCATTCCCACAACAAACAGCTGTGCTGGTCCACAGTGCTGCTTCAGAGATGGTTGGGGAGAGGCGTTGTGCTGAGAGTAGGTGCTGTGAGGAGGTTGTGAAGCAGCTGAGCATCCACTTAGTGCTGCACCTTTTACAGTACAGCATAGGTCAGGACCAAGTGGGTCTCTCAGGCTTCCAATTCCACCAACCTAATGATAGGCTGTTGGAGGGTTTGAAACTGCTCCATTGTAACAACTTGTACTCTGTGTCTCCATCTATCTATGCATCATGTCCCTGCAAGTAGCAGGGTTTTGAACCACTTGTATATTTCATCATAGAATCATAGAGTGCAGTGGGTTGGAAGGGACCTCTAGAGGTCATCTAGTCCAACCCCCTTGCAGTAAGTAGGGACATCCCCAACTAGATCATGTTGCTCATGTAACGACACTTCTCCAAGCCGATGCCTTGGCCACTGGGTACTTACAATGACATAATTATTCATCACTCAGATATCTCAGTAATTAGTCTTCTTGAAATACTATTACTTCATATTCACATTGATCCACTCATTCAAACCCACAGTTTCGATTATATTCAATTAAATACTTGAATTCGTACTCCATGTCTCTATATTCTTGTACTTTTGATTTTATTTTTCGTTGCTAAAGGTCAGCAACAAAGATTTTAGCATCAATAGTGATCTAAATATAGACTCCTACATTTGAAAGTGTCATTCATGGAAAAACCTACTAAAGTGCTTAGGTACTTGAAAGACCAGAGACATCTAAGTTTTGTGTGGCTTGACACATCATTGAGGTTGGGCTGAGCTTGAAACAGAAGCCTATATGGGGTACATGCATTGCTCTTCTAGTGCCTTTATGTCCTGAAAGGCCCACTCTAGCAGACATGTAAAGTATGTCCAACTTTTCTGACAATGTGACATTCAATCACTTACATTAGCTGTTGAGCACCACAGCTAACAAGCCAGGAGTTATTCTGAAACCCTTTCTGTGTAATTCAAATAGACCTTCAGTCAGCTATCAGATAAATGACATCATTTAAGTGAATTATACCATGATATCCTAATATTTATGTATGCACCTTAGATCTTCACCTTCAGAGGAGTTCAGTAATTACAGGAAAGTTGTCACAGAATCACAGAATTAACCAGGTAGAAAAGACCTTTGAGATTGAGTCCAACCTGTCAACTAATGCGTTCTAAAAGGTATTAGGTGATAGGTTCATAGGGAACCAGGGGACTCATCAGCTAATAACACATCACAACAAACTTCATCTCAGAAGGACATTTCACCCAAAGTACTCTGTGCTGTGTAAACATACCCAGTGGACATTATTTCTATTTCTGTAATGAGCTACATTTATAAATATTGCTTATATGTCTGTATAAGACTGTAATTTGTAAAGTCTATGCTTTCCAATGGTTTTACAGTTTAAATCCCTCTAGCCAGTTTTCAGGGAAAACGTCATCTACTGTGGCTAAACAGTATGTTTAAAATCCAGTTAAATATCAGCCTGTCATGTACAAACCATACTAAGGAACAGAATTAATGCTCAAGCAGATACCATACTACTATGTAGAGGATCAGAGGTCTGTACCTGTTAAAACTCACAAGTATGAAAGTGTCTGTAGCAGCTAGAAGTGTTATTTATTTACATTCTAACTAAAGGCCTAAAACTATTTCCACTGCCATAAGAGGGAAGGTTGAGAACTGAGTTTGTGCAGCCTTGAGAAGAGAAGGCTTAGAGGAGACCTCATAATCATGTACAAATACATAAAAGGTGGCTACCAAGAGGAGAGAGACTCCCTTTTTACAAAGAATGACATGGAAAAGACAAGGGGTAATGGGTACAAGTTGCTACTGGGGAGATTCAGACTGGATGCAAAAAAAAAAAGAAAAAAAAGAGTCACCATTTGAACTATTAAACATTGGAATGAACTTCCAAAGGAAGTGGTGGATTCCCCTACATTAGACAGTTTCAAGGCCCAGGGTGACAGCATGTCGGGGGACCTGATAGTAGCCTTCCAGTATCTGAAGGGGGCCTACAGGAAGATTGGGGAAGGATTATTTACAAGGTCCTGCAATGACAGGACAAGGGGCAATGGGTTTAAACTGGCAGAGGGGAGATTTAGACTGGATGTTAGGAGGAAGTTCTTTCCAGTGAGGGTGGTGAGGCACTGAAACGGGTTGCCCAGGGAGGTTGTGGATGCTCCCTCCCTGGAGGTGTTCAAGGCCAGATTGGATGAGGCCTTGAGTAACCTGTACTAGTGGGAGGTGTCCCTGCATATGGCAGGGGGTTGGAACTAGCTGATCCTTGAGGTCCCTTCCAACCTTACCATTCTATGATTCTATGATTCTATGACATCTCATTTAAACTGTATTCTTACCCCTGAAAGATTGGACTTGATGATCCTTAAGGTCCCTTCTAACGTAGCATTCTATGAATTCTATGAATTGATTAACCTCGGTTATACTATTAGACAAAAGCATACGGGAACGCCATGCCACCCAAACAACCTATGCTTATACCCACCTGTCATATCTAGAGTCATGACTACAACAAGAAAATTGTGATTGATCTTGTTCATTTCATATCCCTTGACAAAGTAGAACAATACATCTGTCTATTGATTGCTATATTTGCCATGTTTTAAGGATCCAGTAATCAAAAGAGCACAATATCTAAAGCCAGGTCTCTGCTACTTAGTGTTTACAATAGGAACACGAACCAGAACTGCAGCCTTAAGAATCAAGGAGAACATGAACTCAGGATTGTGACTGGTCTTTAAAAAGACAAAAAAAACCCCAAATAAACAAACAAACAAAAAAAAAACCTCAAAGGGAAAGAATAGTCTAATCTGACCACTCAGCCTCAACCAGGAGCAGGAAAGACCCAGCTTTGGGAGCACCCCAGGACATGCTAAGACCAGGGCTGATTGCAGATGCCAGCTTGGGCTGCCCTGGAAAACCATTGCAATGTTGGATGTAGGGAAACATTCTGTATTAACTGGACATCTGAGCAATTCAAGCTGTGCTAACAGCTAGTTGTAAGCTGAAGTTTCACGGTCTACATGAAGAGTTTATCTGGAGGGCCAAGGACACAAGATGGGGCAGCCAGCTGGAGAAATGAACATATCCCAGGTTGGGAACTATAATGTTAAAAAGAGTCCTCTGGGGACTGGAAGATTGTTACTCAATCCCATAATTCTGCTATCTCTTCATAAACTCACAGCAAGGTCAGTTTGTTCTCCTTTCCTCCCCCTCCAGCCTTGTGCCAGGCAGGAGTTGCATTATCGCAACAAACATGTAAGGATAGGCCTGGTTTGGGGCCTCCAGAGGCTGTGCTTAGGCCTCTTGGATGGCAGAGGCATTGGGGGGGGGAGGATTGGAGCACTGAGGATGATAGATTTAGTTTTGGTCGGGGGAAAATTCAGGGGGTTCGCTTATGGATCCTGTATCTGCTTTGTAATTTCTATCTGTAACTCTCTCTCCAAATACAATTCTGTTTTTCTCCGATTTGTTTGAGAGTTTCTCTCTGTTGGTTCTTTAAACCCACGACAGAACGACAATGGCCAATGGCAGGAAGAGNGAGGATTGGAGCACTGAGGATGATAGATTTAGTTTTGGTCGGGGGAAAATTCAGGGGGTTCGCTTATGGATCCTGTATCTGCTTTGTAATTTCTATCTGTAACTCTCTCTCCAAATACAATTCTGTTTTTCTCCGATTTGTTTGAGAGTTTCTCTCTGTTGGTTCTTTAAACCCACGACAGAACGACAATGGCCAATGGCAGGAAGAGCAAAGCAAAACAAGGGGCGTTTTGAACAGATAGTGATGAGTTAACTGCTTGGTCCGTCACAGCTCGCGCCTTAACAACTCAGACCAATTAGAGAATGCCATGATAGTTTGCATCCTGGCGATTTGGGCCAGCCGCTTGGGGTAACAGCTTGTCCCTTAATGATTTGGACCAATTGCTTTGTAATGGGCTGGCCTGAACAGTCTGTTAGAAGAGTATATAAATACATGTTCATATTCAATAAATTGGCATTTCTTGGATCATATTGATCTGTGTGTGGCTCTGTCCAGAAACTCTCACCATTGGCAACATCCCAGGAACTGCTATAGTTGGAGGCAGTACAGGAAGTTCCTTAAATTAAGCACAAACTCAATAAATTTGCTGTGTTTTTAAAAATCTGTTACATAGTAGCAAACTCCTGTTTTTAAATAAACAAGTAATTTTAGTTCTCGGTCTTGCTTAGTGTGTTACATCTGACTGTGACTAGTATAACACTGGCTTGACGTGACATTCTTTCCAAGTTGTTGAAATCATTATTCCAGAGTGGAGAAGGGTGTCTCTCGCCCACTACACTGTGAGATTCTCAAAAATGTCTGGCGTCACCAACCCCTGAAAAGCAGATGTTAGTGTCTTTCTCTGGAGGAGTCAGTTTGAGTGTCTGAAGAAAGCAGCAAGATAATGAAAGAATGAAATATGTGAGTCAGTGTAAGATGAAACTGTGAATGTCTTTCACCCTCACAACTCTTACTTTCCTATCTGTGTATTTCACACAAAACTCATAGAAACGTTAAGTATGTTTGAGACCCAGATCCCTCCCTCAAATGAGAGAAATAGGCATGGACACACAGGTCTTTGCAGTGTTTGTTTCCTGGGCAAGCTGAGATGTAAAATCCAGGCAGGAAAACAAACAAACAAACAAAACGAACCAAAACAAAACAACAACGACAACAATAACAACAAAAAAAACCTAAATAGTGCTTTTGTTTTTGATGAATGCGTAACTGTTATTGAAATGTAATGAAAGACAGCTGTGCTCAATACCTTCATCAGCAGTGCACTAGTTCCATTCAATTCACCAGGCTTTTGAGAAGAGAAATTCTCTGCTTCTCTGTCCCCCTTGAAACTTAATCAAGACTGAGAAGTTCAAAGAACCACAGAGCACATAAAACAAAACCAGCTTATTAATGAAATTCTTCCTTGGGGCATTATTTTTTTTTTTACTAGCATTTCCAAAGTAATTAGATGTATTTGATCTCTGCCTTCATGTCTGTGTCTCTCCTGTCTCTAAACATTGTCTGAACCTTTCAGTTGATTTCAAATAAAGCAAATCTGATTTAAAAGTCCCCAAAATTCCTCCTGGAAGCAGGTAGCTAAGGGAGACCCAAGGGGATGTGATCTTTTCTGATCCAGCAGGCGGCAGGGATGGGGATGAGCTGCCCTGTGCTCAGCATCAGGGAATTCCTTTCTGGGAACACCGTAATGCTCCTTGCACTTAACCGCACCTCACATCTTCCCTCAAAGTGAAGACGGGATGCAAAAAAGTAGCCATTAATGCTGTCACTTTTAACTCTTTTCTATCCTGATGCTTCATGTTTCTTTATCACCTGGACTGCATTTATCTCTTAACTGTAACCATTCATTTTTCAATCCCCTGGTCCTTTAAACAAGCTAAGTGTATTACTGTAATTCTTATTTCGTTTAAGTATTTAAGCATTTAAATATTCTTGTGCTATATAAGTTGCATGCATAGCTCTAACCACTCTATGACTGCTTAATTTAAAGTAAAACTGCACCAAAATAGTTTCTCTTTTCTACTTTGGCACTCATGACTTTCTTGTAAATTATTAATTCTTCCAGCTCATTTTTCATTTAAGATGGAATTTCAATTAAAATTGAATTCACTATCTGAATAGCCTATCAATTTTCTGTCTATTGGGTCATACAGGAGTTCTGAAGTCTCACAAAAAGTTTATCCAAGTTTACCAAGCTTCTTTGACTATCATTATATGATGATCAATGGCCAATAAGAAAATTCATTTTCCTGCTGACTTCTCCATTCAGATAGAATTATATGCTTTTGAGTAAGGGGGAATATGACACTTGCAAATTTTACTTTTTTAATAGGTTTAGCAGCTCCTGTGATTTTCCCTTTAGGAACATGAAAATATTTATGCAGTAGAAGTATGCCAGGGTTACATCACATTTCAGGCAAGGAGAGAAGCCCTGGCAGACAGATACCAGGTATGGGTGGCTCATTGTCTCTCACCAGTAGAGAGAAAATTAGGGAGATATCAAAATCCAGGAGTATCCCCAACATAAGGTGCCAACACAGTAATTTAATGGCAGGGCATCCTCTCTATGCTCATAGGCATGTATGCCATGCTGGATGGCTGGATGCCTCAAGTGAATGAAGCCAAAGCTGAATTTTGATTACAAATGTGTTTCTCTTAAGTCTCCTATGCTTAACTGTGCAACTACTTCTTAGTAAAATGCAGTAGTTAAGGAGAATAATTTGATTTATATCTGCCCTACTTTGTAGTCAAATACACAATTCATTGTTCTAATATTCCCCGCTCAAGATGAAGAGTAACTGGGAAAGAAGAAATGCTGACTAAATGGATCTGCAGCTGCATCTGCTTCTTGTGAGCAGCTGGTGGCAATGAACTGTTATTAATTTTATTATGGACTTTGTGGCTGCCAGAAGCAAGTTGGACATAAAGGTCTAAGTAACAAGGTGTATAGAATGGAAAAGGCTTTCGTGTTGTTAACTGCCTCTTCTCAGTGAGGACTTTTTTTTTTCCTCCTTTCCCCTTTTAATCTGTGTTAACAGCCAGTGAATACTCGTGTCATTCTCAGGATGCCAAAACCTTCTCAGCTTTGGAATCTTCTCTCACGATCTCCCAGATCAGAAAGGGATATACTTAGGATACCCTTATGGCATTTGAAGAGAAAAAGTGACAGTAAATGCCAATCTTCTGGTTTTATTTCATACTCGACAGACTATGAACTGGTTTGGAGTCAATGAAGCATGCTAGGATATTGTACAAATCAAGCTGCCTATGCAGAAATAGGATATGTACAACTTTATTTTTCTAACAAATTCATAAGCTAAAAACTTTGGGGTTTGTGTGGATCAAATGACCCATTAGAATGAGGAGGAAGATAGCAAATTCATTCAACAACAGACTGGAACTTGGGTTTGAAAGATGGTGCATTACTGCAGAATCATGAAAATGAAGAGTGATAGGTGTCTAGCATGATACCAAACTTCCACTAAGCACATAGGATTGAATCTATTTTTTTCCCCTCTATCTTTCTCATGTTGTAAAAAGATACAGATACACAAAGGCGAAAAGTTAGTGACCTTCTCTTATGCATTAAACTCTTCATGAGTGAGTGCATCGAAGTAAGGAGGACTCTGAGCCAATCTTTTGACAGTTTCAGCACTGTTTTAATGGAATGAAGGTGCCAGATTGAAATAAGAACAGTACACTCAACAAATTTTGAAAACAGCTATCTTAATTTAATATTTTGAACAAGAAAACATGTTGCTCAGACAAGAGTACATAACCACCATCAACATCACCTTTTCTTGAAACAACAGCAGGCAAGCAAAAGAAATAGCACTGAATGAAATAAATAGTAGAGTCCTACTATATATGTCACTGCAGAGTCTGGATTAGCTCAGTTCAACCTCCATCTCAGCATTCAGTTTGAAACTACAGCAAGTGAGATGGAAGACATGAAAGTGCCAAGAACAGCAGTATTTTTAGGTCAGCAACAGTGAAGACTATTAACATAGCACCAGAAAGCGCAACAGTTCTACAGCAAGACTGCTGCAGGTGGTGACAGAAAGGTGAGGGTAAAGCAACACCTGTCCCATTCCTGGAAAATTGTGTGTGTTAAGGACCAGAAGGTTTAGGAACAGACAGTTCATCTTTGTACAATGATTCATGGTTAAGACTGGAAAAGGAATGTGGCAATGAACAGTGCCATAGAATACTGCACTTGATTAATTTAGTCCTTTTTCCTATTCAGAGAACATCTAGAAAGAGCTCACAAGAGCCTCTGATGTAATCATTGTTGGAATTTACATGACATATTGTTCCAAGCCTTTTCAGACCTTTTAGACAGATTCAACATGAAATCAAAACTACTTTGGTTAGCTGAGACTAGTCTCAAATCATACAGTTTTGCTGTTTTCTCCTGAGTGGATTAGAATGACTCACTATCAAGACAAGGGTTTATTGAAAAATCTTGGATCAAGCTTCAAGCTTTCAAAGAGCTGTGTAACAAATCCTGTGTCCCAAGTGCCTTCTTACCCCTCATGCTGCCTCCCCAAAGGAGCACTTCCCAGTGCCTGCCAAAGAGACGCCTCTCTGTAGCCAGCATCTAGTAGCATCAGTCCCTAAAGGATCTTCGTCCATCAGAGTGAAAAAAATCTCTTTTTAAGAAGTTCCCAGCTTCATCTACACACAGTAAGTACGTTTGTGCACTTGCAAAGCAATCTTTTATTTTTTTAATTGCAGTAGTTGTATGCTAACTAGAGCATCCAGAGCATTTCTAAGCTTCTAGGTCCAGGCTAGCCAGCCAAAGTAAAATGGTGTGAAATAAAATAGTCCTTGATTGGATGTGAAAGCAAAACAAGATTTGGAAGGGATGCTACTGTATGCACCTGCAGTTAAGCTTAGGTGCACTTTGAAGGACTTCCTCATTACAAATCCATGTTTAAGGATGGAATAGTAAGCTTCATTTAGCCTGGGAAGGAATAGAAAATCCATCAAAAAAAACAAAATAAATTTATTGATGGAAAAAATCTAACTTGTAAAAAAATTATTATTACGAAGTCTCTTATGAGTGTGCAGTTTACACTTAAAAAATATCACATAAAAAAAAAGAATTATGGTTAATTATTGGTTATGAGCTGCTGTTTACAGAGGGCAGGATGCAGGAATGGATTTCCAGTAGCTGTGATGACAGTGGCAAATTGATGGGCTCACAGGAGTCACTAGCTGCATGCTCACTGCCCACCTGCAATACAAGTGGCTGCAACCATTTCAGCCTCTGGAAAAACAAGCTGTCTTTTCCATCCTTCAGCAGCCTCCAGACAGGCTTTCTTCAAGAGGATATTTCAGAGTCTCCATTAAAAATAGATAGCACAAACCAGAGATTTGTTCCAAGATAGCACGAAACAGAGATTTGTTCCAATTCTTTAGTTCCCCTGATTTCCTGTCCTAAAGCATTACCCTTAGTACTTAGGTGGTTACTGCACTGTCTGTGAGTTGTGAGATTTAGGTAAATCACAGAGATCATCAGATGGAGTCCNTTTGAGTGAGCTGTACTAGTGGGAGGTGTCCCTGCCTATGGCAGGGGGGTTGGAACTAGATGATCCTTGAGGTCCCTTCCAACCTTACCATTCTATGATTCTATGAATTAGAGTGACAGTCCTGTATTAGGAGGAATTGTCAGAACACAGAAAGCTCATCTAGTTATCTACTTGCCTTAAAAAGTATCACGTGAAATGAAAAAAAAAAAAAGAATTGGAGTGATAGTCCTGTATTAGGAGGACTTGTTAGAACACAGAAAGCTCAACTAGTTATCTACTTGCCTACAGCATGGCTGTAAAATATAACAAGTTTAGAGTGTAATTTTGAGAACTGCTCATATTCATGTTTTTTAGATACTAGGCAGCCTGGATTCTATCACCTTCATTTGCATTTTGGTACAACCATGACCAGAAATTCCCATTTCTTTCCATTTGGAATGATTAGATTCATCCTCTTGCCATTGGTTCAATGGATAAGTGATCTCTAAGCAGCAGTAATTGCTTCTTCATTGAGATACCAAACTTGATTAAATAATCTCTCAAACCACTCTTTAAAAAATAAATAAAATTAACTTCTTAATTCCCTTCCTGTGGGAAGTAGACTTAGAAGATTTCTGGATTGTTTGCAGTGCTCTTTCCTGAACTGTCTCTAAACTCCTCCCTTCTTTCTTTAAGGGTAAGCAACAAAATTATTTAAATATTGAGACCATTTTTTTTCCTCTGTAATGCACAGAGATAATACCACTTTTTTTCAGTTGGAAGCAATTTAGTTGAATCAAATTTTCCCCATCGAAAATCCACAGATTAAAAGTTTAAAAAAATTAATTTTTATATTTTTAAAAATTTTTTTACAATTTTTACAAAACCTATCATTCTAAAACTGGATTTTGAATTTACTAAAAGAAGGAAATTGTAAAAATTGGGAAATCTTGTGAGCTGAAACTGATCTCAGCCTCTTAAACCTCAGGCAGCAAAGAACTGGTATTTCTCATCTCACTCAATAACTAAGCCTGTTTCCTCTAGAGGGACTCCATTCTGTCCTGAGAAAAACTCTGTCAGTTCCCAAATGTTCGACACAAAAGAGTAAACTAGAGACATTAAATCTTGCTGTAAATATTTTTTTCTTTCCATACAGGATTTAAATTAGATGTTTATTATCACCCTAACATTTTTGCAGTGGTTTAGTTCTGTATAATAGCAAAACCAGTGCTAAGTTTATTAAAAGAGCTACAATGTCTGAGAGAAATCAGCAAGTTTCCACTGGTTGTTGATCAAAGGGAAAGTAGTTATTTTTTTAATGGTGTTTTATTCTTGTTCTTTCAGATACTGTATGTTTCTGTAGTCACTTATGATGTTTGCCATGATGACAAAATTAGATAAAACAAATCATTTGAAATAAACTGATGCTGNAAAAAAAAAAAAAAAAAAGGTAAATTGCCCTCTTAAGAAAATCAGGTGAGTAATTTATAAGAGCCAACACAGATTAGTCCAGAACCATAGTATTCTATAATCACATCATCTCAATCATCCAGCTTAGAAATAAGTAATGAAGGACAGAAATTATGTGGATCAGTAATGTTCTGTCATTGAGTAGCAGCAATGTATTCATGTAGTAATGACATTCAAGTGAGTGAGATGAAGCTTTGGTTATATATCACTTGAAGTGCAAGGAGTTGTGTGCCAATGATATCCTCCGATCACTTGTCAAGCTTACGTGCGCTTGTTTTTAATGCCCAAATCAGTGAACTATTCAACTCTGACTGTGCACTTCCTTTACTTTCACCTAATTACTTTTTGTTTGTGTCTTTAAAGAGTGTCAGCATTCAGTATGACCTGTATTCTGAAGGAAAACGAAGCAAAGTTTCTGCTTCTCTCCATGACTTCACAAACTTTAAAAAAATATATCTACTCAGGAAATATCTTTATACTCTGAAAGTTTCTGATAGCATAACTGATTTTCATATGATGTTTTGTGTTGGGAGGGACCTTTAAAGGTCATCTAGTTCAACCCAACTGCAGTAAGCAGAGACATTTCTAACTATATTAGATTGTTCAGATACATCTACCCTAACCTTGAATGTTTCCAGGGATAGGGCTTCTACAACCTCTCTGGACAACCTGTTCCAGTGTTTCATCACCCTCAATATTAAAAATATTCTTCCTTATATTTAATCTGCATCTACCTTATATTAGTTTAAAAACATTATCCCTCAGCCTATCACAACAGACCTTGCTAAAAAGACTGTCTTCATCTTTCTTATAGGCCCCTGTAAGTACTGAAGGGCCACAGTAAGGTCTCCTTAGAGTATTCCTTTTTCTGGGCTGAAAAACCTCAACTCTCTTCCCTCATCTTGTCCTCACAGTGGAAGTGTTTCAGCCCTCTGATCATTTTTGGTCCACCTTTAGACCCACTTCACACATTCATGTCCTTCTTGTACTGACGGTTCCAGAGCTGAACACAATACACCAGGTTATCTCCTGTGCTTTAAACTATTTTTCCTGTTGGAGTGTGAATCAATTTTGGAAGTACTGGGACTTTTTTGTGGAGTGAGAAGGAAGGAAAGATTGTAATTTGTCATGCATATGTTAATACAATAGGCACAAAGGAAACCAAGATACAGCTAACATGAGGACAAAAGATAGATTTTATTAGATTCTTGTAATATTTCCTGTGAAAGAATTTATTGTATTAAAAATACACCATTAATATGTATCCTGAGGTAATCTACAGAAACTAAAACCCACAGACTTCAGAGGTAATCACTGTGTCTGTCTCACCTAGAAACTATAGGATATTATCCCCTTTACAGAAGTTTTTTAATGATCTGTGATGAGATATTAATAACCGGTTATGAAATATTATTATTAATATCTCTTGATATTAGGGTTTTTTATTAATATTCAAAAAAATGGGGAAAATTCCCTCCGATTCTTTGAATTTTTGGTCGACAGGAAATATTTGCACAAAGGATATTTATTAACACAGAATTAAACAGTTTAAACAATCAGAACTTGGAAAAATAGGAACGCGAAACAGGAAACATTCTAACTGTGCTGCAGAGGCTTAGCATTAACCCTAGCACATGGTACTCAGGAGGCCTTGGATCCCTGAGTAAGTTTCCCGGATAAGAACGCTTCCAAAACTCACAATAATGATCCCACGGTAAAATACAAAATATTCCAGGCAGAAGGGGAGAGAGAGAGACGAGTTGCTGTGGAGCCAGTGTAAGCTGCAAACACGTGGCTGCAGATATTCCCAGTCTAAAGAGTCACACTAAGGGGTGCTGCTTCCTGCTGTGCAGGGAAGACTATCTGTGTAAAAAATGACATCTCTGAAGAAAGACGTGGCTTCTAAATCACTCCCTCTTAAATAGACCAATTTGAAAGTTACACTGGCCAATAGGCATTTAGCATTTATTGTTCTGCCCAATGCATTTAAAGCTTCCTGCCTCGTGTGACCACGCAGGCACGTTGAGGGGCTGCACTAGGCACCTGACACATGGTGCTAAGCTCCTAGCCCCAAGGCTTTGCTTCTGCTCAATCTACTTCAACTTCCGGATCCTGAACAGAAGGAGGACTGAGCAAGGGTTTAAACCAGCCTGGCAGGATTTATGCCTGCCAGGACATGAACACCTGGGACATTTTTGACAAAGTACTTTTTGCTGTTTCAGGTAAACTAAAACCTTTGTGGGGAGATCTTAATTTGAAAAGTTTTCACTGGGTAGATTCTGATGTCATCTGGGCACAGGAAGAGGGAAAAGAAAACATTGTTTTTAACCTAGAAATCTAACCTCTTTGATATTAAAAAAAAACAACCAACCAAACAAAAAACCCAACCAAACAAAAAAAAGCACATTTCAGCACCAATCATGTTTTGAAAACACTCTAGATATTTACTGATTTTCTGATAAGAAATGAAGACAAATAGGACAGCCTGAAAGGTCAGATGAAGAAAGAATTATCAGTCTCTACACACTTTTTACTTTTGAGTCACTAGCAATTATAAAATATTTTGCCACTAAAGCTCCTCTGTGATAAGGTTTTTTGATGTGCAATACTCATTGAGCAAGAGACCCAAGACGTGATAAACTTGACACAACTACTACCTGAGCCTTTTATATTTTCTGTAAAGAACCTGAGGCGATTTGATTTCCATCAGACTCATATTCAAACGTAAACATAAATGTACATGTAAATGTAAAGTCAGAATGTGAGAAACAGAACAACTTTGAGAAACAATCAACTTTGTTTTCACAAATGCTCACCAAATTACGTACATTAAAAGAATCAGCCTGTTGTGACTTTGCACAGCGTTCACTTTATTCATTACTCACACACTGAGATGGGCACTACATACTATAAATACCTCATTGCCTCTACACTGGAATACTTCTTAAAAAGCTAAAAAAAAAACCCCAATTAACAATTTTTAAAGTATAACAAATTATTATTAGGAAATATATTTCCTTCCCTGCATGACTATCTTTGACAGCAGGAGAAAATTGGGTTTTTTATCAATGGCAAACCAAATACCTGTGCTGAAGAAAATTTTAGAAAGTGCTTGCAAATAGCAAACATTTAATCTGGAGGAAAGAAAAAGCTCTTAAGAATTCATAAATATTCTTTAGGTTGGCACTGGTGTCTTTAATGAGTTTAGATTGGTTAATTTATTTCAGACTGTGTACTGATTAGGAACACTGACTGAAATAATACCTTGTGGCTAGAGCATGCTGGCTGCATAATAAGCCAGGCTGCTGCCATGGAACACACAGTCTTGAATATATCTTAAAGCTTTTGGCTGCATCAGGCAGAAAAAGACATGCAGAAATGGAAGTATTCTGGAGTAATTTATGAATACTGTATTTTGATCTACATAAAAGGGTGTTCACTGCAAGAGTAGAAGAGGGCTGTCAGGAGAAGCAGGCAGTGAGATAAGGAGAATGGGTAGAAGTAAGGCATAACTCCAGTAAACAGGCTTTTAAAGGACTAATTTCTAAGTTTTTCCTTCCTCAACCGGTAATCTATAGCAACACTTTGGCCAGAAAGACCAAACTTTCTGAATCCAGTGTAAAGGAAGGCGCTCTTCTATGGCCAGTGAAGGGTCTCAGGTGGAAGAAATTATTCAGAGAAGCTTGATAAAGAAAGATACATGCTTATGCTTCAGAAAATTAGCTGATATTTTTTAAATCTCTGGATATTTATCAGTTGTCTAGAACCATATACACAGAATCATATACCTAGTAATCATCTAAAATACTTTTTCTAGTTGTTTGTCATCTGGGTGAGCATGGCTAATGCATGCACAATTCTGTGGCTCAGAGTAACATCACGTGAATATTTCAAGTGCAGTTAAGACTTACCACCTGGTGTTGTGATGCCAAAGGAGGAAAAGCACTTACCATGGGTCACAGATAATAGACAATCAAGATGAATGGAGTATTTCTGTGAAATCCTGAAATTCCTACTTAAGAACTGAGTTTTGAAAAGTGCACATGTATTCTTCAGATTAGAAATAAGCCTTACAACTTCATTTATTTGAAGAATTGCAAAGCCATGAAAGTGCTGATATTGGGGGAAAAAATAAAATTAAAGGATAAGTAATTTTCCCTCTGAAGCTGTTGAATTCTCTTCTGCATGTGAGCAACAAACTCTCCTCTACAGTTAAGAGAGGTGGCATTTTGGTGTCGTATCTTATGCCACTAGTGGAAACATAGCCAGGGGCAGCATGGAAAACAGTTGCCTAACTTAAAGTTCCAAATAGCTAATAATAAATGAGTGCTCCATATATTATACCAATGTAGTTTTCTGGAAAATGTCCAGTCCTTTCAAACTGCACACAAAGATCCATGTATCAAGTATCATGGACTTTATGTAAAACCTGTAAGGAAAAAAACCCTCCCCAAGTTTGTCCATGAAACTGTCTTTAAGAGTAATGCTTCAGTCATTGTATAGGCCATATTACAATCACAGTTTCCAGCCATGACTGGAAGAGGTAATTACTTTTAGACTCTCCTGATTACAGCCAGGGAAACAATATGTGATTAACATCCCACAAGAGCTGGCAGGAGCATGGAAGTTAGAGATTGTAAAAGCTGGGTCACACAGAGGTCTTGGTGACAAAGAGGTGAGGCAGACCTAAAGTCTTCATCATATGCTGCTGCAGTCCAATTACTGTGCATTTTGCTACTAAGCTCAAAAAAAAAAAAAAAAATTGTAGGCTGTGACAGGAGAACATGGCTTTTAAAAAGCCCCTCAGGATATGTAAACTTTGCAAAGCATACTGAGGAAAGTGCAGAAGAGATCATGGCTTGGCACCCAAACTAATAAATAGAAAGATACCACCACATAAGAAAATGCACAGCAAAAGCTTTCCCAAAATATTACCTGGAATCAGAATCATAGAATGGTTTCATTTGGAAGTAACCTCAAAGATCACCTAGTTCCAACCCTCCACCATAGGCAGGGACACCTCCCACTAGAACAGGTTACTCAAGGCCTCACCTAACCTGGCCTTGAACACCTCCAGGGAGAGTGCATCCACAACCTCCATGGGCAACCTGTTTCAGTGCCTCACCACCCTCACTGGAAAGAACTTCCTCCTAACATCCAGTCTAAATCTCCTCTTTTCCAGTTTAAACCTGCTACCCCTTGTCCTGTCATTACAAGACCTTGTAAATAGTCCCTCCCCAGCCCTCCTGTAGACCCCTTCAGATACTGGAAGACCATTACAAGGTCTTCTCCAAACCTTCTCTTCTCCAGGCTGAAGAGCCCCAACTCTCTCAGCCTGTCCTCATAGCAGAGCTGCTCCAGCCCTCTGATCATCTTTGTGGCCCTCCTCTGGACCCACTCCAACACTTCCATATCCTTCGTGTGCTGAGGGTTCCAAAACTGTACACAGTAATCCAGGTGGGGTCTGATGAGAGCAAAGGGGCAGAATCCCCTCCCTTGCCCTGCTGGCCACGCTGCTCTTGATGCAGCCCAGGACTCGGTTGGCTGTCTGGGCTGCATGTGCACACTGCAGGCTCATGTTGAGCTTTTCATCAACCCAGACTCCAAGGTCCTTTTCCTCAGGGCTGCTCTCCAGCCATTCACCAGCCAATCTGTATTTGTGCCTACCCTAGTGCAGGACCTTACACTTGGCCTTGTTGAATTTCATGAGGTTGGCCTGGGCCCACCTCTGCAGCCTGTCCAGGTCCCTCTGGATGCCATCCCTGCCCTCTAGCAAGTTGACTGTGCCACACAGTTTGGTGTCATCTGCAAACTTGCTGAAGGTACACTCAATTCCCCTGTCCATATTGTTGAATTTGAAGCATAGCCTTTCCTGGGCTTGGTTATGACAACACTGAGCATTGCTGCATGTAAGGATTCATTTTACTTTGTGGAAATTTTAATGTGACCACTTGTAAGTGGAATCAAAATTAAAGCAGAAGATTGCTTAAGAGCAATTGCTGATCAGAAGAAAGGATCTTTGCAGGTTCATGTCCAATTTGTAGACCAAGCAGGGTGTGTTTATAAAAAGAACTGAATGGTTTCCATTCTGCAGAAAGTCTAGCTTTTCTGCAAGTTAAGCAAATTAAATGTCTCCTCAGCAGCTTCTCAGCAGGAGCAATTGTTTTTTTCCAATAATGTGTGTTGGGAATTTGGTTCTTTCCATATTTCTCTCCATGTCCATGTTTTAAGGTATTTGCACAAGAAAATCATTGTGCCGTATGCTGTCACAATAGCATCCATTATACATGTGGAAGCAGCTTTTGTGGGGAAGGTGCTTTTGTGTTGAACAACTGCAGTTGGATACATGCACTCTGTATTCACAGAGTATCCAGAGAGAGAACATAATGTCTGTTATTAACGTGGATATAGGGATAGGCAAAGTTAGAAAGCAAGCAGCTGAATATTAACAGCTCACCAGGATATAATCTAGATAGTCTCACATAGATCCAGAAGCTATGGGGAACTTTTGGATTGGGTGACACACCTCTTCTTCCACTGTCATGCATTTTTAGACACTTAAGTTGCTGTTCACAGTGGCACCTGTTGCTGTCCTGAGTTTCATAGAAGCCATTGGCATAATTTTGGTGGCTACTACATACAATCTTACAGCCAGGGTAACCTGTCTGCATTCAAAGGAGCAGAGAGTGCTGTAGGGGTGGTTGGTTAAATAATTTAAAAGTAAATGCTTTCCCTGCATGGAGGAGAGAGTGCTGTAACTCCCTTGCCCTCCCTTTCACCAGTGTCTGCTGCTGAAATGCTGCATTTGTGTCACTGAGATTCAGTGCCAAGCCAAGCATTTGCCACCTATATAGGAGCTTAAAATAGCACAGAAGCTGACAGAAATACCTTGAAGGCTGACAGAGGAGTGGTTTTCTGATATATTATACTCAGTTGTGGGAAGTTTTTATTTATTTAGAATGATATAAGCACCCTGAGGAGGGATATGGTTTAGATTTACTCTGGTCTGACCCAACCCCCAATGTGTCTGAAATGTAAAGTAGCACTGAGCTCTCCCCAAGGGTCTAGAAATGGTGCAGTTCTATTAAATGATAGATTTTTAGCCGTTCTCCTGCATGGATCCCACTTGGTTGATGTAATGCTGCTTAAAGCAAGCACATTTCCTCTACAGCACTCTCATTCATCCCTCCATAGCCACTTACTGCAGAGACCATTCAGGCTTTTAATTATTTCACTAAACAGAGAACATTTTTCTTGGAAGTGCATCATCAAATGTTAATGACTGTGCTTTTAATTGCAACCGAAAGACCTCAAATAGTGGCAAAGCCCTCACAGGTTTGAAATTTCACATAGATTTCAACTTTCCTTCCACAGCATCAAAGAGAAGGTGGGAGCCCTAGAGATAAATGTAGCACTGTTAGTTTCCTCTAGTCATAAACCCCCAAGCCTTAGCATATAGGGAGACAAAGCTGATTTGCTGCTGCTGCTGTTTCCTTGAGTGTCCTATCACACCGTCTTCAACTTGAGCACAGGTGAAAAACAAACATGCCAGTACAATGAGGTGTCACAGATTCATAGCCGAGATTATGAGGGGGAGGATCTTCTCTGCTCATAGCCTGACAGCATGCTAGCTCTCTCCTTCCTACAAAAGAACATTGAGAAGGGCAATAATTCATTGGTGTTTCATTTTGGGTTTTTTTTTTGGGGGGGGAGGCACATACAGCAATGTCAAGCACTGTGCTCCAGTGTGTGCTCGTGAACTTACATTGTACTCAGCATATAGCATTGCAGATAGTAATTTATGTCCTCACTGTTACAGTGCTGTTGACAAGCAGGTGCTTACAGAACTAACTAGGCCACCATTGTCAGGAAACAGAGTTCGCAGTCTATCACTGCCATCCTTTGCAATGCACTTCATTTTATGTATAAGAAAAGGCCAACAAATTTAGAAAGAAGGAAGGAATTCAGAAGGAAGGAAGGAATTAAGGAAGAAAGGAATTCTGAAAGAAGGAATTCAGAAGGAATTTGGAAGGAAAGAATTCAAAAGGAAAGAATTTGAAATTTGGAATTCAGAAGGAAGGAATTCAAAAGGAAGGAAGGAATTCAGAAGGAAGGGATTCGAAAGGACTTTGGAAGGAAGGAATTCAGAAGGAATTCAGAGGGAAGGAAGGAAGGAAAGGAGGAAGGAAGGAATTTGGAAGGAAGGAATTCATAAGGAAGGAATTCAGAATACGGAATTCAGAAGGAAGGAATCTGGAAGGAATTTGGAAGGAATTTGGAATTTGGACAGAAGGAAGGAATTTGGAATTTGGAATTCAGAAGGAAAGGATTCAGAAGGAAGGAAGGAATTCAGAAGGAAAGGATTTGGAAGGAAGGAAGGAATTCAGAAGGAAGGGATTTGGAAGGAAGGAAGGAATGAATTTGGAAGGAAGGAAGGAATGAATTTGGAAGGAAGGAATTTGGAAAGAAGGAATTTGGAGGAGGAGGAGGAGAAGGAAGAGGAGGAAAAAGTAACTTCCAATATCTACGGGGTTTCTACCTCTAGCTAACTTCTCTGGGCATTTTTATCTTACTCAATGATTCAGTAAAAATCTCTTTCCTTTCTCAATACTATGGTTTTAAATTAAACTCTTTATGAAGAGGAAGAGAGGATAAAAAGAAAGAGATGGTCCCATTTCCGCCATCAAACAACAATGAAGATCATCCTGTACTTGGAGTTCATTCTCAGAGGTAAAGCGTCTTCAAGCCAAAGGCAGCTATCTGGCAATAAAACAGGTCCCATCACTTTTCTGTACTAATGCAAGAGATTCCCTGGGTAAATTAATCTCTAAGCTGGAATCATTCTCTGTCAGCAACTTTTACTTCAATAAATCAAGAAATCATCAAACTCAGAAAGGTTTTCACAAAGACGACCCGGCATATTAAGTTTTCACAGTGCCTGGTGTGAGGATGCACTTGTGAAGATGCAATATATGAGCTGAATTAGCTACCAACTGAAGTGAATTATAGAGAGGCCTTGATAGAAATTCAGGAATAAAAAACAAGGTCAAAAGTAGAAATATAAGAATTCATGCTTTGTTTTATTAAGCAATGAAAACTAAGATGTCCTTGCATCATTTCTAGGCAGCTTACTCCTTTATTACTATTAAGTGATCTTTTATAAAGGGTTTTTTTTAAGTGGACAGAGATAACAGTTTAATCATTTTGATGAAAAGCCAAAATTTTTCATCTTCAAAGTAGCAAAATATCAGCATACACCACTAATAATGAAACTTGTTAATCATTAGCATCCCTAAAACATAATGAAAATAACACTCTTACTAAGAGCTTGCAAAAGAATTGAGCAAAAAGCAGGTGTTTTCTTTGGGGGGTGGTGGTGGTGGTGGTGGTGATGTTGGTGTTGTGGTTTTTCGGGGTTTTTTTTTAGGTTAGACCTTTTATAACTAACTTTATTCATATTTTAATGAGTAATGCATGAATAAGTAGATTTTTAAGTTAACAAATTAATATTTAAAGAAGAGAACAGAATAAATTTGTCAATCAAAAACCTTTCAAACCCAGGTACATGCTCCAGGCGTGATCTTGAAAACATTTATGCACATGAGCAACTTGTGACTCATGAGTCATCACGAGGGTACTAAATTAACGTATTATGAGGAACACATGCTAGGTTGACAGCTTCTCTTCCCTCCAGGACAGTGGAAAAAAATAAACACCTACAAGGTAGGGGCATAATTTAAGGTCATGAGCTAGGTCTCTTTACCAAAAAAAAAAAAAAAAAAAAAAAAAAAAAAAAAAAAAAAAAAAAAAAAAAAAGATGGAGGGACTGAGGGGCAGCTCTGTGAGATGTATTATAGGATAATAATGTAGTTCCGTGAGCTGCATGCCACCTGAGATGGTGGCAGGCAGCAAGCTGAAGGTGAGCTTGTGGTGTGCTCTGGCAGTAAAGGCAGCCAACAGCACCTGTGTGTACAAATACAGACATGGCACATAGACCAAGAAAAATTATCAGCCCTCTCTGTATGACACTTATCAAGCCATAACTAGATACCAGATCGAATTTTGGATCCTGTAAAGTAGAAGAGGAACGGACAAACAGGAAGGAGAGTTTGGAAGGCCCCCAGGGCAGTGAGGGCCGGAGTCCTTGGCATATGAGGAGAGGCAGGAAGAGATGATCTAGCTCAGCCTGGAGAGAAGACGACTTCAAGGACACCTAGGAGATCCCCAGTGCCTATTCAGTCATTGAGGAAATGGATCTGGGCTCCTCACAGTAGCACAGGATAGGAGAATGAAATACAAATGCACATAAGGGAAACAAGAAAGTTTCAGGCCGGATATAAGGAAAACTTTTTCTCCAATGCAGACAGTCAGACAATGGAGAAGGACATCCAGAGAGGTTGTGCAGTCTCACTTCCCTAGCATGTTTTCAATCTGATCCTACAAACCCACGAATTACCTGCTGTTGCTGAAATCATGTGAATGTTGAATTCCTTTATTACTTATGGTTGGCTATTAATAGTGAAGAATTACTCCTTTATTCCTCTCCCCATAAACTGCTATGTTTTATCATCTTAATGAAGTTTCCCAAACCCACTGACTACCATGAAGCCCAGCCTTGGTCCTCCTGAAATAATAAGCATTCACCATGAGTTGCTACTATTTTTAATTCAAAGGTGCTGCTATCCTGGCGTATTACATTGATGGTGAAACAACATAAACTTAATCAACATATCTTCCTGTTTAAAGAATTGACTGAGCTTACTTCATCAGCCATCTCAGTTTTAAAATTTTCCCAATAAAATCCTCTGATAAAAGCTGTGAAGTTCTGTGTGTGAGCTCTAACATAATATGTTTGTATTGATGACTAATTTGGCATAAAAATGCACCAGCACGTTTGTAGAAAGTGAGGGCAATTAGGATACATGAGTCAAGAATCCCTTCTCTTTCATATGGTCTCCCTTACACAGGCTGCCCAGATGCAGGTTATTTTCAATTACCTAAGGTGCTTATGTACTGAGATCTCATTCCTGTGAGCTAAATACTGAGCTCCATTATAATTTGAAAATCCTGCCCTAGAGTTACTTGGGTATCATGACTGTCTGCAAGCATGAGCATCTCCATAAGGGTCAAACTAGAGACAAGGAATGGTCATGGTTAGGAAATGTTATAGCCAGTCTGACTGGGGCACTGTGTCAGGAGTTTGGCTCCAGCAGGCTGAGAACGGGCAAGGGCTGTAGTGGGAAATGGTTATATCTTACGTGCCAGGTAATCATAGAATCATAGAATGGTAAGGTTGGAAGGGACCTCAAGGATCATCTAGTTCCAACCCCCTGCCATAGGCAGGGACACCTCCCACTAGTACAGGTTACTCAAGGCCTCATCCAATCTGGCCTTGAACACCTCCAGGGAGGTTGTGGAG